>CM046857.1:35113974-35671221 GCA_025617745.1 Heliocidaris erythrogramma | reverse complement strand
AACCAGCAGCAGAGGACATTCACCTTCAACACACCTCCAGCCAACGGTCAACACTTCATCTTCTCCAAGGCAACTCCTGAGGTCAAACCACTGACCAACGGCCTCCTGCCTGGGCAGAAGTCGTCGTCCTTACCCAGCAGTCCAACCGATCCTGAGGCTGTGTTAGGCATCAGTGGTGGGGCCAGTCTACCAAGCTACAGCAGTCCACCACCTAACTATGAGGAGGCTGTCAGGCAGACCAAGGAAAGAAAGGTAACTATTCACAGTCTGTCACTACCATTCCAACTTTAAGTCAAGTTCTTAAATGTTTCAAAGTCTCTTGCATCTACTATACATATACACTATGTAGTTCAGAAACAAGATAGAACCAAATATATGAGTTGTGAAGAATTATTCCTATCCGTACTGTAATCAAGTTCTGATTTATATAAAATCCTATTATACATGTATATTTAATGCAATTACAATATTGTAAGATGTTTTGAAACAAAGAAGGCATACATGAAAACTATGTCCATTTGTCCATTTTGACTTATTAGCTCAAAATATGAAAGACACGTATATGTGTCACCTGCAAATCAATACTTGGGTGAAAATTTTTCAAGAAATCTAATTCTCTGACCCCCAGTTTGTCTCAAGAAATACTATTCTCTGAACATCATTTTTCTCAAGAACTATATTCTCTGAAACTCATTTTGTCTCAAGAAATGTTATTCTCTGAACCTCATTTTTGTCTTAAGAAATTATTCTTCTCTGAACCTCACTTTTTCCTCTAGAAATAATATTCTCTAAAACTCATTTTGTCTCAACATATCTTATTCTCATGAAATATAATTCCTTGAATCTCACCGTGTTGTCTATCAGGTTCGCCTAGGCTCACTTTTGAATCCTACCAACACCGAGACAGGAGAACCCAGGATGACCAAGAGCCAGGACCTTGACGATCTCCTTGAAGTTCTAGTGGAACACGGATGTGAGTAGATGGGTAACCCGACATTTGCTCCAGCGACAATTGTTCCAGGCTTTACTTGGTCAAAGATATAGGGTTGGGGTTGGGTTTGCAATTGAGTTTTAGTTTAGGTATAGGGTTAGGGTTAGAGTTAGGTCTAGTGGGTTCTCACGGCAGCCATGTTGGAGGACATAACAATAAAAACCTGTGCATCAGACTGTGAAAAGCCATTGTTGTCATGGTCTAGTGCACAGGCTTTTATTGTTATGTCCTCCAGCATGGCTGCTGCTGGGAACCCTCTATAGTGTTTGGTCCAGGTTGAAGTTTACCCATTGCGTAAGGGAGCCGAATGGTTCCTGTAGTAAGTGGTCAACGGGAGTATTGTTTTGTCCAACCAAGTAGATCAACAAGGAAGAAAATGAGAAATCAAAGAAGAGCTTTAGATACAGACATACTGAAGTATTTTGTCTTGTGCTCTCATCCAGTCAAATGCAAGAATGGACAGAAAGAACCACATAGAATCATTTTATAAACAGCATATGACACCAGTCCAATTCCATTACTTCAGCTTTTTGCTCTTAAATATAGTGTTTGGGAGAGGTACTCAGTGACATTAGGTATATACTGAATTTTATTTTTTTAAATTCACTTGCTCTCTCTAATAAATCTTTATTTTGTTTCCTTTAACAGATCAAATCCCAGTGACTCCTAAGAACAAGGATGTGATTAACCTGAGTCAGACTAGACTCCCATCACACATCTCTCTACCAAGCTTCACCATGGCAACCACTTCATCCTCCAGTCCTAGGCTCACCCAGGCAGGACTGTCGAATTCGACAACTACCAGCAGCCACCATAGCATGCCACAGAGCCAAATGTCTCATCCTCCTCTTCCGCCTCCTCCTCATCCCCAACAACAGCAACAAGGGCAGCAACAGCATCATCAACATCCTGCTGCAGCAACGCCCATCGCCATCCCGCAATCCTCCTCCGCTCCTTCACCATCTACCATGGAGCTACCTATGGACGTAGATAGTGCTGACATGACCCTAAACGCACTTGATGTTGCTACATGTAAATCTCAGTCGAATGTGAGTAAGGAGTCGCATCTAGTGTCATCAATGTCTATGGATGACAAGGACAATGCTAATATCCTATCCTTCGATATCCCGAACATGCAGGTAGATGGGGAGCGGGATAGTTCAACGTTTTGGGCGTTTGGAGACCACCCATCGCCCAGTGCAGGGATGCTGTGTCCGCCGTCAAGCAGCGATGCGGACATGAACTGGCTTGATGTGATGATGTCATCGTCGGGGTCTGGACTGACCCCCGTCAGTGTGACCCCGCCCACGAGCATCGGCGCCGAGGGGTCCCTAGGGACACCTCTAGGCAAAGAACCTTTCTCGCTCAATCTCTTTGATTTGAATGACGATGCTTGGGACAATATACACGTCACTGATTGAAAAGCTCTTTATAGTATGCTCCAATTTTTTTTACAGTCCCAGAGATCTTTTGAAGCAAGGCAACTTCCTTTCATCTTCACCCTCATCCATTACAAACCATGGACAAGACCAGTGACTCTTCTTTGAGCCGTCATTGGCAGTGCCATTGTGGTCTAAAGAGGCTGTCATTGACAGCGACATTGTGGTCTAAAGAGGCTGAAAACAAAGAATATGATAAAGGAAGCATATTTTCAGTAGCTGCACTCTGGGACGCTATGCCTACTATGACATTTCCAAAGGTCTATCATCGCCATTTCCTTTGACACTTATCATTCAGCACGGAGAATACAGTCCGTTATGTTTTCAACTCTTTTCGAATGAAACATCACAGGCAGTTTCTTGTGCTGGCTATGTGCTATGAATGACGATGCTGTCACGAACGTGAATTATGAACGATTCCAAATTTTCTTATCCTCACTTCATGTGATGAATATCTGTAAACTATGTGAAAACAAGTAAATTGCATGGTGGAAAAAATGTATATCGTTGAACGGAGTTTATAATGTTCAGGTGCCTCGACATATTTGTGTTATTTTACCAAGGAAAGTTTGATATAAGAACGTGTAAGCATTTGAAAATGTTCACCTTTGTACGTGATGGAAGTTGATGGGGAGATTTAGCTCCTTGACTATTTTGAAAGGACAGATTGAGGTCGATTGAAAGCTACATGTATAAGTGACTGTGGTTTAATTTTCTAAGACAGAGGTCGCAAAGCGTGGAATCTTATGTGCTCAACCTGAAGAGAGCGAGAAGAAGATTGATTCAGTATTCATCACATTGAAGAAGAGAAAGTTTCTATGATTCCTTTAAAAATTGATTGTTTTTTCGTTGTCTTGTTTTATCATTGATCTGCTAATGATCATGCTGCTACGCACTATGGAATGTAATGTTCCCAAGGTTTTCAGAACTTCCATTCTATTGACTGGAGTTCTCAAATCTTGCTAAATTTGTGGCATCGAGTTTGTCTTTGTTTCAAGAGAGTTTTAAGATTTTATTTTAGTCACATGTGTAGCTCTGTGCAGTGAGTGGAAGATGAAGAAAACATGTGCACTTCAGAAATTAGATAGTATTTATTTTTGTGGATTTATATTTAATGTTCATTTATAGACTCATACACAAGTTGATGTATGGAGTGATATGTTTTATTTTGTGTGGCAATATACGTTTTAGTTTCTTTATGTTGTCATAGTTGAATATTTTGTTATTTTGTTCAAGTGCTTCATTACAAAATAGGTTGTGAGTTCCGGTTTAAAAGCAAGCAAAATTTTGCATTTGTGTACTCAAATTCAATGCAAATCTGCAGATGCTTCTTCGCTTTATTTGATTCAGTAAAAACTTCAGAACGATTCAAGAAGACAAATCATCTGTCAGTCTTAAAACTATGTGCTTTTGGGATCTTTGCTTGAAATGATGTATTGCATAACATGGAATATTTGGTATTTGTTTGGACTATAGATTCATATTACATTGAAGCAAACTGTCATTGTATGGGAGCCGTAGAATCAACTAGGTCTGTAAGAGAAGACTCTGCAAGATAACCAACCAAGTGTGATCATTTATCAATCCCCAATATTTCTGTTCAGTATTCTGCAATCTTTTTAGCCGGAATGAATTATAAATAAGAAACCTGTGTCATGGTATAGATTACAGAAATTGATGACTGAATGTGCTAATTTGGGAGGAGGTATTCTGAATCTCATATCATGTTTAATGGTCAGCAAAGATGGATCCAGTCATTCACTCAATTACTATGGAAACCCGCGTTGGTGCTCTGAAAATAATTTTTGTGACTGTGCATAGGTGGCTGCTTACGTGAAAGGTATCTGTGCAAACACTAATGAAAAGGTGCAATTTATTTATTTATTTTTTATTTTTTTTATTTGTTGGAAAATAAAGACTGACTAGTGGAACAGGCTGAAAGGGTAAAAGTAGCAAAGAGCGAGATCACAGAGGGGCAACCTTTTCAGGTGCTCTTGCTTCATTCTGATTGAACCTCTTTGTTGCCTCCCAGTTTTTTAACAGTTGTCATGAATGAACTTTTCCGGTGTTGTATTTTGACTTGTTATGCTTGTTGCATTGTCATATTTGGCATGAAATATATTCCACGGGAATAAACCTCTTCTTCTTTCTTCTTCAAAAAAAAAAAACAACAGTCATTCTTTGTCCAAACGCATTGTTCACCACTGGAAATCTTGTGTGGGATTCGCCACCTATGGCACAGAAGGGGTTAAATTTTTTGTGACATTTACAATCCTTTAATAAAACTAAAAGATGACATAGTTTTCAGAATTCCTCCCTATATTTGCTGCGATATTGAGATCTCTTACAGGCCCGGTAGCTACTTTGTACTAAAGGCTTACTCCTTTTTCCTTTCCATTGAAATGTTCTAGCAAAAAGCATTCCACCTCGTCTTATAGGTCGGGGTAACCAACACGTTCTGTCAATCTCTTTCATGTTCTCTTCCACTCTGTGACTACCTTTTCTCTTCTTTCCTTCCTTCTCTCACAAACATAAATTGTGTAATTATTGATGCTTTAATATGGAATGTGAAGCTAAATCAGAACATATGTGGGTTTGTATCAGAGCTCGAACATATTTCAGGTTTGCTTGTTGTTTTTTTATTTCCAGTTTTGTTGAAAATATCAGAAATGTTTCTATTTAATTTATCTTCTCTTGAACATTTTTTTCCAGTCAAATAGAATACACTATTTAGTGTGTAAATAAGAGCGAGTATACAAATTGATTATTAATATTACTATCGGCCATAATTAATATAATTGTAGAATAAGAAGAATTTGGGGTTGTTTTGTGTAATATGGTATTGTCAAGCATTTAATTATGTCCCCCATTATATATTGAAGTTGTATATGTTGTTAATACGAAATGTGTAAAGTTAACAAACAAAAAAAATCTGTATGAAAATGTACATAGTATTCTGTGATATAGCGAGTGTGATTTTTCTAACGATTAATGGAGGCCTATTATAACCTGTAGATAGTTGGGTGTTTCATTCTATGCAAACATCACCATGTTGAGGGTTACTAAAGAGGAACATTTTGCTGAGGTGTACACTGGTCTTCCACAGGTAATTGGGATATATTTTGATTGTCAATTTTTGTGTGATAAATAATGTAACATAGATATACAATTTGAAAAATCTGTAGAGAATTTGTCAAATGCACTTTTCAATCAAAGCAAAATCAAGTGAAGTAAAAGTTTAAAGGCAGCAAATTACAAAAAGGACCATTTTGTCTCTGTTGAAGGTACCTCCTGCAAATGGTGTAGTTGTATTGGTATAAGGAATAAATAACATGGTGTCACTGAACTAGATTTAATGCTCTTAAAACATTAACCTAGGTCCTACATGGACATTTATTGTGGTTAAATTAACTATTTCGTTCATACATACCGGTAGTAATACAATCACCGTCTTCTTGATGCCCCCCCCCCCCTGATAACCAGATCGTATTAAGTGACAAGACAAATATAATAGTGAACGTTATTTAATACAAACATATAATAATATTGTAATAAGCTTATGCATCTTCTAGTGTCGACTGTTATGTGATGTGATACTCAAATGTGCTAGGCAACTTATCTTTTCTTACATATTTTCGTTTTTCTGGGACATTTTACTTTTTAGATAAATAGGCCAAGGCTCATGTTCAATTACCATATGTCCTCAGTATATTCTTTATTTAAACCCAAGCATATAATCACATATTCCTTTTATCGGATAGATTGATTTATAAAGTTGGCCTTTCGATACAAAAGACCTTGCAAATAATGTGTTACCTTGACACCAATATAAAGACAGAATACAGTGAATTGGAAACGAAGATTCCCCTAGTTTTAATAGTCAATGATGCGATGCTTTACAATGAATTTACATACCACAACTTCTATCACTAACACTGAAAATTACACTTTTCTCAAACCAAAATATCATAGTACAGTATTAGCTGGCATTTTCATGACAGTAATAATTGTATCCCTTTAGGTTAACTGACTGTTGGCGAGACATTATTCTACATTTGCCACACTCCACCCAGGTGAAGTAAATGGGTACCCAATAGGAAGAAATTCCTTCAAATGCTTGAGCGCCTTATCATGGTTGCTTGGCTAAAGCCGAGGTCATAATATAGTTGCAGGGTCCTCATGGAGAATAGTATATAATACTGATGAGGCTACCCTGGATAAACAAGACATCTTATTATTATTATTATTATTATAAGAACATCTAATATCTTTTACTTCTCTTGCATATTTTACATTTGAAATTCCTCTCATTCTTTTGTGATGTGTGTTTTCCTTCTGTATTTCTGGGATTCTTATTTTTGCACCCAAAGTATATATATTATGAAAAGGCAACTCCTGATTCCTGTTGTGGATGGACATGAATATTAGAATTGATAAATGGGGATAAAAAATGGGATATTTGGCTAAAATGTAATAATGAAGTGTATAGCCTGTACAGACTAATCTCACGTATTGTCACACAGCTGTGGAATAGTCGCTTATACAATAAAAAGCTGTATGCAAGTTATTTATTGTGTTAAAGTTGTTTATGTTTAAGAGTTGGATGTTTTTAGGGTTAATAAATATCTATGATGGTGATGATGACATTGATGAAGATGATGATGATGATGATGGTGATAATGGCGGTGATGATGACGACGATGGTGATGTGATGATAATCACAGCAATTTCCTCCTTATATGGTGGGGATGATCATAATGATGGTGGTAGTAGGGATGATGACGATGATGTTGTTGGTAATGTTGATGGTGATAATAATAACTATAAATTTATAATTTATTTTTGTGAAGATGATGATTCCTATTGTGATGATAATGGTGATAATGATTATATTGAAAGTAATCATGATGAAGCAGCGGCATCTAAATCTCATCTGTTTGGAGCCAAAAGGGCGTTAACTCTATACTTTTACCCTTTCAAGACAATTGATCATATTTTGTGGTTTGGCTCAATAACTTTTTATTCAAAGCTCTAAAAAATATACTAAATGCACAAGTAGAAAGAGCAAAAACACACTATGTCCATTTTTGTTGCAATGCCATTGCATTGCATTGCATTTGGTGCCAGAAATTTTTTAAAATTAGAATAAGCTTTAAAATCCTTAAATTGGCAACCCATTGAGAGCTTCAAATTTTTTCAATTTCAATTTTTCAATTTCAATTTATTTCAAACACATAATAAAAGACAGGTCATACAATGTATTACATTCAAAATCCAAAGAGTAGACATTACAACAAAAAATACAAGTACATAATTATGTACAACAGAACATTACAGAGACAATCTTATTATGTGATTGGGGGCAGCTGAGAAGAGCAAATCTTATATAATAGCTACCCCAGCAAGAAAATTGCATGAAGGTAAATTGACTAAAACATAATAAAATACAGTGATATTGCAATTGGCAGTTATTGTGGCATGTATACAAGAGAACAAAGAGACAAGGGGACAGAATAGAAATAAGCAAAAGAAGTATAGGAAAGAATAAAATTAACAAATACAAATACAAGCCTGATCATTCAGCTCCTAAACATTTTTGATTTTCAAATAAAATAACTTTAAGTCTCCTTTTAAAACATTGCAAAGATGGACTGTTTTGAATATCAAGAGGAATAGATTTCCATACCCATAGGGCCCTTGAAGAAAATAGAATTCTTTGATACTAGTGTTCTAATCATAGGAAATTGCTTAGAAATAAGTAAGGTGATTTTATTCTTAGAGCATAGGTACATAAAAATTGAAATATTATAGATGTTCACATTATACAAATCATTGTTGTTTATCAAAATTGGCAATTTTGTCAAATTTTTGACAACTTATGTGACCATATATTTTGTTTACACCTTATTAGAACCATGTAGCACTAAAAGAAAAATGTTATTGTTGCCAATTTGAAGAACAAAATGTGATCAATTTAGCCCTTAAATAATTCCTGTCCTGAAAGGGTTAACATAGAGTTAACGTCCTTCTGGCTCTAAACGGATGAATTCTGATGCTCGTGATGAAGCGAGCAACTTGTATGGTGGAGACGGTGATGATGATGATGATGATGATGATGATGGTGGTGGTGGTGGTGGTGGTGGTGGTGGTGCATAGGTAAAGGAAAAGTGATCAAACATCAATTTTGTGATAAGAAAGTTTTACAGAAATTATCAAAGGTGAACAGTATTCCACTGAGTGGAGGAAGAGCATAGAGATCCTATAGTTGGCCCCCCCAATTTTTTTTTTTCAATGGATGAACTAAAGAATGTGTCTGATCTTACATAACACAGCTGCAATTCTGTTATATATTATAACATGTTTAAAATGTTCTAAAAGATTTTTGTCTTTAGGAAATGAGGGGAGGGGGTAAGTAGCTAGTGTGTCCTGGTCTTTTTACTGCATTGGTTCGCAAACCGTTTGATGTGAACTTGAACTTTTGTAAGAAGCAAGTGTCTCAATGAAGATAAGGAGAATGTTTTACTTTTTTTAGGCATAACAACTGACAGTGGAACAACACATTTAATTACCACACAATTCGTTCTCTGTTTATCTTGTGTCACGTTTTGTTGTCATTTTTTCTCATTAAGTTTTCACAAGGTGGCTGCACTAGCATATTTGAAGGGGGCAAGGGGAGGGCAATTTTCCCCCACCTGACAGATTTTTTAATCTAAAAAACAAAAGATAACTTACTTCTCAATCATCATCATGCAATTATTTCACAGTAAATTTTAACTAAATTGCTCTTAAAACTGTAGGTCTATAAATCAAGGTGATTTTTTCAAAAGTTTTCTGGCTTGGTGACCTTGACCTATGCAACCTTTCAAAACAATCTTTCCAAGTAGACGTTTTGAACACCAAAAAGGTAGCTACTATTTGGGTACGTATCAAGCCAAACGGAGAGAATTTGAACTTTTATTATGAATTGAAATAAAAGTTGAAATATCTCAGCAGTTTATGCATAAAGAATTAGAGCTGTCCAAACACTTTCAATCGAATCGTAATGGGGCCAAAACTTTTCCTCGCTCGCAAATAACTATAATTTCATTGTGCTACACGTTGCTAATGACAAGACAATGGATAAGAAAAGGAATTACATCCAAATCAAAATTATGATTTGTAAATCATAAAGAGATTGATCAAAGATTTATATGTGACTCCTTACCCCCCCCCCCCCTTCTGACGTAATTAGGGAATGGAAAATAATTTTCTCTGGATCCCCATAGGCTCAGATGTTTGGCCCCCCCCCCCCCCCCCAGGCCAAAGCCCAGATATGCCAGGAGGCACAAATGGGCCATGCTTCCCCCCCCCCCCCCCTATTCAGCCCCTTTTAAAAAAAGCAAGAGTGAAAAAGTGGGAGAAGTGAGAGAAAAAAGCCTAAAAAGGGGCTACGAGCTGTTATCTTCCTCTCAAAATTTGAACATCAAAATTCCCCCTCCCTGCACCCACCCCTCTTACATACAGTGCAGTATTGCATCCAAATAACTGAAAAGCAGTCCGGGCGTCGAACTAACGTTCCGCCTAAAAAAGGTGCTACGAGCCGTTATCTTTCTCTCAAATTTGCTATAAAACGTCAGAAAAAACGTCAGAGAAACTCCCCCCCCCCCCCCCTCCCCCTCCCTACACCCACTCCTTTCTTTGCGTGCTCATCACCAATTTCGCACGTCTCGCGTGCTCACAACCGCCCCCTAAAATGAAATCCTGGCTACACGGTTGGATCCTTCACGTCTGCCCCCACCCCCATATTGAAAAATCCTGGCTACGCCACTGTATGCCACCTTAGGTGGGCATTTTAAGAGCCAAAGTGGGCCTTTGAATTGAAAAAGGTTGAGAAGCACTGCTATATAGGATCTCTATGAGCATGAGGAAAGGGAAAGAGCACCCTCACCTGAGTTACACACTCTCTCTCTCTCTCTCTAATACTAATGATGACCATTAATAACACCATTTTCACCACAAAAAAGTCACTCGTGGGCTCTCCGAAGCCTACGCCAAACCTATTATGACTGGCGCAAATAATCTGAGGAGATTGAAGAGCGCCATCATAAAGAAGAACCAACCTCTCTCTCTGAAAAAGGGTGATCTTCACTCTTTTCTCACTCATCAGGAGATCAACTTGTTTAGGAGTGAATATTGATATTGATATTTAAGAGTGCTCTTGTAAAAGAAAAGAGAGAATTTATATGCATCGTTTCTGAGTCGAGATAAAGCTTTTATTATTCATTGACTAATTGCAGTGCTGTATAAACAAAGAAAAAAACTTCACACCTCTGTGATGTTATCCATACTTTTGACATATACAAAGAAGAAAAAACGAAACATTAAAGCAAATTATGAAATGAGAACGCATAAAATGATGAGCTCTGATTTAAAAAAAAATTAATAAG
This sequence comes from Heliocidaris erythrogramma, assembly GCA_025617745.1. Lineage (NCBI taxonomy): Eukaryota > Metazoa > Echinodermata > Echinoidea > Camarodonta > Echinometridae > Heliocidaris > Heliocidaris erythrogramma. The sequence goes on along the minus strand of CM046857.1, from coordinate 35,660,365 downwards.
ATTAAGGTTATACCATACCGTAAGGGGAAAACTATAGCAAAAGTAGAACTAGTATTAAAGGAGAATTAACCCCTGACTACAAATTTACTTATATTGGAAGGTGTAATATATTCCTACTTATTGGCCTAAATCATTTTCTGATAAGATATCAGAAAAGGGTATAAATAAAGATATTCCAACACCCGGTATCGTCTCCTACCCATTTACATGGGGGCTGCCATTTTCTTGCTGATTTGGAGTTGTACATGAACCATTTAGAAATGTTCCAGTCAGGAAGATACTTTGAATCCAAAAGCTAAATTGATTTTCTTCATTACCTAAAATCCTGTATGTGATGAAAAATATAAAGTGGGTGTTTACATGTATTATAAAAATTAAATCTTTATAATGATACTTTTAAATTGTCTGGTTTTGCTTAACAAAAATCTATTTTCTTGGGTTTGCCAAACAGAGCAGAACATAATATATGCAGCATGCATTCTGACTTTTCAAGTCCATTATCCGAAAGCAGGTGAATGCATATTTTGCCGCTATAGATGCTCAGGGAAGAAGCATCCATAAAATTTGAATTAATTTGCTCCGTCCCATACGTCCAGTATCGAGAAAATAGATTTCTATTAAGCGAATATCGATTTTCAACAGAAATATATAAGGAAATCTTCAGTTTAAAAATAAATTGACATATCTATTCTATATTTTTAATCTCAAATGGGTTTTTAATTTTGAAAAAGGCAATTGGGCATTTGGATTAAGAAAATCTTCTTGTACACATAAAAAAATGGCAGCCCCCATGTGCTGCTAGCAGACGATACATATTGCTAGCAGAAGATAAATTTTGCTCAGAAAATCTCGATTCGTATCGATCTCGTATATTTTGACGCGAAGCCACTAACAAGTAGGAGTAAATAACATCTTTGAACACTATCGTCTTTATTGTTTGAGGTTAATTCTCCTTTAAAAACTTTATAAATATTTTTTTTATATGTAAGCGTCATAATAGAATGTAATCTAGCAAATTATTGTTAAAAGTATAGCCTATTATCACCGTCACTATCCATAATTGTCAGTGTTATACTGTTATTAACATAATTTCTATCAGTTCATCATTAGTTTTACCAGGGGTCTGATCCATGTTCATCCGGGGGATCGATGACCGGCGAGGGAGTGAAGCACATGGCGTATCTAGGGATTACGGCGCCTGGGGCAAACAATGAAGTTACGCCCCCCCCCCTTCTTAAATGATATAGCGAGCAAACTTTTTGAACCCTTTAAGCTATTTAAGAACTCTATACTTGGGGTGCGAAATTACGAGATCCTGAAAGAAAATAAAAATGTGAGGGAGTAAATTTTCACATTTCAAACCTTCAAAAACTAGATTTCTAGTTCATTTACCCTGCTGATCGGGGGGGGGGGGGGGGGGGGGGAGGCGCATAATCCATAAGGATTATGATTTTTCTTCATTTCCCCCTTTTTTCTTTGTCTCCTTTGCATTTTTGCGCCCCCTACAAGCCCTAAATATGCCACTGAATGAAGCGACTGAGCGCCAGGGGAGGGTGTGAGAGGGGGTATCCCCCTCCCACACCAGGACTTTTTCAAAAATCTGTCTCTAAAACTTATATTTTAAAGCATCTCAAAATGGTTTTTAATGAAAAGAAGGAATGCCGCAGATCTACGTTAATGGATGGAACCCCTTAATTGAGAATAACAATGCGATCGAACAAATTTCTTCAATATTTTCACATTGAAATTATGGCATTTCTTATTTCCTTACTTCTAATCTAAGGGTTAACCAAAGGGTTAAAGAATACATGTATATATCATGGTATTTCAATATCAAACACGAGTTTGGATAATGTTTCATAATTCTTATTTATTTTATCCAAAAATATTTGAGGGACGATAATACAAGCCATCCCCCACCTCAATTCTTTTTGTGGATATATATATATATAAAACCCCCTCCCAATCTCCCACTACCCCCCCCCCCCCCCCCCCCCTTCCCCCTCCCCGACACCCACGCCAAACAATATTTTCTACGATCAGCTGTATCACGTCAATAAACAAGCCCGGTACGGAGAAAAACCGTACCGTATACGTGCGCATACCTCGTACACGTACACGTATACGTTTATTAAAGCGCCGGTTCTCATTTCGATAGATAGATAGAGCATGTACTAGTAGTGATGTAGAGCAAATTGTGTGCTGCGGAGCTCCGAATTGGAACAAATTTGAGCTTTTGTGGTCAAGGCATAATCGAATACACCACTGTTTGCTACCTCTGAATCTCTACCCTTTTTTCTAAAGAATATTTTGACACTGGAAATTTCGGAAATTACACCTGCCATCCGTTTGATCCGCAGATCATATTCTTCAACTGCGAGCTGCTCTTGATCTACGGCCAGCGCCATCCAAACACCTCGCCTCAGCTCCGCCCAGCCTCAGTGCAGAGTGGCCTTTGCTTAGCTCCTCGAGTTGGAGGTCACATCGGTTCCGTTCATTTTAGTTCAGTTCCTTCGCACTACTCACTAGAATCAACAATTTAATATATTCAGCCGCAATTGGATATTGGATCTCCTATTATCGCAGACGTTATCCTTTTTATTTTATAAAGTGGAGTGAATTCCATTATTTTTTAAAACTGAGAACGGTTGTGTCCAGATTCAGTGAATAGGCCAACAAACAAAGATGACATTTTTCAGCAGACTGAGTCAAAGTGCAAGGAATGCTGCTGGTTCTTTGAACCACGTCAGAGTAGCTACCCCAAGTATGTGCAGTTTGTGCAACTTCAGAATACCCCACCAGTCCACCACAAAAGTTGACCAGATGGCCTTTGGTTGACCAATGTACAAATGCTTCACAAATGCTTTACCAATATTAAGCTGAACTGAAGTCAAATTCAAAGACTTGAGTTTCTTACTAGGTATCCCTAAGGCCTAACCCTAATCCTAACTAAAGTTATTAACCTGGGGAGCGTTTCATCAAGCGTTTTGTCAGTGATTTTAACTGACAACTGTTATAAGCTACTGAAATCCTTGCATCTGATTGGCTGAGAGCAAATTTGTCAGTAAAATTCACTGAGAAAACGCTTGATGAAACGCTCCCCTGGTCCTAACCCTTAAACTAACCATAACCTTAACCCTGTGCATTGGCCATCCATGTACATGAACCCTATTGGTGGGTTATTCTAAAGTTGAACCATGTTAACTATTGTTTTACTTGTTTTTGTTCTTGTTATTGCATGTTTATAGACGTACGCGCATCAATCAGATATGATTATTTTCAACAGGGAACCAACCTTTAAAGTCAACATTTGTCAGAGTCTGTTTGTAGGCAAAGACAGAGACTAAGACTAAGAGAGCTGGCTGTTCAGCTAAAGTAACTCAACCGTTTTTTTGCAGATTTATATTTAAATAGAAAATATACCAAAGTAGAATTGAGACAGAATTTTTAGGTGTGGTTAATCATAAGGAAAAATTAAAATAAGGCATCTTGATATACATGTAATAAGGATTGATAAGGACTCCATCAGATATATTAAAGTTGCTACCAGCAACTATCAAAATCATTAAAGAGCTAAGACCTCAGATCAATATATTCAATAACAATTATTTCCATCAAGCCATGGGCTTGTTTTACTACAGGAATAATAAGATGCACTGTACTGTAGGAGCAGATTCAGGATCTTGTACAAGTGAGGAGGAGGGGCGCGGGCACAACTAGCCAGGATTGGCTTCGTGAATGTAAAAAAAAAAAAAATGGCTATACGCCTTCTACATCACGAAGCCAGGCGTTCTTACCCAGCAATCTAACTGCGCACGGGTTAGCAGGACTGGAAAATGCCCTGAAATATCATTTTTCTGATAACTCCCGCGACCGATAGCTCCTTCACCACAGCGTATCCTCCTAGGAAAACGTTTAGAATTAGAATGTCTTTTTGATCTTACATATTTTTACCAAAAAATCCAAAAAAGATCGTAAGAAATTTCCGAAAACTCGCCAGTGTTTGTGTGTATCCATGCCTCCTCTTGTCATGCAGATAAGGCATGACAATGGATACACACAAACACTGGTGAGTTTTCGGAAATTTCTTACGATCTTTTTTGGATTTTTTTGTAAAAATACGTACGATCAAAAAAAACGATTATAAAAATTTGACGGACATCTTGTTCTTATTCTATCACACGTTATTTCTCTTCTAAATTTGGACAATTTTTTAATGTCATTTTTCATGTAATAAATGTAAAATGACTTACATGTCCATCAGGAAGGGTCTGTAAAGTTTGTTTATTATCTTCAATACCTCTGGTAAATTTGAAAACCTTTTTTTGGGCCAGGTAGATATTTAACAAAATGTAGGTACCTAAATGTATTACTTGTACCCTCCTCCCTCAGAATATCATCCTGGATTAGCCAATGTTTTTTTAAAACCAGTTGAAAAGCTTAATATAAGCATATTCCTTTTTGGATGTAAGGTACAGTCTAAATATAGTTAATTTCAAAATCAAGTTTACAAAACTTGATAATAATCTTTATGTAGTCCACACTAAAAGCTCTCCCCAAGCAGCATTGTTGCAGACAGATGATATTTTCATGACTTTATGTTCTTGCAGTTCGTCACAAGGCATCGGCCAGTGCTGCAGCACCAAAGCTGGTCCCAAATGAATATGACAGACCACTCATGCAGACGGAAATTCCAGGACCAAACTCACAGGTAGGCATTCAACAAAATACACTGGAGCGATCAGCGATTTAGCTGCGGAAAGCTACAAAGGAGCTTTGGAAAATCAACAATGAGCTGTGGTAAAAAAACAAACATACAAAAAAAAAATTGCACTTTTGCAATATCAAACCCCAAAGAGAGCTCCTGAGAACAGAAAAGTACTTTTTCATGCTGCAGGTATATATATATATATATGCAGGCCTACATGTGAGAACCATGTACATATATCGAAGGTGATCTTAGCAATATTTAAAGTGGAAGGTATCGTTGCCATTCCACAACACTCCATTCAGGCAAGAGCACCGTACATTAATATTACTGGGAACTTGCATTTAGGAAAGATATTGTGAAATGGCATGTGCTCTGATTTACTTAAAGGCCAAGTCCACCTCAATATCAAGTTGATTTGAATAAAAAGAGTAAAATTAAACAAGCATAACAGTAAAAATTTCACTGAAATCGGATGTAAAATAAGAAAGTTATGGCATTTTGAAGTTTCGCATTATTTCGTGAAACAGTGGTATATGCATAGCATGGGCGGTATGCAAATGGTGAACCGATGATGTCATGCACTCACTTTTCCTTATGTATTTTATTATATGAAATATATACAGTCAAACCTGTCTTAGCGGCCACCTGTCTATAGCGGCCACCAAAAAATCCCCCGCAGGATATTACTGTGTTGTAGACCCTGCATATAGCGGTCACCTGCCTAACGCGGCCAGCGGCCACCCATAATGTATCACTCGGTCAATATCTGACCGCGTATAGCGGCCACCAATATCGAGTCGAGCCGTAGCTTCATGCACAAAAAGTAGTTTTTGCCATAAAAAGTTAGGCATAATAAAGCCGCGATGTGTTTACCGAGTCCTAGCTCAGTCACACTCTCGCACAAACGTCCTGAATAGATTCTACAATGGCCAAGAACATCTAAAAGTTTTACCACATTGCCGACTAATTTAGAGATTAAAAGTCTTTTTAGTAAGAATAAAGCACTAGTATTGTTCGTTTACGTCCACGTCCGCCGCAGAGATTTTCTTGTGAGCGCTCTACTGGCTGCAGTTTTTGTCGGATTATTAGTACCTTCAAATTTCACATGGAGGTGCATTATGGTAAGATGAAGAAGCCTATTTTTTTTGGTACGGTGTGGGTGAAGTCATGGTTGCCATGATAACCATATTTTTAAAGAAATGGTAAAGATTTTCTTGTGAGCGCTCTACCGGCTGCAGTTCTTGTCGGATCACCTTCAAATTTTGCATGGAAGTGCATTATGGTAAGATGAAGACGCCTATTGTTTTTGGTGTGGGAGGAGTCGACATTGTTACCATGGTAACCATATTTATACCCCCGCCTAACGAATTATACCCCGCCAAACGAAGTTTGAAGGGGGTACATGTATAGGAATCAGTCAACGGTTGGGCGGTCGGGCAGTCGGTCGGTCCGTTGCAAATTTTGCGGATCGAACTACTTTCTCAGTTTTCGACCAAAGCTCATGAAATTTGGTACACACATTGGTCTTGGTGGGAAGATGTGCAAGACATATTTTTCGGATGAGTCGGAATCTGCGTTGCCATGGTAACGGCATATTTATGGCAGAAAATCAAGGAAACACCTTGCGGATCGAACTACTTCCTCAGTTTTCGACCAAAAGTCAAGAAATTTTGTACACTTGGTCTTGGTGGGAAGATGTGCAAGACATATTTTTGTGATGTGTCAGAAGCTGCATTGCCATGGAAACGGCATATCTATGGCAGTAAATCAGGGAAAAATCTTGCGGATCGAACTACTTCCTCAGTTTTCGACCAAAAGTCAAGAAAGGCTGTTGTCACGGGGCGGGGGTATGAATCATCATCTTCAGTGATATTTCTAGTTTTAAAAGAAATGGTAAAGATTTTCTTGTGGGTGCTCTACCGGCTGCAGTTTGTGTCGGATCACCTTCAAATTTCGCATGGAGGTGCATTATGGTAAGATGAAGACGCCTATTGTTTTTGGTGTGGGCGGAGTCAACATTGTTGCCATGGTAACCATATTTTTTAAAGAAATGGTAAAGATTTTCTTGTGAGCGCTCTACCGGCTGCAGTTTTTGTCAGATCACCTTCAATTTCGCATGGAGGTGCATTATGGTAAGATGAAGACGCCTATTGTTTTTGGTGTGGGTGGAGTCATCGTTGCCATGGTAACCATATTTTTTTAAAGAAATGATAAAGACTTTCTTGTGAGCGCTCTATACCGGCTGCAGTTCTTGTCGGATCATCTTCATATTTCGCATGGAGGTGCATTATGGCAAGATGAAGATGCCTATTGTTTTTGGTGTGGGTGGAGTCATCGTTGCCATGGTAACCATATTTTTTAAAGAAATAGTAAAGACTTTCTTGTGAGCACTCTACCGGCTGCAGTTTTTGTTGGATCACCTTCAATTTCAAAACAACTAAAAAATGACAAAAGTACAAAAGGTCATTTTTGTCAGCAGTGATACCCGAGGTCCCAAATTGCCACTTTATCCATTTCAGTCACAACATTGATTCAAATGGGGGATGGGTGATGGGTTCGGGGGATACATGTACTCGGACTGGTCCCCCCTCCGAGTGCTCTAGTTTCTCACTCTTTAGTCTTGAAATGTATGATGTGCAATGTTTTGCTTGATACTAGATGCAATATCAGAGTTATTGTTGATGTTTACACTCTGTTCAATTCTACACAGTTACAGGTCATACGTGTATTGTATGACAATACATTTGTATTTTGGGTAAATATGATAGCATGCTATGGGGCTATGGGTGAACATTCAAATCATAACCAAACTGACCCAACCTTGGAAAAGATACAATGCCTACAGTACATTTTGCTCAATTTTTCAACCTTTTGTGGAATTTAATCTTGTGAAGTAGTATCCTCTATCAGGTTTGGTTGAGTGGAAACGTCACTAGGAAAGAATACAACAATGTAGATGTACAGGTATATGTTTATTCATCCATGCTCTACAAAATCAGTATATCGGCAGTCATCTGAATGAATGTTCACTCATCCTTGCAAGGAAATTCTGCATTGTGGAGCCTATAGTGTAGGACTAAAGGATATGCAATGATTTCTGGAAATCCTTGCATCTGATTGGCTGAGAGCAAATTTGTCGAATAAAATATCTGACAAGTCCTTTCATGAAACGCCCCCCTGAACTGAGCTGCAGTAAAGTAGGGCAAAAGGGTGTTTCCCTGTATGTCATATGGAGCATTAGGACAAAATTTCTGTCCTACCGACTATGAGTATGACTGATTGAAATTCATTGTATACATGTAGTTATCATTTACTTTAATACAGTGATACCCTAAAGGAACATTATAGTCAGTTAGTTAGCATTGAGCGATTTTCCAATCTCTGGATGAAATTAAAGAATTTGCTAAAAATATAGAGATAAAGACTTTAATAATTATCATAATTGTGTATATATAGATCTATGCTTATGGATCAAATGACTTAAAATCATTAAAAATCAGAAAGGAGAGACCTGATGAGGTACATGTAGTACTTGTACACAGTGAATGATTTAAATGCTAATATCATTTTTGGGGTACACATTGATAACATCTGATGTTTTCTGTAGTTTGTCTTTATTGCACTTTTCCAAACGACCAATATAATGCACACAAACCATTCAGAATGAACTTATACTGGTCAGTTTCTCCACAAGTATAATACAGTTGGAACTCGCGTGTAGATTTAAAGCTGACATTTTTTCCCCTATGATACATGTACCAAAAATTGCATGAACAGAAAATATTATTTTAACAGAGTTATTAGATTTATTCCAATGTACATGTATATGCTTACAATACAATAAGCTGAACAATAGTCCCTCAGCCCTTTGATAACCTCAAATCAATCAACTCTTTGCTCATTAAAATCAGTGCTTTAAAATGAAACTGGAAAGCATTTCAGATTCATTGCCAGCATTCAATTTTTACTCTCACATCATGCTATTTAAATGGGAGAGTATAGGCCTACTGTACATGTACGGTAAAATTGGCGGAATATCCCATTTTCACTGAAGTGCATGCATGCTATAAAAATGTCAATATTTATCTATGTGGACAAGGCTTTATCAATGAAACTTCAGGAAAGAAATATTCCAATACACAGGTAAAAACAAGGCAAAACTTGTATCCAGTACATATAGGTAAAAACGAAGAAACTCAGCGAAAATCTCTCTGCATGTTTGTCTTCCATCGTCGTGTGGGCGAGTGGAAGTTGAGAGAAGACAGTTGAGCAAACAATCGCTTCCATTTACATTCGATTTCTTTCCCAGGCTGCTTTAGTTGCTGCCCTGGTAATATGGGGTTTCAAAGCGTCTGAGTGGTATGCCATTTGGGAATAACCTTGCACTTTTGGCTGGAAATGGAAATTACATGTACATGTTCATGTATGTGCCCTTGTGTGAAGATATTCACATACTTTGTATAATTGATCATTGCTATACAGTATATATACAAGTACTTGTGTACATGTAAATGTGTAGCGTATAAAGATTTTATAATGAGAATTATGAGCACAAATAGTGCAGATAGTGAAATGTGATGCAAAATAATGACTCTGATCCATAGTATAATTGAAGGCATTTGACAATTATTGTAGTATCTGATGCACATTCTTTCAACATTTCTTTTATAGCAGGTCCAAGATAATTTGTCCAATACATCACTGACCACATCTCAGATTTTGGTATATCTGATGATTTTATTAATTTGATAGCCATATACCAGAGCTTTGATCAAACAAAATATATGTGTGAAGTTAAACAACACGTTTAATGTCAATAATGTTCAGAACCCCACACTACTTGGTAACATACATATATTGGATACCCATTTACCAAATATCTTTGACCTGCACTTATTTGAGTTATTTCATTATTTCTTTGGAGATTTTTTTTTACCACAGATTACTGTTGTTCTTGTTTCCCCCTATCATTCTGAAGAAAAATCTAAACTAATTTTGGTTCATTACCCCTTTTATCATCAGCAAATGAGTGCTGTATATTGTAGCCTAAAACTATTAAAGTTGCAACAGTGTACATTTATCTTCTGGAACACTTTCCCCATTTACATGTGCCAAATGATTAGCCCCAAATACATGTACATAATTTTGTAAATTGTATAGTATGGTTGTGACAGGGTTGATATCGTTTCCTTGGTTTTTTTTATCTCTCCCCCATAGGAACTCATGAAGAGGATGGATAACATCACAAAGGTATGTAATTTACAAAGGAAATTAATATGATCACCAAAGTATACTACAAACTGAAATAAACTCTGTAAACTCGGGGGGGGGGGGGGGGGGGGGGTTTCTCACTCTTTCCTTTTTTGTTTGCTTTTTTGGAATTGGAGCCGTCCCTGTATCATCGTTCCTGTAGACAAGGGGGTAAAATAGTCAAACACAAGTGATAAAATATTTCTAACAGTACTCAAAATGATGAAATATTTTTTAAAGTAGACTATTTCAGATAAAAAATCAAACAAACAATTACTTTTAAAAAGACAGATTCTAATGGTGAAATATTGCTGAAAGTATAGCTTATAGGCAATGTACTGCTGATCTAGTAGTCTTTTCTTTTTCTTTCTATTTTTTTATAGCTTATACCAGGGCTCGACACTAACTGAAAATGTTGGTGGTCCAGTTGGTCCACCAAATTTGACTTTTCATTTTTGTTGGACTACACTCAATTTTGGTGGTCCACATTAAATAATAAAATAATTTTTTTTTTTCAAATGTTTAGAATTATTGTTTTTGTGGCATTGTTTTCAATTTCATGACATGCGCTTGACCTTTCACTTTCACATACTGTAAAAGCTGTTATTTTCGCGAATTTCGCGAGTTGATGTTGGGAAGCGAATATAATGGCTCGCGAAAATATTGCCACTTGATTATGACTGCACTAACCGCGAAAAGTGAAGCCTGAGAAAACCGGACCTCAGATCAGGGAGGTGGTGATTGCTGCTCAAGTAGCTATCACTAAATATGTACATAAATTCTACAACATAAAAGTTGGTTAGACAATTGTAAAATCTCATGCCTTAATTCAATCTTAGTCAAAGACATTTATATTCTTTTATTTAATATGATTTCAAGGGTGACTAAAATAGAAAATTAATTGCCCATTTTTCGTAGGAAGGAGTCATCAGGAGCAAAAAAATATCTATCTCCCACTTTTGTATGCATTCAGTCGTATTTCATAATTATTTGAAAAGTACATTTAAAAAAAAAAAAAACCATTGAAGCGACACCGTGATCACGTGATCTGTGACAATGAGAAGTAAAGGAAAATATTCCACCCACCCGCACCCACCAATATACCATGCACGCCCGCAGGCCTGGCAGGCCCAGCCCGGTACGGTGCTGGGCGCGAGCATGATATTCACCTTGTCGACCATTTGCATTGCATATTTTCGTGTTTAATTCCTCAAAATAACGTTGCTTTGGGGACACAGTTTCATCAATAATGCCAAATCGGTGTATAGTTGCAGGCTGTAGCAAGACCCCTCAAGATGAAAATCTACGGAAATTGTGGGTCGCAAAGGTGAAGCTCACGCGGGCAGAGTGGCAAGGGCCAGCCGGCCAAGCAAGAAGTACTAGGCAAGCCAAGTGAGTGGAGTACAATTTGTAGTGATCACTTCGCCGAAGATGATTTTGAAGATCCTGGCCTGTATTCCGAATTTGGCATGAAGAAAAGTAGAAGCAAGCTAAAAGATTCAGCTATTGACTTGCAGTCAAGTCTTCAAATCTTTTTTCAATGACATCGTCTCCAGCAGCTGCAGCAGCTTCACCAGCTCCACCCGTAACTCCAGGGAGCTCCAACCCGCGGCCCCTTCACCAGGCCCCGGAGCGTTTTCTGCGAGGGGTTCAAACATATATTGTCAAATTCCCCTTGCCACTTGAGCTTCTTTGCCTTCGGGATCAATCATCTGATAAATCAGAGTTCGTATATGGCTCAAAAATGTCCTCCAACTGGGAATCGCGGTCAATTTTTATCTCTCTATATAAGTTACTCGAATTCAGCCAAAATCTAAGTCAGTACTATTGTAAAGCGAAGTAAAAAAAATCCAAAGTGAAATAAACAAAAAAAAAGCGTTCACCAGTCGCTAAGTACGAGGAGAACATAGTTGCCACACTAAAGATGTGTAGTACATGGTACAGACGCATAAAACCGCTGTGCACGCGTGCAAGTGTCTAACCAACTTTTTCATGGTAGAGTTTATGTTCAAATTAAATGCAAGACTTAAAATGGTATTTTCAATAATCACGTCACATGCACATCACTCGCTTTTTATCATTAATAAACGTGAACGTTTTGTGAAAATGTGTGACGCATTTGAACATCGCGTTTGATCTTTGAGCTCTTTCCTTGTTTTGGGAGGATCGGCGCTGGCGATTCAAAAATTTTTTGTGGTCACCATGGGACCTACATTTGTGGTCCAACACATCATTTTGGTGGACTTTGCCCTCCGGACCTCAGCTAGGTTCCGAGCCCTGCTTATACACATATGTTTGCACTGTCACTTTTCCTTCCGCTATGATGGGAACAGGTGCTTCGTACTTCATAGCATAGGGAGATCAAATACGTGTACACTGGGCTGTGCTCATGTACATGTAGGTGTATAGTGCATGTGTGTGAAGTGGTATGGATTCCATTGCTGTCCAGTCTCATTCAATTGCATTTGACCTCAATCAGGTTAGGTCTGACCTGAACTTCAGTACCATGCCCTGTTATCCGCCCTGCACACGAGAAACATGTAGTGCGTACAAACTTTGTAGCTTACTGCACCTGTATGTTATATATTGAGGGATCGAGCTAGAAAGGACATGGAAACAAGGAGGGTCCTCATGAAGAAGTTTAGTAGCGCAAGGCTGAAAATGTGATCGCATGGTCCAACGGAATGATAAAATGAAGAAATTTCATTTGTATGGCCTTGCATACATGTACATGTCATCATCAGACATGGTAATCTTGAAAAAATATGATTTCTACATTACATGCTCACAGAACTAGCTCATACATAATCTCATAAGATACCTTGAATAGTACAATACAGTGAAAACCATTATAACAAGGACCTTGGGACCATCAAAATAGCCTTGTTTATATATCAGGAATCTCCTTTAGTGTAAAAAAAAAATGAAAGAACATAAAGACATGGGACCAGCAAAATTACATTGTTATAGCAGGAATATCTGTATACCGAGTTTCCACTGTATACCACACACTTTATCAGATTACATTTGCATTTTAGAACAAATTGCATGCAGGATGAGATATGAAAATGAAATATATGAAATCTTTCTTTACTGAGGTACAGAATTGAGGTGTATGTGGTTTTGAGAATGAACGATACCATCTGTTTATTTTGAATGATAGAAATTTCATATAACACCTTATAAGCTCAGTGGTCATTCTTATTAGGGCAAGTCCAATACATATTTTGTTATTCTGTGTCTTATACATTACCAAGTATCATGGAAATAAGAATATAAATCAACACTGAAACTACATGTATTATTTTATTTGATATTTGTTCCAATCCAAGCTACAACATGAAGGGCTATCAACATATTATAATCATAAGGTGTACTAAAATCTTTGATATGGTGGGTAATGTATGGGACAAAATAATCTGGACTTGCCCATTAAAGGGAAAGTCCTCCCTGGTATTAAGTTGATTTGAATAAAAGAAAAAAAATGAGAGAAACAGATTAATGAAAGTCTGAGAAAAATCCGAAATAAGAAAGTTATGAATTTTTGAGGTTTAATCAATGAAACGCAAACTCTGTGATGTATCTTGTATGATTGAATATTTTCTTTAGAGTAAATGGAAATGAATGATTTCTGGGGTACAGGGCAAATGGGAGAGGAGCTCACAAGATACATCATGGAGTTGCCAATTTGTGTTTAGTTGATTACAACTTCAAAAATGTATAACTTTCTCATTTCTTATTGTATTTTGCTCAAACTTTCATTGATCTGTTTCTTTAATTTTCTGCTTCTTTCAAAACCAACTTGTAATCAGGGTGAAATTCCCCTTCAGTTGTTTTTGATATGCTATTCATGAACTTGAAATAAAATACAAATTAATATGTGCCTTTACTCATACAGAACGTTGGAACTATCCAGCTGTTTGCAGACTACAAAGCCAGCAAGGGGAACTTCCTCGTAGATGTAGACGGCAATCGCTACCTGGATTGCTTCAATCAGATCTCATCTGTTCCTCTTGGTATGTTTCTCCTTTCTTCTTCAGCTCATCCTTATCATAATCACAGATGCAGTATTAGCGATTGCAGTTAGTGTGCATACATGTATTGTTTGTTGAGAGCGAGAAGGGCTTTTACTCATTCCCTTTAATTCAGGATTAACACCTTCTGCCTCTCAACATTTCTGTGTGCATTGCATGTGCCTCTCAGCAGGATTGAGTCAATTTCCTATCTTATTTCTTATTTTGGTGATTCCAAAACCTTAATACAGCATACAACAATTCTTATATGCTGTATAATCAACCTCTCCCAATTGATTTGAGACAGTTTCTTTCACAATTCAATTTCATGACCAGAGAGCTCAACTTTATCTTTGAGATGGGATAAAATGTACAAGAACCTTTCTCCAACTACAGCAACCTGTGTTGTATAATCTAGAATTTTCACTAGCCAGTACATCAACTTTCATTATAGGGGACAAACAATTTCAAAGAGGTTATACATTTAATTACGGAATCAGCTTCATTTTCAAAATTTACTTCAATGTGTGACAAAAGCTGGCAGTGATTTGTTTAAATAAAGACAGGGGTCAATATTCATTCAGTACTAAAATAACCACCTAAGATGTGTTTCATAGCCAGTCTGCAACCGGGGTCTGCTCGCTAGTCATAAGGACCGCTATTCATAAAAAAAATTATTCATAAGGACCGCTATTCATAATAAGACATAAGGGTTGCTATTCATAAGGGTAATTATTCATAAGGACTGCCATTCATAATAAGACATAAGGATCGCTATTCATAATATGGAAAGAGGGTCGCTATTCATAATACCAAATCAGGGTCGTTAATCATAAGGGTCCCTATTCATAATACGAAAATAGGGTCGCTATTCATAAAGGTCGCTATTCATAAAGGTCAATATTCATAAGGGTCGCTATTCATAATCACAGAATAGGGTCGCTATTCATAATAACATAAGAGGGTCGCTATTCATAATCGGAGAAGAGGGTCGCTATTTATAATCACAAAAGAGGGTCGCTATTCATAATCACATAAGAGGGTCGCTATTCATAATCGGAGAAGAGGGTCGCTATTCATAATCACAAAAGAGGGTCGCTATTCATAATCACAGAAGAGGGTCGCTATTCATAATCGGAGAAGAGGGTCGCTATTCATAATCACTAAAGAGGGTCGCTGTTCATAATCACAGAAGAGGGTCGCTATTCATAATCAAAGAAGAGGGTTGTCATTTAAATCAAATAAGAAAGGGATATGGAGGAAGGACAACCCAAGGCCCAACGGTATTTTATTTAAGAAAGCTCTATACAATGCATTTCCGGTTTTTGTCAAATATATCCCTATTTTCTAAAAAAGTGAACTATATTTATCAATACTCCCCACACTTTGAAAGGCGCTTTGCCAGTGCCTTAATAATTAAAAAAACGATGTCTAATCCATACATCTACGTGGGAGGAGAGGACCCCCCCCCCCCCCCCCATCCACACCCACATACACGCAGACATGTGCTTTGTTTTGAATATTGGAGTGTCATTGCCACACCTATTTTAGAGTTAGGGGAAGTACTGGTTGTCTATTTATGTACCCTTTTCGTTCTTTCTTTTTTCTTTTTCCTCCTCTCTCTCTCTCTCTCTCTCTTCCTCTTTCCTTCCTTTTCCAGCTTCTTGTTTCTTTGTTTCTGCATGGTTTTCTGCAAGACATGGACCTCTTGCTTGTACTCTTATTTCCTTTTGTATACTGTTTACGTAGATTTATCATGGAATAATTATTGTCATGCCTCTTTCTCAAATTGTGTTAATATATTTTTTATACATGTGCATTAATATATTTTTCTGTATTCATTCTTATCCATCACGTGCAATTTTTTATGCTTGAAATTGGGAAATCAGATTGTAACACAATTTGTATCCTTGTTGCATGACAATAAATGAATCACTGAATCATCCAGATCCTCCCGTTTCTCAACTCCTGTGAAGACCTAATCCTTAGCC
The DNA here is from genome assembly GCA_025617745.1 of Heliocidaris erythrogramma. NCBI lineage: Eukaryota > Metazoa > Echinodermata > Echinoidea > Camarodonta > Echinometridae > Heliocidaris > Heliocidaris erythrogramma. Next base: position 35,644,400 of record CM046857.1, on the reverse strand, counting down.
TTTATCTCAAGTTCCAGCAATCGTCCATTTGGGGGGAGATGAGGGGAAAGTTGGGCGGGGAGGAGGGGGGGGGGGTGGGATTCTCGTAGGGGGTATTTGTCCTGGAGATTAGTTGTAGGGGTAGTTGTCCGGATACGGGCTTAGAAATTGCCGTGAAAAAATTGTTTTCGTTTTTATTTTGGGGTGGGATAGTAATATTTTCATAATACGTGATTTTAGTAACGTACAATTCATTGGCATCTACCGTTTTTACAGTGTGCCCCTGTTTATGGGCATGGATGGGAATGAAGTATGCCCTCCCACGGTTGGGACTTTCAAATTTCCCCGAGTTAAAAATCACCTCTCAGAGCATTTGAGTGCATGTTCTTTCATGGTAATTACTAACTTATTTATTTCATTATATTCTTTGAAATCTTTATTTCGGTCTTCCTTATCATAATCTTAACAAAAATCATGACAAAAATTATCACCATGTTGATCGATCGTGATCCTATGAATAATAATCATCATGGTCCTCCTCCTCCTCCTGATCATATTATTTGATCATGTCATTTATTGAAGGTGAATTATGGCGGGGGGATGATACAAGCCAATCCTACAGGCCACCCCCCCCCCCCCCCCCATTACAAGGGCATGCGCATCATGTATTTTCTATGTTTGTTTGATCTTAATTCAATTCTATCAAATTTATTCCCATTTCTTTATACTGTAAAGCATATTGGTTGTATGTAAACAACCACAGGACCAACGGCTTTAACCCTAACAGAGCCGGGTTATTTTAGACCCATCTCACAGCCGGGGGTGGGGGGCTGATTCCGCCCCCTAAGATCTCGGCCGTCCACCGCGCATTCGCAACGAAAATCGGCACACACGTCGCCGACCACGTAATCTACAAAACTGTATAGTCAATTTCTCCGAAAAATTTAATAACTAATTAATTATGCTAATTTATGCATAAAATTAATTTGCTCTAATTAAGTAATTAAAGCCCCAAAACTGCTAATTTTTGGTATAGAGACTCTTTGTCAGATTCTGATCAAATAAACCGGTAAAAATCCTTTTTTTCTTATGTTTTTTATTGTTTTTTCGATGGAATTTGTCGGCGACACTATTTTAATCCTAAACAACATAAAATTAAACGAAGAAGCTTGACTGGGGAGGAATTTTTAATTTGTAAACAAATCTTTCGGCATATTACTCCCAGTGTTTTTTCTGACTTGTGTTTTTCATTACAGATCGAGCATACGATCTTTAACACTGGGAGTAATATGCCGAAAGATTTGTTTACAAATTAAAAATTCCTCCCCAGTCAAGCTTCTTCGTTTACTAACCATTGTCTACGGCGGACCGTTTGAATATTAATGAGTCAGAAAGAAGAGGATCTTGGGTATTTGATTCTAGTTCGTCGTGACTTGGCCGTGAACCAGAATAGCCTGGTGGTTAAGTCGCTGCCCGGCGAGCAGTAGATGACAGGTTCGAATCCCGCTGGTTCCAATTTTTTTCTGACTTGTGTTTTTTCATTACAGATCGAGCATACGATCTTTAACACTGGGAGTAATATGCCGAAAGATTTGTTTACAAACATAAAATTAATTGTTTTTAAACAGTAAAAGTAAAAATAATGAAACATTTATGAATTTTAGCTGGAAAGCTTGCCAATTTGGTGATGAGAACTCTTTGCGTGCTCCCCAGGGGGATGGATGCAGGGAGGGGGAGATTCCCCCATAGAGTTGTTAGGGGTATGTAACTATATGGTTTTCCCCCTCCCGTGCGAAAGCTCTGACGTTTTATAGCAAATCTGAGATAAAGATAATGGCTCGTCGCAATACTGCACTGTATGTAACAGGGGTGGGTGCATGGAGAGGGGGAGGGGGGGGGGGGTCCCTCAGACGTTTTGTAGCAAATTTGAGAGAAAGATAAAGGCTCGTACATTTAGCACCTCCTTTTAGGCGGAAAGTTAGTTCGACACCCACGCAATGCTGCACTGCATGTATCAGGGGTGGATGCATGGATGGGGAATTACTTCCCCCTCCCCACGGGAAGCGCGAATACTGACGCAAATTTCGTAGCTTTTATCGTTCTCTTCCTCCGCTTCCTCATGCTTTTTCGCTCTCGCCTGTTTTTAAGGGGTGTATTTGTTTCATCGCCCGTCCCCATATTGGCTCGACACAGCCGTGGGGTGTCTACATCCCATCCAATATTATTATTTTTGTTCTTTCATATTTGAGTGTTCATTGAACAATGAAAATCATATTATAATATTTGACAAATAATCCTAACCCTAACCTATTCTTCGATTATGAACAGCGCCCCTCTTTCGTGATTGTGAATAGCGACCCTCTTCTTTGATTATGATTAGCGACCCTCATCTTCGATTATGAATAGTGACCCTCATCTGTGATTATGAATAGCGACCCTCTACTTCGATTATGAATAGCGACCCTCTTCTCTGATTATGAATAGCGACCCTCTTCTTTGATTATGAATAGCGACCCTCTTCTGTGATTATGAATAGCGACCCTCTTCTTCGATTATGAATAGCGACCCTCTTCTGTGATTATGAATAGCGACCCTCTTCTTTGATTATGAATAGCGACCCTCTTCTACGATTATGAATAGCGACCCTTATGAATATTGACCTTTATGAATAGCGACCCTTATGAATATTGACCTTTATGAATAGCGACCCTTATGATTAACGACCCCGATTTGGTATTATGAATAGCGACCCTGTATCTGTATTATGTATAGCGACCCTTATGACTTATTATGAATAGCGGCCCTTATGAGTAATGACCATTTTCTTCGATTATGAATAGCGACCCTCTTCTCATATTATGAATAGCAATCCTTATGAATAATGCTCCTTATGAGTTTATGAATAGTGACCCCCTTTTCGCTTTATGAATAGCGACCCTACAGGTATAGGAAATTACACGTTATGACTAGCGGTCCTTATGAGCCACTGATCCTTATGACTAGCGGTCCTTATGACTAGCGAGGTTACCCCCTGCAACCTGCCTACTGGAAGCTCCAAATCTGTTGTGATTATAATGTAATCAGATTTCATTTCAGGCACCAAGGCGACTATAATGCAATTATCTGCAACCGACTATTCAATTGCAACGGTATATGCCTTGAATCGCAGACTTGCCTGGGAGCTTGCTAGTCTCTGTCCAAATTCAAAGATTAAAATCTCTTTTTAAATTGAAATTCCAATGTCTATTTATCTATATTTTATAAAATAAAATTCATTTAAAAGACAGACAATAAACATTAATTGACTCAAGTCTCCATCATGAATGTTATAAAGAAATGGAGGAGATACTGATACTTGAATAAATCTTACATATAATCATAAAGATAACAAATATTTTTGGTAGTGTAATTGGATGAACATAAATTTACATATATATGTGTGCTGCATGATCAATATATTTTCGATATATTGCACACGTTGTGTGTGATGCAGTTTCTGTTGGTTTGAATTTGATTACTTGGTGTGGGAGCAGAAATAATTATGTAGATTTTCTATGAAACATGTGAGAGCATATCCTCTGTACCGCTATGCGAAATTTAGAATGCACTGACATCATACTCCAATATGGTGATGTATCTATATTGATTGAATGTTGGCTGTCAAAACACACCAAGGTTGTTGATCTAATGCACTAAAAGGGTAAAATGCAGATTAGCTCAGGGGGGAAAAATACTGAGGAGCCTGGATTTGATCAATTTTGTGGGCCATATGGCCTGATAAAGAGGAGTGTTTTCTTTTATGTGTATGTTATTGCGATAGTCTGCTACTGCATTGGTGATATTCAGGGCCTCTCCACATGAGATCAAAAGTTGTTTAAAGCAAGATCAGAACGAAGGAACAAATGCATTTACTTTTTAAATCAAAAGCTCACACTGCAGTCAACTTATTTTTTTAATGATATGTTAATCTTAAGAAAGCTTAAATGGTACATGTATTTCTAATGTATTTTTTGTACAATTGTTTCATGTCAGGGTGAAAAATGACAAGAGTTTACCACTGGTGCACTGGAGAAAAGCAGCATTATTTTGGGGGTCACGCCTTCCAATTTAAGCGTTGACCTGGATTATACAACATGCTTACTGTTACTAGTAGAGTAAAGATACATGATTGTCTGTACTATGAATCAAGGCTTCGAGTGGGACTATAGCCTACTTTGAAGTGAATTAAGTGGCCTGAGTGAAGAAAAATATGTTTTCATGTAAGCTCTTTTATTATTGTATCTATAAAGAAAAGCACTCTTGCATTTGTTTTCACATGGCCTGTTTTGTGCTCTCAAGACCTATTGTCAATCACTAGAATTATTAAAAGATCAAAAGATTAGTAGTATAGCCAGATAACAAAGTATTGTGTTTTAAGTTGGTAATTTTTATAATGCAATCAAACTCATACATGTTTGCCGAGTGACAAACTATTGCATTCACCTGTTGCGAGATATTGTACAGTGCAAACCTGTATATAAAGACTGCTCCAGCAGGAAGATAAGAAAAGCAGTCTTTATTAGAACATGTACATGTACATATAGGTGGTCTTTATGTACAGGTTCCTTCAATACAAGTTTCAATGTGAAACATTATTCAAGGAAAGCAAAAGTTGTTTGTAGACAGGTAATGCAATAGTCTTTCAATAGTCAGACCGCAGATTGCATTCTTTCGTTGTTGATAGGTCGGACAAACGCTCTAGTTTATCAGATTGAACATCATATATTGTATACAGTATGCATTCTGAATATTGATGTACGATAACTCATAACAGGTGAACAATACATGTAGTTTGATGCTAGGACGCAGCTGCTTCACGGAACCCCTGGATCTGGATCTTGATCTGCCCCCTATCACATAGTACTTGTATTAGTTCTCAAGGTTTTTTGTTTCTTTGTTCCTTTTTTTTTTTCTTCTTCTAGGTTATAACCATCCGGCTCTGATAGAAGCTGTTTCAAACCCAGATATGGCAGTAAGTGATTCAATGGGATTAGACAATTTACATCTTTTAAAAGCTTTCTAAATTTCCTTTATTATTAAAATCCCTTACAGTTCTTTCTTTACTCTTCATCTATCATATATTTTTATATTCTACTTTCTTCATTGTTAACTGAGTCTGGAGACACGCCCACATGCGTGCTCATGAATTATGCAAAAGTAATAATTTGCATATTTTTGAGCACTTGCGCGCAATCAAGAGTTTCTTGTTTGCGCGCCATTACCACTTTGTGCTGTGCAACACACGGTCGAGGGCTTATTTTTGCCATGGAGGGAAAAAATTTCAAATTTGGAGGAAAAAGTGGACGAATTTACTAAATTGTTGATTTAGTCTCCTCACTTTTTGTGCACCTTCTCCCTTTAACCAATATCTAGAGTAGTCAATGTCATACTCTAACCCCTCTTATATAACCTTTCTCCCTTTTCCCTTTCCATTTGTATTAATGTTAGATAAATACAACTTCCTGTTCATACATCATTATTTGATTAACTTAAACATATATTCCTCGCAGAGTGACGAAAAAAATAAGGGAAAAAGACTAAAAATGTGACTGGAAAAATAAGGAAAAAAAGATTTAAAGTGTTATACAGAAGGAATATAAAATCAGGTGCATTACCGGTAACTACTCCCCACACGCTCTACACACAAGAAAAGAAAAATTATTGCAAGGGTTAAACTTTTAATATGTATTCTAAACTGTCATATACATGTAATCCTGATTTTTTTGTTAATTCGTCATATTCAAGAGTAAATATGGACTTTCAAGGAAACATCATTTTCAAAGTTTAAATGTGCAGTATACCTAGGCCCCAACCCAGAAAGTAAATTGACACCAACCAGCCATTGCTGAGCAATATTCATGCCAAACACTGGAATCACATGGTCTGTTGAGAGCAAGAAAGACGTTAACCCTAAGCAAAATGATGAGAGTTAATGCCCTTTTGGCTCTGTACTGATGCTATGCTTACAGTACTTCCAGGGTTGGTGTTTGTCCTGCTTTGTGTCTGCCCAGGTAGTTTAAATGGATTGACGTATTGAATGTCTGTCTGTTGATGCATTAGTGTGTCTCTTGCTCTCTTCTCCTCTCCATCATCTCACTTCTCTCTCTCTCTCTCTTTCTCTGTGTAGGCCTGATAGTTTCTCCACCCTTCTTTCTCCCCATATTCTCCATATCTAGATCTCTTTCCTCTCTCTCCCCCTGTTTCTCTCTCTCTCTCTCTCTCTCTCTCTCTCTCTCTCTTTATCCCTGTTCTGTTTTCCTTTCTTTAGTCCCTGTATCTTGCTCCTTCAACGTCTCCCTCTCTCTTTCTGTCACTCAATCTCTCAGTCTCTCTTTCATTTTATTTTTATTTATTCTCTCTCTGTCCCCTCTTTCTCTGTCTTACACTTTCTCTCTCTCTCTCCTCACTCTCTCTTTCTCTCTCTCCTCACTCTCTCTCTCTCTCTCACCCTCTCTCTCTCTCTCACCCTCTCTCTCTCTCTCTTCTCTCTCTCTCTCACCCTCTCTCTCTCTCTCCTCACTCTCTTTCTCTCTCTTTCTCCTCACTCTCTCTCTCTTGCTCTACCCCTCGACCTCCTTCCTTGTATACTTTCTTTCAAGTCTCTTGTGATTCCCTCATAGCCTGCCTTTCCCAGTCCTTTAATTCTTGTGGCATATTTCTTCCAGTTCACTGTGTTTGCTGCTTTATTTTGAGCAATACCGGGTACCTAATTTTTGTCTCGCCTGCATATAGCAAAAAAGCGAGACATAGGCGCTGCTTTTCCGACGACGGCATCAGCAATATTGGAACTGCTCTTATTTCAAAAGTATATGTTCGATTTCCATGAAACTTGAACACAAGGGTTGTAGAGTATCACAAATAATGGGAAAACAAATTTCAGGTCAAAATTCAAGGTCAAAGGTCAATTAAGGTCAATTAAGGTCAATTGAGTTAAATTGTGTTCCAAAAAATTAACCTGAGGTTAAGTTTTTGAATTTTTACTTTATTTTTCAAAAGTATTTGTTCAAATTTGTTTAAACTTGGAATCATTCTTAGTAGGTATTGTGTTCATATCACCCTCTTTCAAAGGCATTCCCAAATCTTACATTTTCATCACATGAAAGGTCACCTACGGTCTACTGACAGTTTAACTTGATTATTAAAGTTTTTGGTAAAATTCAGTTTTCTTTCTACATACAGTACATGTATGTACATCTAGTATGTACATTGTACATACATGTATGCATTTTACTTCTTCTCAAAACTTTGCTGGTGGTGGATTTCAACCAAAATTGGCAGGGATCATCCTTAGGCTGTTCCAGCTGTGTGCTTTTCATCTAAGAAAATCCACTGTTCCCGAATAGAGGAATGTAAATGTAAAATGGAATCAGCACTTTACATCTCAATGATTGAAAGGGTTAGAAATTCATGACCTTTCAGTGCAGACCTGGGCATAAAATACCTCCCACATAATGTGCTGTAGATTTCTTTACAACATATGAACTTCTATAGTCCATTGTAATGGGACAAATAAATGCAGTATTAGAATATTTGCTCATTTTCTATTTTTTTTTTTTTTTTTTAATTAGAGGGGAAAATGATATCCTGAAAATACTGTTGCATGTAGGAGGACAGACATGATGTGGAATGTAATATAGGACTACTGAATCCTAAGCACTATATGCAAAAGGGAGGTGAGATGGTTCAGGCTAGGGGCAATTGCTGATAATATAAATGGGGGGGGGGGGGTGACAACAGCAAGCACATTTTGCAAGAAATGGCATTTAACGTGATATTTTCCCATGTGAGGTTCTAAATTTACATAATCAAATCGATATCTTGGAGGTATTCTATTTCTGCCATTTAGAAAAAGCATTTAGTAGGTTACAAATTAAAAAGACTGATGTGACTGTTGTGACTACTGTGTAGTTCAAAGCCAGAATGGTTGTAATACCTGGCAAATATGAATTTCCTTTTCACATCAGTAAGGTATCCGGAAGTGGATAATAATGATTTCATAGCTTCCTGTATTTACATCCAAGATCTGGGCCTTGTCATATAAAGAGTTGTGATTGATTCAGATCGATCACAACTTAAAATTAATCGCAACTCCTATCTCTTTAAGTACACAGTTGCAATTAATTTTAAGGTGCGATCGATTCAAATCAGTCGCAATCTTTATAATACCCCACAGGGAGGCAGATTATAATGTGCACTCATGGTAAACTTTATATTGGCAGTGCCTTAAAGTCTATTGATGTCCAACACTATATCATTTTCATGTTAGCTTAAGGTGATCAAAGATCAATATTTATTTCTGATTCATTGTGTTGACACTTCTGATAATTAAATGACATGTTTGAGAACTGCTTCAAACTGGTTGCATCCAAATTCAACATGCAAGGACAGTTTGTACTCAGCGAGTTGCAGCGTACAAAGGAATTGAAATAAGTGAATGCATTAGATAGCATTTGCTGGTATTATATGATACATGTGTGTAATATTAAGTATGATAGCTCGGATGTGAAGACCACAGTATATGATGCAAAATTATGATTCCAAATATTTTCTACAATCCTTTTTTTCCAGAAATGTAGTACCAAGAATACAACGTACCTACAGGTTATCACACGGAAATGACATGTCCTTCCAGGACAAACAAAAAAAGAGAAGAATGTTTCTTCTAATTTTGACTTTCTATCTTCTACCTTCTACTACACTCTACTAGCGCAGGGGGAAATTTACTGCAATAAATCATATATACCTACCTATTATGCCTGTAGTCTTGACTACGGGACCCCTTCGAGAATTATCACACATGTGTCACAATATTGTGCGCACCCCCCGTAATCCTATTGTCCCCTTCGCCACTCACGCGCGTCAATACGCTACGGCCATCTTCCTCTTTCTTGCTCGCCCCCGACGAGAGATAGGACGTATAGTCACAGCGCTCCTGAAATCAGGTCGTATAGTATCTTTTAGGTGCGCTTTTTCGCATAGTTAAAGCACTTTTAGGTATCTATATTCGTTTAGATTATAGTACTTTGTGTTTTAGTAGTCACTTTTGCCGATTGCAAGGGATTTTTTGATTCCTTTTCTTGGCATTTATTTTTTTCTTTCACGGTCAGCCCCACGTAGATATTTCTGTGTTTGCGGGTGTTTCCGTTTGTCACCGAGCCTTTGGGTTCGGTGTTTGTTCTTACGGTTTTTAGGCTGTGAAAATTTCTTTAGTGCGTATCTCCCAAATAAACTTTAGTTTTATTTACTGCATTCAGTTGAAGTATTTCTTATTTTGAAAAGTATACTTTATTGTCTGTTTTATTGCAGTGGTATGAATTCGGAAGAAGAAGCAGCTGGGTCAAGGAGACCTGCTTCTTCCGAAGAGTTGTCTAGCAAGACGACTCGGCCTTCCAGAACTCCCCCGAGTACAGCGGTACGCGGGGGAGGGAGGAGGGCTAAAGGTAAGTTGCCTAGTGGTGTTCCCTTGCAGAGTTTGCCAGTTTCGGAGCTTGCGGCTTCGGGACGGGTGGCGTTAACTGAATCGGGATTGTCAACTCCGAAGCCTGTGGTTTCGGGGTGGGTGGCGTCAGATTTTAGTGGTTTGGATATCTCGAATCCAATCCCCCGGTCGCTGAGACCAGAGGGGGGGGGCTGTTGTTTCCCGTACGGTAGCGTTCACTCGCTCTGATCCGTTAGGGGAGACGCGCCCCACTACTGCAGGGCAACCCACGGGCTTAGTCCATGTTGGTCTGGGTTCTCAAACCCTAGCCCCCGGCAAACGCCATATGGGGGAACGAGTACTTTCTGGGCTGTCTCAGTTGCCAGCTGATGGGAATGCTCGAGCTAACAATTATGGACGCTCTTCGGAGCAACAGGTGTTTTCACCTGAGTGCGTGACTACTAGTGCTCCCCTATTGCTGCTTTCGAGCGGTCCAATAGTGGGTTCACATGCCTTTAGTAGTCATCGGGCACATACCGAGTCATCTCGGTCTGCCCACGCACTGGGAGCTTTTAGCTCCCAACCCATGGCTATGGCATCTTCTTGCCTAGCCAATATGGGTGATTTGGGCGATTCTCTAGGCTTACGCCATGAGCGCTCCAATCCCTTTATGGGAAGTGAACGTCCCTCCGCGGAGGGATCGGTTCGTGTTTCCGAAGAGGCTTCGGGGATCCGAACGAATCCGATTAAGCGTTCTAAGAAAAGGGTTTCGGCTACGACTCTTGTCGAGCCAGCCAAGAAAAAGGCCAAGAAGAAGGCAAAAAGCGGCAAGGCTTTGCCGGCCTCTTGCCCGTCTGGCCTGGCTAACCCGGCTAGCTCCTCTCAAGCTGACATGTTCAGTATGATGCGGGCTTTTGCTCAGAATCAGGGTTGGTCCTTTGTACCGGCTTCTTCAACCCTGACTTCTGTCCCTATTCAGAGATCTCGCTTTGAGTCTAATCAGCCTTTTGTGATTGATTCCTCTTTGTCTGAGACTGATTCGCATGTGCCTCCTATTCCCGCGGCCCTCGGGGCTCCGCCGGGCGAGGAGACTTTTGGTGAATCATGCGGGGACCTGCCTGCGGAGGCCTTTGTTAGCGTTCCTTTGTCTCATTCCACTCGGGTGGAACCAGATTTGGATGCGTCCTCTCAAGCTTCGGTTCCCGAATCGCTTGGGCAGGCGGAGTCTCAATCGCTCAATCTCTGTGGAGTGGAAGCGATTGCTTTGTTGTCCAAATATCTCCCTGAAGTTCAGTCAACCCGCGCGCAGGGTTCGACTTCGCGTTGGAATTTCAAGCAGCAGGTCTCCTCTGAGGGTATTGCTCTTGAGGAGGTTTTCAAGCTGGAGTATGACCGCATTGAGGCCGCGCTGTTGCTTAAGCGATCTAATGCGGTCAGGGGTAAGGCCTTTGCCTTTTGTTCTCAGGACCAAGACAGCTTTTTCAAGGCTAAGATTCTTTCTCCTGAGATTTTAGAGGTTGGTCGTCGCTTGCGGGCGACTAATCCGCTTACCTCCGCTGCGTTCAGGGCGGAGGATAAGATTTGGTTTAATATTGAAAACCACATTAGGTCAGGGATGCGTTTGGCGGCTTTTCAAGGGCTTCTCTCCGACCTTAGGTCCAGGGCGGAGGAGTTGAATGTTACCGATGGTGACAAGCTGATTATTGACGACTTGCTGCATACTCTTTTTTGTCTGCAGTGGTCGCAGCTTTCCACCGCAGCTGCTTCGGCTACGTTCCGTCGCAGGACCTCGGCTCTCTCAGCACTGGGTGTTAGAGAGTCGGGCATTGCTCAACTTCTCCGAGATGTTCCGTCTCGGGGTCCTTCGCTTTTTGGTGGTAAATTCGCTACGGTGTTTCAAAGAGAGATCGATGCGCGTAAGCAGATCTCGGATATGACTAAGCAGTTTCACACTAGCTCTAAGCCAACGCGGGCCCCTGTTCGGCGTAGACCTGCTGGTCCCGTTTCGGGTCAACGCAGTCGCGTGTCTAGGGTCCCGCCTCCTGAGCCTCAGCCAGCTCCGTCTCGTGGGAGAGGGAGTCGTGGCAGGGGCTTTTCGAGAGGTTCTCGTGGTAAGGCGATGGCTTCGCAGAAGGCCAAGCCTGGATTTCGATGTTTTTCCCCGAGCGCTTGTTCGACCGAATGTGGTAGGTGGCCGACTTCATGCGTTTCTCCCCGCTTGGGAGGCCATCTCCGGGGACGTGTTTGTTCTCTCCGTCGTGCGAGACGGATTCTTCATAGATCTTTGCGCCTCGCTCCCCGGAGGGGCTATAAGAATTCGGTCACCTCCCATGTCTGCCCTGTCTCGGTCTCATGCTTCAAAGGAGATCGAGTCTCTTTTGGAAAAGAGGGCTATAGAAAGGGTAAGAGACAGGCCGTCTCTTTCCCTTTCTCCAATTTTCGTTATTCCCAAGCGCTCGGGAAAACTTCGTTTGATACTGAACCTGAAAAGAATAAACAAATTCATTCCTCAGGTTCATTTTCGGATGGAGACTCTTGCCTCCATTCTTCCGTTGATCAAAAGGGAAGACTACGCGGTCTCGATAGATCTCAAGGACGCGTACTTTCACATTCCCATTCATCGCGCATCTCGCGATCTTCTGGGGTTCTCCTTCCTCTCGGAGACTTATCGTTTTCGTGCTCTTCCCTTCGGGCTGCGCCCGGCCCCTCGGGTTTTTACTCAAGTTGTAGCGGTGCTAGCGGCCTCTCTGAGGCGTCGCGGCCTGCGGTTGTTTTGTTTCCTAGACGATTGGCTTCTCCTTGCGGAGTCGCGCGATCGCTTGGTGGACGAGACTCGTTTGCTCGTCTCTCTTACTCAAGACTTAGGTTTCCTAATAAATTGGGAGAAGTCAGAGTTAGTTCCCACTCGCAGCCCAGTTTTTCTGGGGGCGGTGTTAGACATAAGGAATCAGTTGGCTCGGCCCAGTCGAGTCAGGATTCTCATCATTGTCTCTGCGGCTCGCAAGCTCTTGCTGGCCAGAAGAGTCTCGGCCAGACAGTGGCTTCAGTTTCTAGGTTATCTAGCCAGTCTAGTCGATGTCCTAGAGGACTGCCGGCTCCTCATGAGACCCTTTCAGAGACATCTCCTCAGGTTCTTCAAGCCGGGAAGAGACTCTCTTTCGGTCTGGGTTCCAGTACCAGTAGGGATCAAGTCTCTTCTCTCTTGTTGGACGAGCGAGGTGTTTCTCGCGCGAGGCAGGTCCTTCTCTGCCCCTCTTCCGTCGATATCGGTTTCGACGGACGCCTCTCGGTTGGGGTGGGGAGGACACTGCAACGGCAGCACGGTTGCGGGGGATTGGTCTCATCTGGGGACTCTTCCTCATATCAATGTCCTGGAGTTTATGGCAGTTCTGTTGACCTTGCTCCATTTCAGAAGTCGACTTCTCAGTCGTTCGGTTCTGATTCTCACGGACAATGTTACTGTGGCGGCATATATCAATCGGCAGGGAGGCACTCGTTCGGTTGCCCTGAATGCCCTAGCAGCTCAGCTGTGGAGGTGGTGTCGTCGCATGGCAATCACACCCGTGGCCTCTTTCATCCCCGGTCGGGAAAACCTCATTGCGGATTTTCTGTCCCGGGGCAGGTATCTTCCATCGGAATGGATGCTCCATCCGGAGGTATTTTGCCGCATTCGCAGTTGCCTAGGTCCACTGGAAGTGGATCTATTTGCGTCGGTGCTAAATCACCAGCTGCCGAAGTATTGCTCCCGTGTTCGCGATCAGGGAGCATGGGCTCTCGATGCTTTCTCCCTCAGCTGGGAGAACCTTCAGGGATTCGCCTTTCCTCCCTTCCAACTGATTCCGCGTGTCTTGCGGAAAATCAGGGAAGATCGGGCGAGGGTGCTTGTAATAGCTCCCTTTTGGCCCAGGAGGAATTGGTTTCCGGAACTTATGAGCCTTCTAAGGGCTCAACCGTTAGTTCTCCCGTTAAGAGCGGATCTGGTGTTACAGCCCCTATCGGGGATTCTTCACCACAATCCGGAGTCTCTTCATTTGACTGCTTGGCCCCTGTCAGGGAATCTGCAAGACAGTCGGGTCTCTCTGATAGAGCCGCGGACTTTTTAATGTCCAGTCGTAGGGTTTCTACTAGGGAAATTTACAATTCCCGTCTCTCGGTCTTTTTCCTTTGGTGCAAAGAGAGAAATCAAACCCCTTCTAAGGCTCCTATTGGTTCAATTGCGGATTTCTTAATCTCGTTATTTGACAAAGGGAGATCTATTTCTACTATCCGAGGCTACCGTTCGGCGATCAGGGCCATTCATTCGGGTTTTTCGGATGGTTCGGGGATTTCCAATTCCCTGCTACTAAGTGGTTTGATTCGTTCGTTCTTTCTGAAACGACCTTCGTTTTCTAAGTTAGTGCCGTCTTGGAGTCTGCCTAAGGTCCTGGAGGCCTTGGCGAAACCTCCTTTTGAACCGTTAGGTGAAGCTTTGCTTCATCATCTTACGGTTAAGACGCTCTTTTTGGTAGCTATTGCCTCTGGGCAGAGGCGCAGTACTCTTCATGCTCTCTGTCTTACTCCTGGTCATGTTCGCTGGGAGAGAAAAGGGGTTAGGTTGATTCCTAGGGCTTCTTTCGTTGCCAAGAATCAGACAGCTACCTCCGGTCCTGTTGAGATTTTTCTTTGTCCGCTTTCTGACTTTTCTTCGGTGCGTGAGGACAAAGTTTGGTGTCCTGTTAGGGCTCTCAAATGGTATATTGATAAGACTAAGTCTTATCGTAAGGATGATCAGTTGTTCCTGATCACTAGAGAGCCTTTTTCTCCTGCCTCTCTTGATTCCATTTCTAGATGGATCGTTGAAGCTATTAGGGCCGCTGGCACAGAGGCTCTTTTATCCGACAGTAAGCCTCGTGCTCATGATACTCGTAGTGTCAGCACTTCTTGGGCTCTGTTTCAAGGTGTGGCGCTTGTTGATATTTTGAAGGCTGCTTATTGGCGTTCGCCCAATTCCTTCATTTCTTGCTACCTTAGGGATATTCCTGCAGGTGAAGCTTTGTTTGCGTCAGCCACCTTGAAGGCCGCTGTGTTTTCTTTGTAGTCTTTGGTGTAATCCTATTTCCTTCCGCTCGAAACATGCCTCCCGGTCTTTGAGTTGGCGCTGGTCTGGCATAATAGGTAGGTATATATGATTTATTGCAGTAAATTTGTAAAATCAGCACTGATTTTCTTATTTACTATATAAATCTATATACCTACCTATGACCCTCCCTCCTTCCCCGCTCCTTGCAAGCAACATGTTTCTTCTTGGGGTTGCTCGCAAAAGAGGAAGATGGCCGTAGCGTATTGACGCGCGTGAGTGGCGAAGGGGACAATAGGATTACGGGGGGTGCGCACAATATTGTGACACATGTGTGATAATTCTCGAAGGGGTCCCGTAGTCAAGACTACAGGCATAATAGGTAGGTATATAGATTTATATAGTAAATAAGAAAATCAGTGCTGATTTTACAAACTTGTTATAAAGAGCTCCGATATAACAAGATTTCTGATATAACCAGGCAATTTTGCTGGTTCGCGGTCTTTATGTTCTCGTGTTTTTTGCCGTGATATAAGGAGATTTCTAATATAACAAGGTAATTTTCATGGTCACAATTTTTTCAAGGTCCTCGTTACAGCGAGTTTCCACTGTAATACCATTGCCAGTTATGATGATGAATGTTGTAATTGCATGAGTATTCATTATATTTTTATTTGCAGTGTAGTTTCTTTGCTGGATAGAATATAAACTCTATAAACCTGAATATTTCTTTGTAATTGTTGCAGATTTCGATGATAAACCGATCAGCCCTTGGTGTGTTCCCTCCAGGTGAATACCCCGGTCGTATGGAGGATGCTCTTCTATCAGTAAGTCACTCATTAGTTTCAGTATGTCACTCAATCGTCATGAAACAGGCATAATGTAAGAGAAGGCCACCTGAGAAAGATATGACTCCGGAGGACTTAGGAAGCCAAATTGAAAGAGAGAAGAATGGGAGGGGTTATGAAACTTATCAAGGAGAAAGGAGAAAGGAAAAAGAAGCAGAGATGAGAGATATTGGTTCAAGATGAAGGAAGAGAGACTGGGGGATAAAATAAAGAAGGAAAAGGAGATACTCATCAAATAAATGCTCTTCTTTCAGTATTTAAGTCGCTCATTAGTTGCAGTATGTCACTCAGTCGTCATGAAGTAGGTGAAATATTTATGGGGTTTTGTGTCATCTTGCACAATAGCAATGTATTATCATGCATTGCTATTGTATTATTTGATTTGATTTTATTCGTCAGGTATATTGCAATACAAACATAACCAGGTACCATGACAGGATAGCCCATGAAAGCCAAAATGGCTTATTTCCAATTACAGTGCCTTTACAAAAGTATAGGTGATGATATACGGAAGGGCTACAGCCGAAGCATATGTAGCTGGATATGCTTGCAGCCCCAAAACATTTAGTTCATAACTATGTAGTAAGAAGGTTGACTTGCAAGAGAGAGAGAAATTAAACCATGAAACCCCAGGATGGTCAGTGATGTACATGTGTATGCAAACCAGCTCACCAGACATGACTAGAAAGTAAAATGCTGAGCCTATGAAGTTTGTTTTGTGTATAATTATGTTGGTTTTATGACACAGTTGGTGATCGGTGTTTATTCAGAGGGGGTGTTATCAGGGGCGTATCATGTATTAAATCAGAAACACCAACGGAAATCGGACTTTAGCACATGTCTTTCAAGATGTTGTGGAGATAATCCACTTCTTAAAATGGTTTTATTTTTAACTATTGTTTAACTTTTAACGTGCCTCATGCTCCTTTTGTCTAATAGACATAGGAGTTACAGGTCGGTGTAATGCACACATGTTGGGTCAGAAACACAGTTTAAATGAGACTTTTGCACATACATGTATTTTCTTTCATGATGCTTTGTGGCATAATCCAACACTCACACTGATTCAATCAGGAATGAACTTGTAATGTGCCTCATGCCCCATTTGGCGATGACAATAGGATGACATTTTAGGGTGATGCATATATGTTCGGTCAGAAACACCACTCAAATTGGACTTTGGCACATGTCTCATTTCAGTGTTTTGTGGGCATAATCTACTAATCCATACAATATTATCATTATAACCATTGTTTAACTCTTATTGTGCGAAGGGGTTTAGCTCTCTTCAAAATTTTACCAAACTGTGATCAATGCTTGCTTTTCAAATGTCTGCACTTCATTAACCATCTATTATTGCACAAAATATTGTGTACAAACTTGTAGGAAATTTATTACCATTTCTTATGATACCAAACATTATTACTTTACCCAACTTTATGCATAAGAATGATTGAAAATTACATTTGAGTTTCTTTTTTGTCCATTATTTTTTGGTTTCTCATTTGTTTACTTCTGTATAATGTTGAAATAGTGTAATATCTTTTTAAAAATCTGCACAATTTTCTCTGAAACTTTCTATGGTAGCATATAATTATAATCATATATTTAGAATGCTTGATTTATGCTAAAAAATTTGATATACATTGACCACCTTTCCTGTGGTTGAGCAATTGGTGAATGAAAATGACAAGTCTATCTGTGACACTGGCACTGAAAGAGTCAACATTTAACATCATGCTTCGTATGTGTACTGATCAGCTTTAATAGACAATAGGCATTAAAGGGTAATGGACTGTGTGATTTTCATGCTTCATGCATTGACATATTCCCAATTTAATGGTCCATGGGTTCATGTTTGATCACATTTCATTCATGTTGGTAATACAAGGACATTTTTCATACAAAACTACCCATGTGTGAACACAATGAACTACAACCACACATAGTACTTGCTGTGACTTTGCACACCTTTTCAGAGTTTTTTGTAGAAAGCTACTGGCATAATGCTCAAATTTAACAATAAGGTTTTTGATACTTTAAAACACAAAATTCAATAGGGAAAATATTAGAAAAGTGTTTTAAATGTATGTTTCCCCCTGGGCAATTCCATGATTAAGTGAACATCAGGCCAAACTTTATTTTTGCTCTTTCTCAAATTCAGGTCGATTTTAGGGGTTTAAATAAATACAGGAATTGCTTTTGCAAAGGGGTTTCATACTCACCAAAAACAATTTTATTTAATATGGCCCCTTATAGAAGAATCCGAACCATACACAAATTTAGGTAGATAGGACTTCACACAGTTTTTTAGTCATGGACAGAAATATACTGCATATTTTGTGAATTTTTCGATTAGATAATTTGTAGGGCATTTAGTCATACCAATTTAAAAGAAAGTAGGCAATAATAAGTTGTTGAAAAGGTATAAAAATCTCAAATATGTAGTACTGGACAAACTGTCGTGACTAACCGTAACGTTACTAACAAGGTTTTGGGCTCTACTTAAACAAATTGAGAGATACAATCGCTAAGCAATTTGGGGCAACATTTGTCATCATTTAAGAAGTAATACTGATATGGCTCCAAGTTTGAGGTACAATACAATAAGGAGGAATATTTTTTCAAAAGCGTTCTAATTACAGCTCTTATTATATTCATTTACTTTTGATTTCTTTATGTACTGTAGACCTTTGTTAGGTGAATATATATTTGCAAGTGTAGGACTTCAGATGAAAAAGCTATTGAATTATCTGTATCAAAAATATTAAAATTTGATAAAGTGTAAGTGAATATATATTTGCAAGAGTAGGACTTCAGATGAAAAAGCTATTGAATTATCTGTATCAAAAATATTAAAATTTGATAAAGTGTAACGTTACTAACCATGGAATTGCCCCCCTCAGTATGATGCAGGCGCTTTTTGTTTCTTTTATTCATGACCGATTAAAACACCCTCCAAAGGATCTGCATCATTACTTAAGAAAATAAAAAACGACATATTAAAATACTTTGTGAATATTTGTTCTTATCCACCCTGAGTTACGCAGCTTGACATTTTATTCCTGTTTTTAATTCATGAAGATGAATCATGCAGCTCAGATATATCATTCTTATCATCTGGGCACAATAACCTCACATTTGACGCATGGTGAGACTTTTATTATTACTGATTACAGCTCACAATAAACAAATCCTGTCTATTGACTTTATTTTTCGTTTCGTTTTCTCCTACTCATCAAATCTATAGAAAAATGAATGAACTTTTTAATATACATAGCATGTAGGTCATTGATTGTCAGTGATCCTAGGCACATGACATTAAATCAATACTCCTGTGTAAAGTCTATCACGATACAATAGATATGATAACCTTTATGTTTGTTTATGATATCACTTTCAGATTGCACCGAAGGGGTTGGAGTGCGTTCAGACCATGATGTGTGGATCGTGTTCCAATGAGAACGCACTTAAACAAACTTTCTTGCAGTACAGGGTAAGTACATGAAGTATGATATCAGTAAATATGATCAGTTCAGTACAAACAAGGTACTCCGTACATGGGTTGCCCTATTTGTCCCTCAGATAGGATGTTAAATGATGGTCCCAATGTGCAGGGGAGTCATCCTTCTATGCATATTGAGAACCCACTGCACCATTTTGAAAACCATGGGAAATTAAACCCTGGTGTAGTTGAGCTGCGCATCCTGATCAGTTATGCTGGGAGAGGAGAGTCGGCATTCGTTAACAATAATTTTATAATTTGGTATTGTATGCTTTACTTCAAGTGGATATGTTTGAAAGCTTTAAAAAGGGGGGGGGGAGACAGTTCCAAAAAAATACTGACAAGCAAGCAAAAATTCATTTAGTGTATGTAAAAACATACCAGACTGAACTTAAAGGGGGTACAGGCCGGTTTTGCCCCCCCCCCTAAACCAGCCTGTGTCTTGTTCAATAATCTATTGGTTTTTCTCTCGTTACACCAGCAAAAAGCAAGAGGTGGAACCCCAACACAAGAAGAATATGATACAGCTATGGACAACCAGGTAAAGTACATGTATATTCATTCTCAAACAAATTCTTTGACATATCTTTGAAGTCTAAAGATAATCTTCTGTTAACTCTGTAATGGCTTTGGTCATCTATTGGAGCACACAACCGACTGCTGCAGGTGACTTTTGGCACACCTTCATTGTATATCTGTCATATACACCAAAGAAAGTGGCAGTTTATAAGGTTCCATTCCATAGCGAATACAGAGTTAAAGACATTTTTTTTAGAGTTCAAGAAATTATTAAGAACTCAAAATTTATTCTAAATATATCATTTTGTGGTAAATACAATTCTTCTTGATGTCTAATGTGGTTGTTGGAAATGAATACTTAGTAATATAAAATAAGATAATTAAAAAACTTTTTGATAAATGCACTGAAAAGTATTCGTACTCTCGGATGAGTACATATGGCTAGGGGTGGCGATACAGCGAGATAGAAGAATTTCACTGTTTATGTAAGAAATTTTTTTAAAGAAAAAATTAATTCCTGTAACATGAATCTTAGAGGTCAATATCCCTAATCTTATTTGACTCGTCTACTAAGATATGTAAACAATTTTTTGAATAAGATGACATGGTTGTGTCAGAAACTTGGCAGCGATTGTGTCAAATAGCCATAAACAGCATTTATGATTTTTGTGTAGTCTACAGCCCACATGGTTCAGACCTTGCAATATTTAGGGATATGATTTGGGCCTGCAATCTGCACGGTGTCCTCACTGTGAAAGGTCATTCGATGACTGAAGTGGTATTAAATGACAATTACGCTATCCCTGCTTCCAGGGTAAAGAAGTTATCACTCTCTTAATATAAGTTTAACAAAGTTCAAAGAACGTAGACTATCCAATTCAGCTCTTCTCTTCTCTTCTCACTTGGCATGAGGTTTCACAGTCGTTAGAATTCATACTCTGTAAAAGCTCATTCTTTTTGAAAGAAAGTAAAGTCAGTTTGCATGTAAGCCAGGCGGAGACCACTCCCTTATCATTAATTTCCATGTTTATTATGGGGTTTTTTTGACACCTGATTCAGCTACTCTAGCTCAGTAGCTCCACTGTACATGTAGCAACCCCAGTGCCACAGTGCTAATCACTGTTGTGCCAGCCACTAAACCCCCCTGTGCCCGGTTTTAGTTTTGGGGTGCTTAAGTGCGAACAAACGATGCGACTAAACATGTACGTGGCACCGCTATGTAGACTACTATACAAGGCTGTGGCACGCGAGCACGGGTTAGTGCACATTGTAAGCGGCACCCCACGCAGATCAGTACACAAGGTTGTGGCATCGTGTGGGTTCAGTCAGGCATGTCATGCTCGGTTACTTCACAATAAAAATGTGTCAATGACAATGTGAAATGAAGACAGTCATGGTCTATGTTAAGTTATTTTCAGGCCATTTCCCAAACTATCAGGTGTTGTTAAGTGACTGCCTTCCTATTCACATGGTTACCTGACAATGAAAGTGTATTAATGGCAATGGAAAATGCAGTATTTATATAAAGACATGATCTATTTTTTTTTTCAGCTCCCAGGAGCGCCGAATCTTTCCGTCCTTTCATTCAATGGAGCATTTCATGGCAGAACTCTAGGTACGTATGAATAGAACTCATGAATTCTCTGCTGGAGACAAATTGTGCAGGGGTCTATGGGGAAGGCATGAACTATTAAAGGGAAATTAACCTCAGCGTATGAATTAGCTTATTTTGAATGGTGTAGTATATGCCTCTTATTTGATACATGCAATTTCATGTAAAAACACAGGATATAGATATAAATCACTATTTTCCAGCCAAGTTATTGTCTGCTAGCAATAATAAGGGGGCTGCCATTACTTTATGTGTACACGAAAATATTTTTCATCCCAAGTAATATTTCCTTCATCGTTAACTTGTAATTGATTTTTAGAGGACAAATATATATTAGATATAGTCACATATTCTGAAATGTAAGTTTAGTTTTATATATTTTTAAAAGGTCTTAATTTGTTCATAAAAATATACTTTCTGTACGTGGAGACGGAGAATTGACGTCAAGGACGGAGACAATCGTAACAATACCAAAACAAAGCGAGGAATCTGCATTACAGGATGGCTATTAGAACTCATGGGTCATCAATTATCTAGGCCCATGGCCAATAACAATCGTAATAAAATCAGAACAAAGCGACGTATCTGTTGTAAAGGTAGGCTATTATCAATGCATATGGTACCTAATGATCCGTGTCATGCACAAAATGGCAGCCTCCATGGAAAGACGTAACAGACAATACCGCATCTAGAATATCATGTGGGGTTAATTGTCCTTTAAGCATGCACAAAGACTTTATGTAATTGGTATGGCAAATTGGCATCAAGTACAATGTAAATGAGGCAGTTGTGCACACTTCACACTAAGAAAAATCATTCTGAATTATCAAGTATAATTAGGACACAGTTACCATGGTTACACAACGCATGATGCGCGATCCTTCCGTCATGATCAGTATGTCATATGAAAGAATAGAGTATGAGCATTTCGATGATGTGCATTTCTGAATCATTTCCTGTCTGATGTCTTTTCAAAACCATAATAAAACAAATGTAGTAGCATCCACATATATTTGACAATTAGGTTTTTAATTACAGTGCCACTTTAGACTGTCTGAAATCATTCATGCTTCATTCATAGATCATATTTTGGGAGTGATGGCAAGAAGAGAAAATGAGCTCTTCTATGATGTGAACATTACCAAAAATAATTTTGAATTATCAAGTAATTTACCCATTAAACTTTTTCCCTTTCTCAGGAATACTCTTTACCCATCTCTAATGGTGTTCTGTGTTTGATTGTAGGTATGCTGTCACTGACTCACTCCAAACCAATCCACAAGGTTGACATCCCTTGTATGGACTGGCCTGCTGCAGACTTCCCTGCCCTCAAGTACCCGCTGCACCAGTATGAACAAGAGAACAGGGTGGAGGAAGACAGGTGCTTGCAGAATGTAAGCTGGTAGAAGACTTGTATATGAAGTTTGTTGTTTGGAAGTAATAGTTGTACACAGGGGGATCCAGGATGTTCTAAAGGGGGGGGGGGGCACAAATTTCAGAACATTTTTAGACAACAAAAAAGGAAAGTTCATCAGGTCTAATGGGGTAGGCACAATTTACAAAAAAGGGGGGATACAATGTACACTTTGGTTTCAAAAAAAAAATTAAAAATCTGCCGCTGGTTGTACAGATGCAAAATTGGTGATGTGAATGATAACTTGAGGATAAGTATAGAAGTACTAGATAATAGTATTCATTGTCAGAATAAGAGAAGGGCACAGCCGGCCTATCCCCCTACACTCTATTGGCATACCTTCTGTACACAACACAAAAATTTGCTCCTTAACTGTATAGTTTTTCAGAAATGTGCACACCCCCTTTAAAAAGATCTTGTGTTTGCGTCTGAGAGTAATGTAGAGCACTGATAAATGTACATTGCTTTAATCATGATGAAGAAGGTGATGGTAAATTATGATAACGATTGTGAGAGCTTCGATTGTGTTTATTTGACACAATTTTGATTATGAACATACCATGATATTGTTTGTGGAGGTGTTGATGAGTATTGTGGACTTGTATGATGGATATACCAAGTATAAAATTCTGCTTATTACTTGGAGAGCATTACATGGTTCTGCCCCCTCATGTATTGAAAATCTAATTTCTGAATATATACCAACTCGCTGTCTGCGTTCTTCTGGTAAAAATCTTATTGTGGCACAAAGAACGAAATCATCTATTGGTGACCGTGCCTTCATAACTGCGGTGCCTAGTTTATGGAACAACTTACCTCCTAATATCCGTGTCATAGACACTTTTGATTCTTTAAAGTCAAAATTGAAGACAGTCCTTTTCTCTAAAGCATACAGTGAAATGTAATTCAACACAGATTTGTCGTATTCTTCAGTCCATCCTATTTCTACCTTCTTGCTTCTCTCATTTTCATCATGCGCCTCGGAATAGTTAACTAGATAGATGGCGCATTGTATTATTATTATTATTATTATACATGTATATGTAATCTCATTGGTTGTACAAAGATAACATCACACTTGTTTTATCTTCTCCCACAGGTGAGAGACAAGATGGCCGAGTATGAGGCCAAAGGTAAACCTGTAGCAGCATGCATTGTGGAACCTATACAGGCTGAGGGAGGTGACCATCATGCATCACCATACTTCTTCATCGAGCTACAGAAGATTCTCAAAGAGGTAAGCATAGACCGCTTTGGTAATGTATGCACATTTTATACATACATTTCAAACAAAGGTTGTTCTTGACAACCTGAAAGCTTTCCAGAGGCTTGCTGGACATAGCAACAAATAATGTATGCAAACTGGATTCCAAGCATTGAGGCTCATTTATAAAAAGCAGGTTCTCGGAATAGCTCGTCACTAGGTGCTCAGAGAATATATGTGCATAAATTTGTATACATTACAGGAGCGGTCTATTGGCTCATAAGCATTGGAACCTACCAGAAACTTAAAAATATGTACTACATGAGCTTGGATTTGAACCAAAAGTTGTTTCTTCCAGTGTCGACATGTATTTCTCATTCCAGTGTCTGTTCTCGTTCATATTGCTGTCTAGGCTGGAGCAGCATTTGTAGTTGATGAGGTACAAACGGGAGGAGGCATAGCTGGGACTATGTGGGCTCATGAGCAGTGGAACCTACCAGAAGCTCCAGATGTGGTGACGTTTGCTAAGAAGCTCATCACTGGTGGTTACTACTACAAGCCAGAGTTTGCGCCTAAGATGGTATGACTGACATGCTCTTGCTTCACTGGGATTGTATGAACATGTTGAATATAAAAATAAAATTTGTGTAGCTGGGGCAGAAATTTGGACCACAACCAAGAGGATGGAGAAAAAGCTCAGAGTTACAGAGAGCACTATGGAAAGAGTTCATGATTGGGTTCACAAAGAGAGACAGAGTAAATAATCAGGATTTGAGAAAGAAAACAGAAGTTTGAGATATATTACAGGTCATGTAGCCAGAAAAAAATGATAGATGGGCACACAAACGTACAGACTGGACCCCTAGAGCTTATGCCAGAAGAAGAGGTGGATGGATGATACCAGAGAATATGGTAGCATTACATGGAAGAGGATGGCACAAGATGCAGTAATACGGTTCTACACATATAGTGCACATTCTCCACTCCACTTGGGAGCATTTTAGCTTGGCAACCATTTTACCATGTTACCATTTTGGTAAAAATGGATGTGTGCTTGTTAGCATAATTCAGGATAATATTGCTTGATTATTTTTTTCTTAATTATGTTGCTTTGTAGGCTTACCAAGTGTTCAATACTTGGATGGGAGAGCCAACCAAGCTGATTATGTTGGAAGCGATCGTTGAAACCATTAGAAAGGACAATCTCCTTGAGGTCGTACAAAACTCAGGCAAAATAGTTTTGAATGGACTGGAAGATTTACAGGTGGGCATTACAAAAGATGTTTTATAAACAAATCTAATTGATATACTCGTCAGGTAATATGTGAAATGTATGTTATTAGACATATATGTATAAGTATGGGCTCATTTTAGTGCAAAGGAACTGAGCATATCCATGTTCAAAAGCATGGTGATTGTGAAGCTGAATGTGATTGCTTTGTAGGGCAGTAGTTCTGATATTCCAATTTGTCTTTTATTTCCCATAAATACATGTACCCTGATGTTGCTACAAAATTACTTTTTCTTGTTGCCCAGGTTCTTTTTGCTTTTCAGAATAGATGATTTTTAGGATAAATTTCCATTTTCCAATTTTGTAGATACTATCATTGTTTAAATTACCCCACGTGGACTACTTGATCAGCGATTCAGAATCAATATTTCAACATGACTAGACAGCTTCTTTGAAAATGCAAGTCTACCCTGTACTGAACATTATTCACTAACATGTGATCAGCAAATTAGAATGTCTTGTAAACAGCTCCTCTCAGAATGTGATTTATTCGCAAGTACTGCACAATATGTTCTTCTAGTTAATCAGTATAACTGTTTTTTCTTTTAGTGCCAGAAAAATTACCCTCAGATTTTTACAAGGTTCAAATAACCCTGCAATACACAAGCATTTCCATTTACTTCATATACATACACGATCAGCAGCTCCCGATGTGTAGAAAGTTGTTTCTTTGTTTCAACTATTGGTAATCCTTGCAACCATCTTTTTTTTTTTTATTGTACCAGGCCAAGTATCCTCAATTCCTATCCAGAGCCAGAGGAGTTGGTACCTTCATAGCCGTAGATATCTCATCTCCAGAGAAAGCTGGAGAGATTGTAGCTAAAGCAAAGAAAGATGGTAAGAACACATCTACAACTACTACATTTCTGTATGCATTAACCCTTCCATGACAATTGACCACATTTTGTGGTTTGGCTCAATAACTTTTGATTCCGAGCTCTAAAAAATATACCAGATGCATAAGTAGAAAGAGCAAAAATTTCTACACACACTATGTCCATTTTTGTTGCATGACCATACTGCGTTTGATGCCAGGAATTTTAAGATTGAGAATAAGCTTTACAATCCTTAAATTGGCAACACATTGAGAGGTTCAAAATCATTGTTTTTATCAATATTGGCAATTTTTCAACTTTTCGACAAATTTCATAACCATGTATAATGTTTTCAAAGACATTACACCCTATTATAACCATGTAGCACTAGAAGAAAATATTATTGTTGCCAATTTGGAGAACAAAATGTGATCAATTTAGCCCTTAAAAAATTCCTGTCCTGAAAGGGTTAACCTGTTGACATTTGAATTCTGTCATTCCCATGGGCTTAATACAGGGCACACCCAGCTCCAGTACGCGATGGGTTAAACTTAGCATAGCATACCTGTTTTGGTACCTATATTCATATACATGTCGATGCATTTTTACACAATGTATACACCCTTTTGTAATACCAGGTAGGACTCTGTCCCTTTTAATAGTTTTGAGTGTTCTATAGCACATACACAATGTGATTGTTATGAGTGTTAGACAGCGTACAAAACTTAATGTTGTTTGTGCTATTGTGCTATTGTCTTGTCTATCTAAAATGTGCCGTTGTCTTGTTATAATTTGCTATTTTTTGTATTTCATTCCCTTATCAGGCTTCATCCTAGGTACCTGTGGCAAGCAATCCCTGCGTTTGCGCCCAGCCCTCATCTTCCAGTCGCAGCATGCCGAGATGCTCCTGGACGAACTCAACCAAATCTTGGCCGAGCTGTAAATCTAGACCCTGCCATGGACGCTTTCTGTTTTCTAATTACAGTGTGTTCAGATGCTCAAACAGATCATATCAGGGTCATGTTTCATAAAAATTTGTGACAAAATAAAACCTGAAGCAAATGCTGAATCACCTTTCATTAACACGTCTGGAACCCGTTTCATAAAAATTTGTTATCAATAACAAGTGTTGTGATTCTATAACAAATTTGCTTACAGTTGATCAAATGCAAAAAAATCTGGTACATGTAGCTTATACCAATTCACTCTAAATTATTATTGATACAAATTTTTATGAAACGGGTTCCAGACGTGTTAATGAAAGGTGATTCAGCATTTGCTTCAGGTTCTAGTTTGTCATTCTTTTACAGAAGAAGATTTAGAATGAAGGCTAGTGCATATAATGTCTACCAATTAATTACGAACTTGCTTATTGCCAAAAATATATTGTGTACTGAAAGTCTGAAAGCGGTGAGTCCTATTCCTTGATTAAGATTTAACGTCCTTCTAGCTCTCAACAGGTGATGATATAGCCTTCTGTTGTTACAGTATGATAGTTATGTGGTGTGGAATAGATTTACATAGAGTCAGATTTCATCTCTTGTCGCTTTAAATGGTCGTTAAATCTGTACCGATAAATATGCCGAGGGTGATTCATAATACCAAATCACTTGCTTGGAGTACAATAAGGAGTCTCTTACAGTGGAATTCAATATTTATGAATGAGTAACTGCGATGTTAACATAATACTAATCTTGAATTATATCTGTTCTAAATTGGACGAAACATATGCTCATATGTACACCTGTAAGACCAAAACATTTATATTTGTTGTTGAAATTCACAAATATCCAGTGATTTTACCCAAAGTGTCACCTTAGTAAGCTTGCCAAAAAGTGGACTCTGGAATTTTTGTGATTTGATATTTTTGTAATGATTATAAAGTGATTCTGCTCTGGTTATCCTGTCTGGTTCACATGTTGGGAAATGATGTACACTTGTTTGAACTTCTTATAAGCTGGTGATGGTTATGGTGTTATAAAATAATGCAAAGCCACAAACTAATCCAAATATTCAGTGGTGTCTGTTTTCACAGTAAGAGAAAAATGTCAGAGAAAAACTTTGAGGATTCTGGACTACTCCTGAAATTTGCATAGGGTTCTGGTTTTGTATGTAATTATCTGCAACTCTTCGCAGATAGGATACCAGCATATTGGATCGTATTGCACAACAATTTTCTTCAGATTTTTGTGTGCAATTATAAGGAATAGTTGATTGATTGCTAGCTGATATCCTATAGACATGATTTTAACCCCAGGTCCAGTTCTTACTTGTGGAAATTTTTTTTGATGGATTCTGGAGGTGTTTACACATTGAATACGAAAGCCTTGTTTCAATTTGACGTGGTCAATTTGTAAAAAACAAATGCCGCGGTGTAAAGCGTAGTGCGCTTCGCATTTCTGTATTTTAAAACGCACAGATACTGTAAAAGTGGAAATTTTCACGCGATTAATTTATTGCACTCGGCCGAGTAAAGTGAATTTTGCGTATTTTTAATTTCGCCGATGCACTAGGCTCATGGGCAAAAGAATGCATGAACAAAAATATTTGCGTGTTTTTATTTTTGCACATATTTCATGCCGCGCAAAATGCGCGAAAATTTCAACACCGCGAAATGTTCCACGTATAGAATAATGGAGTGCAAAAGTCCAAGCTATTGTCCTGTATGTTACTAACTCACACCACATCTCAGATTTGAGTATATCTGGTGATCTTTCTCACTAAGAAAGTTTGTCACATAACCCCTGTTCTTCAATCTCTTCACTGGCTGCCGGTTGAAAAGCGAATCACCTTCAAAGTTCTGCTGCTGGTCTACCACGCAGTCAAAGGCTCCTCACCACTCTACCTTCAGAACTCGATTCATGCGTATCAACCACCTCGCAGACTTCGGTCATCAGACTCTTCCCTCCTTCAAGTTCCCAGATCTCGACACTCTTGGGGTGACCACAGCTTTTCTCACTCTGGCCCCTTTCTCTGGAATAGTCTACCCCTTCATATCCGTCTGGCTTCGTCCTCTGACTCATTTAAAAAAATGTTGAAAACCTACCTGTTTTAAACTTTAACTCTGGACTACTAGTTGATTTATATGTACGTGTATACTCTGATGAATATATATATATGCAATGTACACTGTAGCTTAAAATTCAATGTTGTAGTTTATATATAAATATATAATTATGTGTTTACTACTCTGTACAGCGCCATGAGCGTCACTTGTGACGGACCTGAGCGCTTAATAAGAAGCCACTATTATTATTATTATTATTGTATTTACAAATGTAGTTGATAGCTCTACTAGGGCTCAAATCTGATCGAATATGGAGTGACATGACACGTTTAGATTTTCAATTTATGTTCAGAACTCTACAATACTACAATACCGTAGAGGTGTCATGGTCCGTGGATCACACAGTTCGCTGTTCGAGTCCCGCCGCGGCAGTAACGTCCTTTGGCAAGACATTAATCTACATTGCTACTCTTATACCCAGGAGATAATGCGTACCTGTGAGGATTGCCGAAAGTCATGCAACTGTTTGGCCATTGCCCTATGTGCATGCACGTGAACGGTGCAAAATGGTAGGAATGCTCCCTGAGGAGTGGGAATGGTGCACACTTGTGTGCGGGCTTGAAATCTAATGACCAGGGCTAATAATAAATAACATTGTAAAGCGCATTGAAGTATTCACATAATGCGTTATATAAATCTTAAATATTATTAGTATTAATATTTGGTAATGTATGAAACACCAAATTACCAAATACCTTGGCCATACCAGAGTATCCTCCACTGGCCTTGGTTATGTGCAGATACTTATACTTATGCTTATGCTTATTCTTATGCTTATGCTTATGCTTATACTTATTTCACACCCCACTTGCCATTCATTTGCACATAAAATAAGTTTTATTTTGCCGCTACGGTTTACTGCATCAAGTGCGAAGAGCCCCTCTGCTACTCTATGGCATGCCGATTAAATCACTGCCATTGTCTGTGATGAAATATTGAACAAAAAACGTAAGCAAATTCACTTATCACAGATAAAACTGCAGATATATATAAAACAGAAAATCGAAAGTGTTACAATGAGTTGCAGTTGTATGTGGTTTTTGATACGTGGTAACCTGTACAAGAGTAATAATAATGTCCTTTGGTAAGACATTAATCTACATTTGCCCCAAGTAAATGGGTACCCGGTAGGAAGAAATTCCTTAAATGCTTGAGCGCCTTATCATGGTCGCTCGGCTAAAGCTGGGGTAATAATATGATTTGCAGGGCCCTCAGGGAGAACAGTATATGATACATTGGAACCTCGTTATAAAATCCTCCCTCGGACCAAGGAAATTACCTTTTTATATCCCTTGGACCAAGGAAATTACCTCTTTATATAGAAACCTTGTTATATTACAGCTAAAAAACAATAGAATATAAACGCCAGTTAGTTATAACACTGTACTGATGAGGCTACCCTGGATAAACAAGACATTATTATTATTATTATTCAGAATAAATTTAAACTAAGAACGAACCGTTATACATTCCTTCATGCCGCACCCAATCTGTTTTATATTTGAAGTAATGCAAAACTAGAAATTTTTGCGCACATTGAATGTTCGCAAATTTTGCGAGTGATTCAGATTCACTACGGTTGCATGCTGTGAAATCATTGAATCGTAATTGACATGACACTAAATTTTTGCAAATCGCAAAAGTTTAATCGCGGAAGTTTCATGTCGCAAACGTTTCTGTATTATTGTTCTTGTCTTTTGCTCTGAAAGCTGTGACATTAGACTCTACAGCAAGTCTGTAGTTGTATTTGATACAGCTAATCCAAATTCGTTTTCTTTCTCATCTATAAGTAAATATAGTCATGCTGTAAAATAGTTTAAAAATTTATTTGGCTTTACTTTAGGGTATTGAATTGAATGAATGTATATATATATATATGTGTATATATCAAAAAAAGTGAATTTCACGTCAACTTGTGAGTCATGGAAGGTGAAAAGAGGAAAGGGCTGGTCAGAATTCACTGATAATAACGATAACTATATTCAATAAATCTTTCCTGATTTGCTCAATCATTGTTTACTCGAAAAATGAATAGGAAATTGTATGGTAGGTCAGACAGACCTCGCCAATTTATGCTTATGAGCCTCCAAAGATTTTGTCATCTTGCAGGGATCGCTCGCCACCGTTTTTAAAAGTTTTATGACAGTCCTCAACGATAGAATCCATGAGCCAATAATTGCATTCCTTCGATGTGATGTCAGTAGCAGAAGAAGGGACGGAGGCAGCGTCCTGAGTGTTCGATTGACGGAAACCAACGCTTTTATCGTTGTGAAAATCGGTGAGGTCGGACAAGTTTTATATCTATCGGTGCGTCCCAGAAAAAACGAAACCCTTTAAAAGGGTTATTGTGACCACACTATTATTAGATTTTTACATGTCATTTTCAAAATGCTGCTGCTCGGTAAAGCATGTATGGATGGTTGCCATCAAGGTATCGTTTAAAAGCATGGAGTATTGTTGTCATAGAGCACATAGTGTGGTCACAATAACCCTTTGTTTTAGGTTTTCGTTTTTTCTGGGACATATTGTATAAGCACATTGTTTATCGTTATAGTTATGGGTTAAGTCTGACCAGCCCTGAATATTCATCTTTATTTTGCTATTTGCTTTCTTGTCTTCCTCCTTTGGTATTATTCTTTTATTCCAGTATTGAGATACAGCGTATCTAATCATTGAATGCGGTACTAGTTGTGAAGGTATTTGTTACATTGTCTTTTGTATTATAATCCTAATTTTGCTTTGAAAAATGACATTTATTATGAGGAATGAATACAGATTGTTCATATGTTTGTAGAAGGTGATATGATTCATGGATATGCAGTTTACAATTTGATAACATTTGTAAGACATACAAGGGAACAACTGACTAATTTCATTATTTTGTTAATGACTTTGCCAGTGATATTCACTTTTACAGACACCCATTCTAACAGAGTAGTTGGATACAAAATTATGAAATATAATTTTGAATACATTTTAAAGGTATATGCTTATATTTGTATCACGTTATCATTATCGGACATTGATTACTATTTGATACAAATACTTTGTAATTTTGCAATCATGCTTGTATGATGCACAGTATGCGCCATCAAATTTTATGACGGGTATATCATAATAACTTAATACTTAGTGAGCCTGAAAACAGACTAGTTTTGCACAAATATGAAGTCTGATATTAAAAGCTTAGAACGGGGAGGTTTCATGGCCGAAAAATCAAGTAGTAATCTGTCCTGTCAAAAGCAAATGAAAAGTTATGTCTTGAAAAGAAAAACATATGAACTTAGTAGCCAAATACAGGCTTTAGGAGAGAAGTGATTTGTGAGTATTTCTGTAAAATTAGAGTTCTTTCTAATTAAAGGTATTTTCTTTTGGAATGAATTTCGGTGATGTATCTTGATGAATGCACCCCCTTTTATAAAATTAAGTTTTTGTTTTAATTTAAAATATTCTAGTGGAGATACCTCTTATATTGAGCTGACTCCATCAATTACTCATTTTGCGGGTAATTGTAATGCTGATTGCAGTGTAATAGATCATGAATGAAGTTACTTTTCTTTATTTTAAAAAGATCATGTGACGAAAACATTTTATACACCTATTGAACTTACGCTTTGTATAAGATTTGTATATCTATAGTCTTGCTCTGAATGTATATTTTATATTGAATATATTAATGGCATTATTACATCTTGATTGAGGCATTATGTGTCTTTCTTTCAGTGTTTTGTGTTCCATGGGAATGTTGAATGACTATCGGGTAGATCCAAGATTTGTTTTTAATTCTATTCTACTACTATTCTGCTAATTGGGTTGAAAATTTGAAAGGGGTCACAGGAAGACTATTAGAAGGGGCATTCCTTAGTGTACTAAAGGTATGGGACATTGCCTTTTAAGGGGGGGGGGCACGGGTTGGTGTGCCACCTGACAGATACCACTGTTGACTGTGTTACACATGTTTATGAAAGGGCAGCAATGGGCACCAAAAATTATAAAAGTTTCATGGAGTTAAGCAGTATTTTAAAAAGTGTAACATTTACACATATCAATATCTTTATCGCTCTTCTCTCTCCCCCTCCTCTGTTTATCTATATGTATTGATTTCCCCTATCCCTCCCACTCACTCACACACACTCCCTCTCTCTCTCTCCTAGCCTCTCAAAGTTTAACCCATTTTCTTTGGGTGAGGCGGTAGTATAAAAAAAGACTGTCACGTCCCCCTTCCCCCACCTCT
This sequence comes from Heliocidaris erythrogramma, assembly GCA_025617745.1. NCBI lineage: Eukaryota > Metazoa > Echinodermata > Echinoidea > Camarodonta > Echinometridae > Heliocidaris > Heliocidaris erythrogramma. The sequence goes on along the minus strand of CM046857.1, from coordinate 35,611,399 downwards.
TTCTTGCTTTATAGCTTCCCTATGTTTTCCATCTTTTTATTCTTCAAAATGAGTTTTATTCAATTAGATATGCCTTGTCTTCTATTTGTATACCATATTTCTTAATTCTCACTGGAACTACATTACTTCAAACAACATTACCCTCTAACCAACGAATATAATCTAACATTCATTGTTTTTCCTTTTAATTCAATAATCTCTTTGTTTGTACAAAACTTACTATACAAATAATCATTGTAAATATGACTTCCAAGTTTTGAAAACTGCAACAAAATAGTACTATACAATAAGTATTAATTTCTTTGTCAAACTCCTTATAAAGATAATACTATTCCTAATTTTTCTAGTACTACAGTCCATATAACTATGTGTATTACATAAGGGTGTATTAAATTCTCATACAATCAACATAAAAAAAATTGCAATGATTTTTCTCTCTTAAATCAATTAAACTGAATAACAAGTGAAATCATACTCTATGGCAATACATCTGTTTATGCAATGTTCAACTATTTTGAGTATACATGTATCTGTCCTAATATTGATACAAATAATATGTGATAATATGTGATGATACGTTCATCCTTGTCCAATGAATATTTTAAGTATCTTTCCAATCAAAATGTTCAAATCAATCAAATATATAATTGTAGATTACACATATAACATGAAATAATTTTCCTGCGTATAATGAGCAATTCATATAGGAGCAAAGAATAAACAAAGAAATAAAAAACATACGTAAATGTAGCAATATTTCTGTACAATGTTCTAAGTATCACTAGAGGGGATGAGTATACATGACTGTACAGTTAAACCTGCTTTAGCAACCACCTGTATAGAAAGACCACCTGTCTATAAAGACCAAGATTTGCATTGCCCTTGAAAAGAGTTTCTTATTGAAATTGATATAAAGAAACCTTTACAAAAAGACCACCTGCTATTGTCTCCCTTAACCATAAAAAGACTGGGGTATTTTGGAGGCTGGAAAAACTGGGGGGGGGGGGGGGGCCTTAAAGGGCCCCCCTGAGATCTCGGCCGCTGATTGCGCGATCGTCGCAAAATTTTGCACGCGCGTAAAGCCTCGCGTAAACTACAAAATTGCATACTCAGATTTTTCGAAAAATATTCATTAATTATTCTAATTTATGCCCTAAATCACTAAATAAAGCTTCTAGGATGCTAATTTTTGGTGTAAATATTCCTTGTTACATTCCAAACAATTGTACATTGTATTTCATTGTTTTTTCAACCGTTTGTTTTTTTGTTATTTTTTAGCGAAATTTGTTGCAAACATTTTTAGAAGCATAATTATGCTAAAATCAATTAATTTCAGCCATTGAAATTAAAAGTATGAATTTTTATACGAATTAATTGTAAAAACACAATTTGCATTGACTTTGTACACAAAATCACGTTTCTGAGCAATTTTGGGGTTGACAAACTTTTTTCAAAGGGGCGTGGCTTAAAAACGGCACGCACAAGCGAGACAAATCTGGTCTCAAAAGTTGCGCGAGACTTGAAAGTAAAGTCCCGGAGCGGCGCGGTGAAAGCTTTTCGCATTCCGGAGTTATCATCAGGGTTACGTGGTCTTTATAGACAGGTTTCACTGCACTACATACTTCCTGTTCATGTACATGTCTGTTTGAATAATACATGCTTTTCACACATATAAATCACTCAATGTCCCAAATACAGAAGGGCTCAGAGCGAGTCTGCTCCTGAAACTACTTCACAGCCCAGTAGATCTTAAAACAGCCCAATTATTTTTTTCTTCCTAAAAAAGCAATTTCATTTTGTGTTGAAAATCTGTAAAGAACGACCCAAACAATTTTGTTGAGGGTTGATATCAAAACATGATTGCCAAGACTTTTGAGAAATTGATAAATTCAATACCGTCATGCCCATATAGATTGTGTTTAGACTATGCAATGTGTGGCTGTAATGTTCACACATTCCAAAAGGTACATGAAATGCACAATGATGCTACTGAAAATGCCTTACAAGTACATGTGTATGCTGATTTCTTGTAAAGTCTCTGTGATCATATCATCGTATTAAAGACAGATTACCGGTATTCATAAGCAATGCATATTAAAGACAGGCAATTATTTCCATCATAATATCTCTGTGATCTTGTTCACTTCTTTATCTGTCAAACCACAAACATCACCCAGAAAGGCAAGATATGAAAGAATTCATGGGAAACATGCTCAAGTTACCATACATCCAGTCAACCCATTGCCGATTTAAAGGGAAAGTCCACCATGGCATTAAGTTGAGTTGAATAAAAAAAGGGAAAATGAGAGAAACAGATCAGTGAAAGTTTGAGCAAAATCCGATAAGAAATAAGCAAGTTATGAATTTTTGAATTTTTGCTAAATCAAACACAAATTGGCAACTTTTGCGAGCTCAATTGCTCAGTACAGAAAATCTCATAAATTTTCATATTTTTAGTTTTTGATGAAGAAATAGATTTGTTTCATACTGGTTTTGTGTACAAACATATGAACAATGATTATGTAAGGTGCATGTATGACTGGATATTTTCTTTTTATAGAGAAAATGGAAATCAATCATTTTGGGGGTAAGGCCAAATGGGAGAGGAGCTCGCAAGACACGTCACAGAGTTGCCAACTTGTGTTTGATTGATTACAACTTCAAAAATTCATAACTTTCTTATTTATTATCATATATTGCTCAAATACTTTTAATTTTTCTGCTTTTTAAAAACCAACTTGAAATCAGGGTGAACTTGCCCTTTAAACAGAGTGGTTCCTGGATTAAGCTTACGGGAATGAGAGAATTCAGGAGTCAAGCAGTTAACAACATCTGAAAATTTGCTTTTGAATTTTCCAAAAGGCAATTTTGAATATTCACATTTTGAATGCTTCTTAAATGTACAAGTGTTTGTATGAATGAAATACAGGGCAGTCAAATTTCAAGCCGTTTAACAAAGATTTGAATGAATTATGAACTGTCCAAGACAATCTTATCTTTCTGTCTACAGTGGGTAGGCTAATCCTAGATATGTTTTAATAAAACCATTTACCGGTACATGGATAGTAAATAATGAAAATCTATGGAATTTGCTTAAATACACACCATCCCTTTTTTCATAGCTTATCACTGATGCTTTCAGTATTACTGTCATCATCATGATCATGCTATCATTTAAGTAAACTGCTTTAGTACAAATAATTTCCTGGTTCTACAAAATTTCAATATGGCACGAAAAAGAGACATGATAACGAAGCTTTTCGACCTGCACTCATCAGGTTATCACGCAGGTATGTAACAAATTACTCGAAATCAACTATATTATACTCGAACCCGGACGCCGTAATTTCAGCACAATCGCAAAGCTTGGATGAACTCCTTTTGTCTAAACAAAAGGGGTTCATGCGATTTTTGTAGACACAAGGAGTTTGTCCAAGCTTTGCGATTGTTCTGAAATTACGGCGTCCGGGTTCATCGAGTATAATATAGTTGATTTCGAGTAATTTGTTACATACCTGCGTGATAACCTGATGAGTGCAGGTCGAAAAGCTTCGTTATCATGTCTCTTTTTCGTGCCATATTGAAGCTGCTTTTGCTTACATGTATCAAAGTATGAAGGCAAGAATAGACCATGTTCCTTATGAAGAAGTTCACTTTAAAGTTGATAATATTTTTACGTTGGCATTACACAAATCAGGGGAAACTACTTTAAAAATATAAACTTTCATGAATATCAATACGAGTGGTCCAGATTAGTGAAAACTTTATGGTACAAAATAACTGAATGACGGCATTAAATCTTTGCCATACCTGATACTAAAACTGCTCATGTTAGCAATAGTGCTGCAGCGCGGAACCAGAACCGGTCTCAAACTTGCCAGACCACAGATTTTGAGCCCAGCCAGAAACGAAACCACACTAAAACTAAAAATCAGGTCTACTTAGTAACAGATGTCCGGGAGAATAGAGTTGTAAAAAAAAGCTCACTTTTCGTCATCTTTCATCACTAAGAAAGTGAAATTTCTAATATATTTGTGTATACATGTAGATGTACCTGTCTGCCTAGTGTAATGTAATACGTGTTACAAGGCCTTCTAAGGAAAAGAACAGATATTTATTGGTAAGGTGTTCTTAGAAGTTAGCGGACCAGACAAGACCAGGATTTGGGGTTGCAAGCTACAGCACTAGTTATCAATTTGTGGAAGTTCCTTGATTAATAGTATGCAATGAAAATCATCCTACATGCATTGGCGGATCCGGGGGGGGGGGGGGGGGGGGGGGGGGGGGCACTTCCAGCCCGTGCCCCCCCCCCCCTTTTGGAAGAAAATTATGCATTTTGACCATAGACGATCCACCATTTTCTCGATTGTGCCCCCCCCCCCTTTAAGAATGAACACTTTTTTTTTTTTTTTAAATTTATTTATTTTTGCTTGTCAGGGAATTATGGAGGGGAACTGGACCCCCATACCCCCCCCCCCCCCCACTGAGCGAATTTTTAAGGTCTGGCGAAAAAAAAAATTCCCCACCCCCCCCTACTGAGCAACTTTTTGAGAAGCTGGCGAGACCAAAAAAATACGAGTCTACCTTTTCCAAAAGTTGACAAACCTTCATTTGTGTGCCCCCTGTTATACTCAATCCTGGATCCGCCCCTGCTTATAACCTGCTTTTTATAAATGAGCCTCAATGCTTCGAATCCAGTATGCATATATTACTTGTTGCTATGTCCGGCAAGCTTTCAGGTTGTCAAGAACAACCTATATTTGAAAGGTATGCATAAAATTTGCATACATTACCGAAGCAGTCTATTGCTCTCACTGCTATTATGTAAAACAAGTAGAACAGGTGAATATGCATGTGACACCTGTTCTACATATTTTTACAGAATGGCAGTGATGGAATGTTCTTTTGACTACCAGAAACATTGTGAAGGGTAGAATGATGGGTGTTTATTTGGTCTACTCTTTGTCCGTCATATTCATAGTTTACATTGCCCATCTTGAAGTTGAATATCTTAAGTTTCCACAATACTTGGAAATTTATGGGACACTAAATGACTACATACACCCCGCGTTCAGACTATCCACCCCTTTAGAGGGGGAAGGGGGAGAGATCTTATCTTTTTTACGACTGAGCGTCCATACTATGGTCGAATCCCCCGCTAGCCGGGGGACAAATCACGACTGTCTGTGCGTGGTCACCGTGCATGGCGCTATAGGGCGCCAAAATGCGATTTGTAAACAACAAACGATCTGCCTGTACCGATACACTGTTCTCTTCAAGAAGTGAAGTGGGAATATTACTTCGTTGTTCTTGATCAAATTTACTCAAAATACTCACTACTCAAAAGAAAACACATCAGCTAACTATGCACGTGTGACGTAAATATTTACATTTACTGTGTTGTGACACAGCAGAAGCAGTTCTTCGTCTCCACTCTTCGCGCATGCGCACTTATGATAAAAACAGGTGCGAGATTATGAGCCAAGGTCGCTCTCCCATCCAAAAACCCAACATGTTTGGGGGGGAGACCGGGAGAAGTCCCAGCGAGCGTACACACTATGCCTTTGCTGGGGGATAGTCTGAACGCGGGGATAGATACCTTTGAGTTGCTCATGAACAATTACTCCTATTACATTATCAACCTGTTGCAACAACTTCAAAATAATTGCTTCCAAAATGCTGATGTACCACCAGAACTCAATGTTAAACCTTCTAAGCATTTACATTCAAGAAACATGGAATTGAAAAACTTTCAAAGACAGACCACTGCCTTCTTTGTCCAGGTCAAAATGAAAAGAATTATTCTTCACTGTCTTTACACCACAATACACAAGCTGAATGTAAATTTCAAATAGAATATACACAAACATGTTTTAAGGATACAAAATATACCTGTAGAAATTAGTAGAAAATGTTTTTTTATACACACAAAAATATTGTTCAAGTTATAGACTAATATTCCCACTAAAAGAAAATAATGTGCACAAAAGTAGAATACCTAGCTAATGGAACATATACTGTGGATGCAGCTTTATAGATGAACAACATACACAAGTTCATTCAGATAAGAAATCATGTAATATGCATACACATAGAAAGAAAAAATCCAGCCTACATCATAAATGCAACCTCAAAGAAACCTTGCTCATGATATTACTACACATATATATATTTGCAAGCATTATCAGACAATAAATCAACAGAAATAAAATTAAGCTCCTTTTCTTCCTTGCGTATTTGCTGGTTATAAACTGAATGACTACAAGGTGAACAGTAAGGTCCATTCGCACATGACACAGTAAACGACCTGCAAAGACTGCCGAGGCAAAATAAAATGACATGAATGCAGGAGTGGGCTTCCCATTTCTGTATCTTATACCATACGGATAAGTGAGTACACTTAGCGTAGTAGTCCATATTCTGGCCTTTTTTATTTTTTGTTTGTTACGTGAGACCCATAGGAAACCTATCGCACACAAGCTAGCTATGCACGGTACGCACAGACCGCAAAAGCCCCACTTCAGTACCCCCAAAAAGTTCAGGACTCAAAAATATCTGCGAGTCTCACATGCCATCAACGTCTAGAGTAGGTATAGTGAGATCGATGGCACTCACTGAAAACAGTCAAGGCAGTGGACTAAGCATGAGAAGACATGTCCGGAACGGGAAAGGCATGATCGTCAGTGATAGCAGTGAATATAAAGTTGTACTTTGACATATCTGAATGACAGTTATTGGCTATAATATGAAGCCTTATGAAAGTAGTAGAGATATTTACTAGCTCAGTGTCTTAATGATATGGTCCTACCTCAATGCCATAAAAGTATAATTTTCAATAGTTAAGCATCTTGCATTCTGGACACATCTTATCATGCAACTTCATTTCGCTATAAAGCTACATGGACCTTTAATACAGAGCCTTCTTTTGTAGTGCAGCTACCCTTTTGTTCACCTCAATTGCCCGTCATGGTTTTATTTTGCTGCAGCTGTCCTCTTGAAGCGGTCAACCGCATTGTGTGAGCAGGAGAATTTAAAGAGAAAAGAAAAATAGCTGTGCCATACTTGAAGCACTGGCTCGCTTCAGGCAGTAGAGGGCTCATGTCACATGATTGGGAATAAACTGTCACATCAGTAACTACATGTACATGTGTATTATCATTTACATCTCCGTTATTAAACAAAATACAAATCATTAACATAATAAAATTGAAAGTTCATATCTATGCGCCAGGTATTCAAGACTCATACAAATAACATTGAATATTCCAGATTACATGTAATGCACAATCGTGTCCATATTCTTTTGCAGCACACACATGCATAACAGGTTTTAAATCACTATAGGGAAGTCTTGGTATTGAACAAAATTGCTTAAGCCCTAATGCATGGAGCCAAGTAGAAATTGGGTCTGAACTTTTGGTATTCTGCATTTCTATAATTCGCCATAAATTCAGGAAAGTCCTGATACATAATACATAAGTTAAGGTAGGTAATAGTTACGACTTACATGTAGGTCCAAAGTCATAACATTCTGCACTTCAAAGATATGCTATAAATTTATAGATGTCTTAGTATTAAGTAAACTCAGGGCTTCATTGCATGTAGCCAAGTCCAAAATTGTTATTATCCCCCAGTTTTACAGTTTACTTTACATCAAACTTTAACTTGAACTTGGTCGCGGGACATTTGATATGAATGAAATGGGCTGCATGACAAAACTTCTAAAAACAGGGCGATTCCGTGCAGAGTGTCCTGTATGACACATGACATTTACATGTATTTATATATTTCATCCATAAATGAAAAATCTCTTAATATGACCATTACTTTATGTGGTGGTACCAGAAAGCACCGTTCTTCAATAGTCATATTGGCAGATTTGTCAGTTTGGGATGAAATAGGGGGAAAAAATGTCATACCGCTCGTACACATTGCAGGGAATCGCCCAACAGTCTTTTTTTAGAATGCAAAATGCATGACCAGACCTCCACTTACTTATCTTTAATGTTATATCCTTTGTTCACTGTTCTGCCTCATAACCAACTACATAGGAAAGGATGGCTTCAGGTGACGTTATTCATTCTCATTAGCCATTCAATGCACGATCTGTTAATGAGGTACCATACAAAAAAAATGAATATTTCCAGCTCCATTAATGGGCTTGTTGCATGTATAAATGTAACAATCTCCAAAATGGTATGTCTGACATTCTCATTATAGATTCAGTGCGTGATCTGCTGAGGTACCAGACAAAACAAACATTGCATACAGAAAGCTAATGACCTCCTAGATTCGATGTTACAGCTCGTGATTTTACTCCATGAAAGAAACAAATGGAGAATGTTAACTGGCCTGCTCATTACCATCATTTAAAGTTAATGTACAGTTTTGGTAAGCCTTAAATACCTTTTCATCAGATTTCCTGGATTTTTAAAAATTTAAAATAGCAAGATACTAGCAATACGAAGATACTGTGAAGAATTCACCTTCTAAAGTAGAATATTAAACAAACGAGAAGCGAAAAATAATTTAGATACAGGGCCAGGGATGTAGACTCCCAACAACAGCAGCATGCACTATACCTACGAGGATTGTGCATATACCACACACAGTGACACACATGCTATCTCCATGCAAAGCCCTAAGATTAATTAATGTGGAGCTGACGGTAGGAAAGGTCCTATCATTGGGCAGTATATTTCCGTGATTTAGCGTTCCTTACAGATATGTACACTAAAATTCACCGGAAATCATGGATGGTACACCAAATGATCTCGTACAGACATCTTTTGATACAAGTAGAGCAACATGAGACTATATGTAACATGTTCTGTCCAATTTCCTTTGTCAAAACTGCCCATGAGCTTTAATGATGTTCCATATTGCAGAAAAATATATGACAGCACACGCCCACTGAATTTATACATGGTCTGTTGATGATACATGACAGGGTAAATATTGTGCGGAGCTCGACTGAGATAGGACTCCCTTTAACAAAATCTCGGTAAATGAACCAATCTGTCATCGAGGGCAAAACACATCCATCTTTAACATAATCAAACACATGCGAAACTTTACCTAATTAACAACCAAGATGGATAATTATTCATGAGGCGATATTATATAAAATCTATATTTTTTCATTTTTGAAGTATACATATGTAATACTTCCAACTACATGTACTGTGGCTCTTTTACAATGTACATGCTGAATAACCAATGTACATAGTGAAAAAGAGCCAATGAAAAAGACAGGAATCAGAACACAAAAGCTACTCTGGCAATTTTGCAGCATTTGGTGCCACGATCTGGATCAGCATCACTTGTAGAGAGCTCTGGAATCACAATGCTGGATAGCTCAGCAAAACTTGGAGAAGCTCATTGTCTCTTGCTCAGCTCCTCAGTACAGGTTGGAAGCAAAATGAAATTGTGAAATTTAGAGAGGCTACAATACACATATGTAAACAAACACGGCTACAACAAAAATACACATGATTTGAAACTCGTTGTACACAAAATTTGCTCGATATTTGAAGAAACTTATGATTGCATGTTGTGTGCATTGCTGGGGTTCTCCGCACTGTCATCTTGACAGGAAAGAGATCACACAATGACTCGGGCTGAAGATCAAGACGTCGGATCTCGTAACCATGTACGCAGTTCACAAACATCCCTATCAACAATCAGCAAGAGTTCGCAGCCTTTCTGCTTGAGCTGAGAGCGAAGAAAGTCCAGGAATATTGCGGAGGTAGTGCCGATTGTCTGCGGCTTGCTCATTTTGGAGTCCAGATTATAAAAGGCGCCCTCTATGTGGCGCAGTGCTATCCAGTGTTTGCGACGGATAGGGACGCTGACGAAGCCCAGCTGGATGGGCGAGGGTACATTCATGATAAAGCCCATGATGTTGTCCAGTTCAAGTTGCTCTAGACTCCTGAAGATGATGATGAAAAGAGAAAAAAGAATTGCAATCAAAAGCTGGAAGTGAGATATGAAATTTTATTTCTCTTTACTTTTGATCCCCCCCAAATATCAAAGGATTTAATTAAATTGATTTTCATGCTGATTTTTTTTTTTTTTTTTTGCTTTATTTCTCTTTTTTTCACACAGTAATACCTTTGTATGTGAATATATTTTATTATCGTTTCATATTTGTTATACCAATCAATAAAACTAAGTTTAAAAAAAAGCTGTAGTAGTTTGATAATTGTCACCTAGAAAATGAAACCAGTAAATTCCCACCATTTTAGAGCATAAATTTATTTTCAACGAAAATGTTCTTGTTCATGAATAGTACAGTGTCCTCTCACAAAAATGGACTAAAAATTGACTGTGATTTTGGCTCTTTCTGTTCATACAATATGTGTAATTCATAGCATGCTGGTTAAAATATCATGCGAATATGTCACTTAAAGGTGGCACCGAACTGCTACATGGGCTAAAGATTGAGGGAGTTGCTATTACCTTCTTTTATCCCACCAAACAGCCTCACATTCCCTCCTCTGTACGGCTGCCATGATGACATTCACGTCATAGTTACCCAATCCCAGCATGCTCTTGTGTGGGTTCAGCACTGAGCCGGGCGATAAGCTGCCATCACGGAAACAAGATTTTAATCAGCATTTATTGTCTAGACTACTTCTGACTGGAATCAAAACCATGTATGTATGACTCATAGGATAAAAATTACAGACCCTCCACACAAATAAAACATTTTGTAGTATAGTATAATAACTTGAATGTTTGTATGCCATCAAATTGAAAGTAATGAGACCATGAATTATCCAGGGTACAGATGATACATGAACAGTTACTCTGATACAATGGTTATTACTTATGACAAAAACACAAATTATAATTAAAATCTCCTGCTGGAAAACATACAATGTTGATCCCGTTGCTGTAATTCAATGTGTAAAACAATGAAGACTTTTAAAACAAGATGCATGTATACCATACCGAGAAGACAATTTTCATAAAGCGTGATGCTGCTAAATGAGAAAGGCCTAAGGAGTTCAAGTGTACACAAAATGTTTGATTTTGTTTGACAAGGATGGTAATATCACTTGCACAATTACTGTATAATCCGGGAAAAACGATATACTTGCAGCTGTAATCACAAGTGCAAGTGTTTACAGACTTCACACTTCGTAGATTTGGAAATAAACACAGGTGTTCTTGAAAAACCAGCACTATCACATAAAAATGTATACTGACATCAGCGCTGATGGTATACTCTTTATATTTGGGTAAGTAAATACCGGGTACCGGGTAACAATAAAACTAACTAAATAATAACTGATGAAATCTAAAATGCATCCTATCCTTATTTTCTTTAAATAGATGAACAGACTACTTATTGATAATTTCATTTATTTATTTACTCATGTATTATTTTATCATTTTTTTATAGAATGCAAGAACAGGATACCCATATCATACCTATGTAACAGAGCCCTGTTTCATAAAACTTATTATCAATAACAACTAACACATATCTACGACAAATTTGCTCTCAGCCATTCAAATTCAATGATTTCAGTAGCTTATGACCATTTACTGTAACTTGTTTATGAAACAGGGTCCGGGAGCACATGAATCCAGAAATTTTTTTCCTTATTGTCATAAAATGGAGATAATTCAGTACAAAATGGTTGAGAGATGTCCTCAATCATCATGTTCAAGATTTATTAAATTTCATTCATTTATAGAAAGTACATTCATGAAATATTTCTGGACCATATCAAAACAACCTGGCCATGCATAAATGAAGAGACGATGCAGGATGGGAAGAGCCTTATCAGGGTGGCCACCAGAAAACAGTCAAGAAAATATCAGAGAAAAACATAGAAAAACATACATCTTAACATACAAAGAAAGAAACTAAGGCGAATATCTGACATACCTTTGGCAAAGCTCATCCATTGACTGTTTATTAAAGGCCTTCCCGTCCTGGAACACGTTGTTCAATGCATGAAGAGCACACAGCTCCCATCGCTGCTTCTCATGGTAGATCGGCATCCCTCCTTCTTATAGGTCAAAGGTCACAAGTTCAGCTGAAAATGCAATTATTATTAAAATTCAGTGCTCGTTCATTAGAGTCAGGTCTACACCACGTTTACAGGCTCCAGTCCAGAATTCCAATGTCATGAATAAGGGTTTCCGCCCTTCTTAGAAATTTAATTCCATGACTTTTCCATGAATTTTCAAAGATAAAATAAGATGTAACAAAAATCCATTACCTTTCTTCAAACTTCTGTGACTTTTCCAGGTTCACAACGACTGCGGAAAACCCTGATGACATGTACATTTCCAAACCTAGCTCAAATAACAAATTGCAACTTCGATTATTACATGTACACATGTAAATTTAGCAAAAAATGACGTCTGTGAGGAGCATAGTTGTTCAAGTTTTTAAGACTGCAGTCCATAATTCTACAGATAATCAAAAAATCTTTTGAAAATATGTCCATGTACATTCCAAATGTAGCTCAAATTTCAACTCCAAGTACATCTACTTACATCTGTTGGTGTTCGGAGTCTACATGTGCAAATTCAGCAAAATGACATCTGTGATAAACATGCTGTTCAAGGCCCGTGCTTAAGTCGTCGTTGATCTCTGCTATGATTCACAGTTCATGATGGATGAATATTAAAGACCTGCTTAATCCCTTCAACTAATCCCAAGATAATCCCTTGTGATAATCCTTGAAGTAAAAATATGAACGTGTGACTAGCTGATAAGAGTATCTGTATGAGAGAAATATTGAGAAAAGGCAAAATAGGAATTTGTGATTTTTAGCACAAGTAAAGAAAACGAAAGAATGTAATACTGTACATGTACTTGTATGGCCTTCAGTAAGTCTTCAGTTGTCTGTTTTGTACAGCCATGGTCCATGCATTTGAACTAATATTCATAATAATATTCTTATTCAAAATGAAAGTTTGCTCATGGGCAATTCCATGGAAAGCACTCCCTTCCGTAATGTCCGTAACAGAAATAAATAGCCTGATATCCAAGTAGCAAAAATACCCCTTCAATTCACCTTTTGGATACTTCAGTGTTATGATCATGACTATTAACCCTTTCAAGACAATTGACCACATTTTGTGGTTTGGCTCAATAACTTTTGATTCAGAGCTCTAAAAACTATACCAGATGCATGAGTGGAAAGAGCAACAATTTCTGCATATAATAAGTCCATTTTTGTTGCAAGACCATATTGCGTTTGATGCCAGGAATTTTAAAAACAAGAATACATGTAAGCCTTAAAATTCTTAAATTGACAACACATTGAGAGGTTCAAAATCATTGTTTTTTTTAATCAAAATTGGCAAGTATATTGTTTTCAAAGACATTACACCTTATTAGAACCATGTAGCATTATAAGAAAATATTACTGTTGCCAATTTGAAGAACGAAGTGTGATCAATTTAGCCATTAAATAATTCCTGTCCTGAAAGGGTTAACAAACAACAAATGAATAGAAGGGGCATTCTCGCTTCTTAGATATCAGGCTATTTATCTCTGTTACGGACATTACGGAAGGGAGTGCTTTCCATGGAATTGCCCTCTCTGAAATGATCATCAGTCATGATTTACATGTAATTTTTGTGACCAAACTATGCAAAACATGTGTTATTTACATTTCCTAAGTCAAATTTTTTTGAAAGTCAAAGTTTTTTTTAAGGTTGCAACAGATTCAACTTATACAAAGTTCAATGTAAATCTATTATAAAAAATTAAAATCTTAACAATATCATGACTTAGAATTTTATTTATAAATGACAGAATAACACTTTAAAACAGGTTCAGTTACCACACAAAGTGCATTTAAACATTTGTAATCTTGGTACAATTACATTCAGATCAAGCAGGGACATGTACATGTACAACTGTACATGTAGGAAGACATGACGTCATATTCACATTGTTGACCAGTATCAGAGTGGACAATCCACATTTTTCTCACCTCATTCAAGAACGTTGCAATATTTCATTTCTTTCAATTCTCTTTCTCAATGTTCGATCGTAGTCTTTAAATATGTTTGATAACTTTGAGGCTACACTTTTAGCCACACTGAAACAATTGCAATAATACATGTAGCAATGCATACTAAACACATAGATACTCTTAAAACTACCAAGGAAAATAAATTTCAGACAAGGTTCACAGTATTTCAGAATATATCTGAGAACCCATTGCGTGGGCCCCAGTTGCCAATGGTGACCTCCAAATTGTTCTTCTTCACCCACAAATATGAATCTACAAGATTGCCAAATATGTCAAACTAATTTCATGATTCACACAAGCACTTTTTTTGACAGTGGGAGGAATGAAATAACTTGGACTACATGTATCTGACTATATGCATATGATGAGACCTGTCAACATTTTCCTTGTTACCCTGACAAGGCAGTATACACAATACAATAAATTACTGTATAACAATTAACAAAGAAGTAACAATGTTTTGATACTTCAGAAAACGCAAATTTCGAAATAAGTTCCAGCAAGATATGAAACGGGTACACTAAGGATGTCTGCAACACCCAGAATCCAGAAAATGGCATCGGCAGATTTGTAGTCTCGTTGGTGAACTTGGTGTCAGTGAACAAAGTAACAACATACAATGGTACCAGGGCTCAAATCGGCAGATTTGCAGTCTCTTTGGTGAACTTGGACCCCGTTTACAGTGCAGGGCCGGGCCGAGGCCGGGCTCGGCCCGGCCCTGCACTGTACACGGGGTCGAAGTTCACCAAAGAGACTGCAAATCTGCCGATTTGAGCCCTGGTACCATTGTATGTTGTTACTTCTTTGATTGCGGTACTCGGCCCCTCAATTTCGTGCGATTACAGTGCGGGTCTTGGGCCGGCCTAAATTATAACCTTTCAATATTTTGTCGTAGTGACGCTCTGAATGTAAACAAACGTTTGGTGGGTAAACATAACAGTGTGGCGTGGGGTCATTTCTACCAATATTTTTTTTTAGCTCGCATGCATACGACGAACGATCCAACACCACAGCTACTCGCTTAACTTATCGGATAATTTCATATTCTCTACGCAATTTTAATATCTTTGTACGATGGAGAAGACAAGAGGATGGATGAGGAAGGTCGTATTCGTAGAATTCAAAGGTATAACCGTGACAGGAGGATGAGGAGAGAGCAATGTGAGGAGAATCGTCGCAGGAGGAATGGCCTGCTCTTTCGAAGGAAACAGCACAAGAGATGAACGATGATAATTGAATTAAAAACACTAGTACATGTATCTCGACTTTTATTTACGTGGACAAACTTTGGAAATCTCAGCAGAAAAGACAACAAAGCAGCTCAGGCCGTAGAATGCATGCAACGCTCAAAGCAACCGCGGGATCATGACATCATATCCAATGATGTCATGATCACTGCACTTCCGGGATCGCATTTGGTACCGCATTTGGCCCTGCGTGCGTTTACAGTGAAAGAAGGCCGGGCCGAGACTACCTCCAGAGGTGGTCCAAATGCGCAGCCGCTTTTGGTACCGCATTTGGCCTTTTGAGCGTTTACAGTGAAGTTTAGCCCGGCCTTGGCCCGGGCTTACTCTCACTGTAAACGGGAACTTGGTCTCAGTGAACAACCACTGAAATTTTCAAGTGACAAAACTGTGGCAATTGGCTGAATGCATAATTTGCTAGTACACTGTACAGTGTGTAAGGTACAGTCATGATTCAGGAAAACAAAGTGTTTGTTTCCAAAACAAGCAACCTGAATGACAATACTGTCCATCTACTAGTAATGAAGAAGTTCATGTTAGAGCTTTCGGGGCCTCTCACTTAGGTCTTTAATCATTGTTTAATAAAGCTCCAGATATTTCACTGAAAAGTGAAAGAATGCATATAAGAGTGTGTTATCCCAAAGGTTCAGCAAGCAAGCACATTTTCTCAACTCCTCCAAATACCTATCAAGTCTTTTTGACTGGTGTGTTTGAGAGTTTTCTGGTGGAATGGATGTCTAATCTGACACATCACATAGACTTTTCACAATATATGTACACATCAATTGTAGCTCCATTCATCACTACACGGACCTGGTGGGCATGTAAAAAATATCAGCCAGAGGAACCAGAAGCAAAAGAGCCATGATGCACAGTTGATTTCACAAAGACATTCAAAATACCCCAAATCCCTAAAAGCAAGTGTATCTCCCAAAATGCAATCTTTGTTCAAAATCTAAAAATCTTCTCTCTCAAATATCCATGCAGACCAAGTCATATGGGGATAGGGCATTTCAAACTAGAATATCACTGAAGGTGATTAATACCCCTGCCCCAATGTGCCAAATTTCCTGAGCACTGCTCCAAAAATGAGGTAGTGGTTTGATCTGCAATTTTTTGCCGTTTTATTAGGAGGTCTGTCATAAATGTCATATGTTGTTACCATGGCAACGCAGTTTGCCACACATTGAAACAATATCTCGCACATCTTTACCACAAGAACAATGTGTGTGCCTAATTTCATGAATTTTGCTTGAAAAAGTGAGGAAGTTGTTTGATCCGCAATATTTTCCCAATTTATTGCCATATGTTGTTAACATGGCAACGCAGTTTCCGACACATTAAAAAAATATGTCTTGCACATGTCAAAAAATTAGTATTTCGATCCGCAAGATTTCCCACTGATTTATTGAGATATGTCATTGCCATGCTGTTACCATGGCGATGCAATTTCCAACATATTCAAAAAATATGTCTTGCACATCTTTACAAGACCAATGTGTGTACCGAATTTCATGAGCATTGCTCGAAAAATGAGGAAGTAGTTGATCCGCAAGATTTCCCACTGATATATTGCCATAATATGCCGTTGCCATGCCATTACCATAGCAACAGTTTCCGAGTTCCGACACATTCAAAAAATATGTCTTGCACATCTCCATCCCAAGACAAATGTGTGTGCCAAATTTCATGAGCATTGCTTGAAAAATGAGGAAGTAGTTCGATCCGCATAATTTCAACGTGATTTACTGCCCCATGGCAACGTGGTTTCTGACACATTAAAAAAATATGTCTTGCACATCTTCATCCAAAGACCAATGTTTGTGGCGAAGTTAACGAGCATTGTTCAAAAAATGAGGAAATAGTACGATGCACAAGATTTGCAACAGACCACCCACCCGCCCACCCGACCGTACGCTGATTCCTACATACCCCCTTCAAACTTCATTTGGCGGGGGTAGAAAGATAACACCTGAACTTTTGAATAAACTCCCACAGAATTTAAGGAATATCACTCAGTTGGATCAGTTTAAATCTGAAATTTTAGAAAAATGTTTTCCAGCTACAATGGACAAGTAAAATGTTTGCTCTTTCGTTAAAGGCATAAATTAACATTTTCCAAGTTTAAAGAATCTGAGCTGCATGGCCCTATAAGCTATCAGAATATCTGACGGAATGTGACTTTATGATCCTGTGGGAAAAATTATGCCACAATATTATTAGTGCTTCAAAAAGTGAAAACCTAATTAATATCAATCCATGGACTACAGTGCTAGAATTGTGGTATAATGATAAGCAAATTCATAGATATCTTCATAATGAATGCATGATTTCCCTATTTCTGCACCGTTGGTTGTTTTTTTCATCCATCTGAACATAATTATACAGGTCAGGCAGCTCAGTTTTAGATTTTTTTTTAAATTTGCCATCCACAATGTTAAGCAGTGAATTTAACATTTAATGAGATAGTTGTAAAGCATCAGTATTCATTCTTATGATACAAAAAGGGTGTTTAAAACTTTAAATGCATGAGAATAATGATACAACTTAACGGCTTGCATATTTGGGCTAATGAGAGTTTGGTTTAAACCAGAAGTAGAATTGAGCAAAAAAAAAATCCTGTATAAACTTGTTATACTCATGAAAATATGGGCCACATTCCTGTTAACTCTTAACATGCCAGAGAAAACTGAGCTCTATGGAGTTTGTATGTATTATGTGGTGCTAATTGGTGACTTTGGCATGTTATGAGTTAATTGATATCATAAACCAATTAACAGATAAACAGGTGGTAGATATTTCACAAGAAAATCAAAAATAAATTGCAGCATATTATTGATCACCAATTTATGACTTGATTAATAATGAAACATCTCAGGAAGGTACTAGTAAGTTATTGATACATATTAAGTGAAAGAATATTTGATTACCACAAATAACTCACCAAGTCAGATTACTACACAGGAAATGCTTTATATTAATAATAAATGTTCTCATCAGTCTTATGAAAATTCAATGGAAGTTTAGTTTCTCTTTCAATCCTTCTCCTTGTACATGTATGTTGAGGCATAATGCTTTATCAAATTTCACATTGTCCACAGCAGAAAATGTGAAGTGGTCACTTGGAAATTAAAATCTACGGAATCACAGTTTCATAAAATGTACTTAATCCTTGTTGTACGTTGTTGCAGCCTGTTTGCATTTCTGCAATATTTTGTCATCAAATGACATTTTGTGGAACACAAGGTTCCTTGCTTGACTGGAGACCTTTTGAATCAAGAAGTCGGACAGGACTGCTGTTGACAAGTTGGGTCGGAAGTCTGTTGCATTTTTCCTCACTAGGCTGAAAAGCCTTTCATCTTCAGCGTTACTATGTGGCATAGATAGAATTGACAGCATGATTTTTGACAGATGAGTGTATCTTCTTGCTTGCTCTGTCCTCAATATTAGAGATACAATGTAGCAACCCACACATCGTCAATGCGTTGGTCCAGAGACACAGAATCAATGAGTCAACCTGGTACAGACCAAATTCTATCTCTAATTGATCAATGCTCTCTTCCACGTGATGAAACCTGTGTACAAAGAAAGCAGCAGAAGAGAACTTGGAGTCCAATCTCTTTGCAACATCTGCTACACAGGCATTCATGAGAACTTCATCCTTCAGTGGAAATGACTTGATGATGTAGTCGCAAACAGTAACAAAGTATCCGCGAACTGGCTTGAAGAATTCCTCCTGATCCTTCATAGCCACCTTCCCTGAGGCTAACAAGTCTCTTACAGAGTGCCCTACAATGAGTTGATCATCTGCCCTTTGGTTGCAAAGTTCTTGATAGCTGCACTGTTCAAGTGAACTGGCACTAGTGATCACTCTGGGGTTGACAAATAGCACCAAGATGCCATGAAGTAATTTATGTACCTTGTTGGGGTTCATCTTGCTGAAGCTCCAGACTCAGGATATTTTAGAGAGGAATTGTATGCTGCAAAAACATGCAGTACAATTTGTTCTTGTCAGTGAATGTTTTGTAGATCTCACCAGCTTTGGTCACACTTGTCAATGACACTCTACTGGTATCCTCACCTGCTTTGACTTTTGGACACACCTTTCCAACAACACTGATGCTTGACTTTGTCCCTGAAAATATTTGCCCACTATAAGGAGTACCCCTGGTTGAAGAAATTAATGTAGTATTCTTCACTGATCTCTTTGCAGTCTTAGAAGAGTTTGAGGGCAGGAAATTTGTAGGCAGGATCTTTGTAGTTGCAGCACTGCTAACACCAGATAAAGACTTTGCATATGTAGGTTTAAGTAGTACTACTTGCAGAAAACACAAACTTCTCCATAGAAGATGGAGGCATCTTCTCTGAGATGATGCCTCCATCTTGCCAACTGTTGGTAGCTTTCTCTTCATTCGCTTTAACACTTTCATACCAGGGCAAACTATCAACATCCCCTTGTCTTCTTTGCAAAGTCCCCTCAGGTACTAAGTTAGTCCTGATTATTTTCATACAAAATCACATCGTGAGATTCAAATTTTCATTTTTTATCGAATACTATTTTGGTGTTCTAGAGTGTACATGTAGATTATTGTGTAGCAGTGTCGTACGTGTATTAATCTTCCGTCAGTCCAAAAAAATATAAAACAAGAGGGATAATGTCATAAAACAGAATTAGAGAACGCTATACTGTGATGACTTCTCACAATAGGAGAAAAAGTGTTTAAAGCTCCAATTGGAATAGTATTTTGGTGTTCTACAGTGTACATTTAGATTATTGTGTAGCAGTGTCGTACGTGTATTAATCTTCCGTCAGTCCAAAAAAATATAAAACAAGAGGGATAATGTCATAAAACAGAATTAGAGAACGCTATACTGTGATGACTTCTCACAATAGGAGAAAAAGTGTTTAAAGCTCCAATTGGAATTTCAAAAGTGCAAGATCACCAGCTGTGCGACTAGCATGATACCAACAAACAAAAAAAAAAAAAAAAATGAACAAGAATTTCTCGAATATTCCTCTAATGCCACTCGTGGAACTATCACTATGTGGGGCTGTGCATTGTCAATTTCGGTGACTGTCTCACCCACACCAAGTAATAGTGGTCATTAGTGCGGAAGATGTTAATCATCGTGGTAGTACAATGAGAGTATAAGTTGATCTGTTGCCACACAAAGGAGCAAACGAGGGTTGCGACATTTCGACCGTTAACTGCTTGTCTTCGTCAGGCAATGTGGACAATCTGTGTGTGTGTGTGTGTGTGTAATTGGGTTTTTACAGACGTGTATCAATCAGATATGATTATTTACGTTTGGGGACCGACCTTTAACGTCACCATCCGAAAGACGTGACTTAGTCTCGAACCTGGGTCCGCTATAACTTCCACTGTTAGCTGGATTACAGGCGTACGCCACAACGCCCAATTGCAAGCGCCTTTTATAGCGTAAGCTGCATTCCGAGGGCGCCGGATCTGCCGCGCTGCTATTGGTCCGCGGACGACGCGATCAGTGGGCGGGATGCGGACGTCGGGGAAATCCCGTCGGTGATGGGCGGTGCTACTAAGATAATATACTCTTATTAATAGTGGGCATACTGACCATTATATACCCTACTTTAAGAAATCTTTCCTAATCCTGTTATCTTATTGGTTGAAAGTCGCACATGTACTCTTTGACTGCTACCTGGCTTTGTTTGGTATATAAAAGATAAATGACTGCTTCAATAATCGAGGCACAGTTGTTTCTATAGGCTCTCAGGGACCTTACATCCTCCCGATGACCCCTCGGCGTCATAGCAGGATATAAGGTTCCCTTGAGCCTATATAACAACTATGCCTCTCGAATGCAAAAATACTACTCATTTGCTATCGCATATGTACTAAAGGTATGGGGGGAAAAATAAGATAAATATTTCAAATACTTCCTTTCAAATTCAGCTCTTAAAAATCTCACTCCTACATTAACTCAAATGGCCATAGGAAGAACTTCTGATATTTCCAGCAAAAATGCAAAGTCAAAATCATGTCTAAAACCGAAGAAATACCTGCCGACTTTTTTTGCGATTGCGCGTTGTTTCATTCCGATGTCTTAGACTAAAGTCGGCCAATAAAACTTTGTCGACAAAGAAACTCGGTATCGCGTGCGCACTTCGAACTCTATGATCGCACACACAGAAAATCAAGACTTTTACGTGTGCGCAATGGGGACCGAATTCTAAACACCAAATTTGGAGGGGGGAGATGTCAGCATTTCCGGCGATCAGGAAATGTACACAATGACTTCCGCTACCCCGTTTCGCCAGAATTGACAGTAAATAACGTATTTCATATTTGGAATTATCTTTTCAAATATCGGTGAGTTAAATTTATTGTTATTTCATGGATATTTTGGTGTCGGTTTTTGTAAATTAATTGAAAGTTAACTTTAACATACATTTCAATTGTATGATCACTTCACCTAATACCGACGAGTCATAATACCGACCATTAAGCGTAGCATGGCATCTTGCGCGCGTCTTGCAAATCAACACATGGGATTATGCATAGAATGCCTAGCAACATTGAGAACAGCCAAAACAGGGCAAGATGAGGAATAAAAACGTAAGTATTATCAATTTTTTCAAATTTTCATTAAAATAATCATACCATCTTAATAAATTGCCATTGACTTATGTGCAGGGATCGGTAATAAGACGCACTTCTCCCTCTATACGTAAAATGAGATGACTCTATTGTGACGTCATTTCTACAAGAACACGCAAGTATTATCGCTAATCAGTACCTGGATCTTGTTCCCCAGTATTTGGGTAGTAGTCTGATGAATTTTCATTACGTTTCATGAAGAATCTTTCCTGTAGTCCTTGGAAACATCGTTAAGAGGTAAAGGCATGATATTCATACATTGTTTTTAGTGACATTGAGGCGTGTCGCATTGAAAGTCTGTGGGTCCTTTCAGTATTACTATTAGACGCCGTGATTCACATGGCGTCTGGTCGGGCTAAGACTAGATATAGTTTAAATAAAATTATAACTTTACTAAAAATTAGACAAGGCTCAAGTCTAAACTAAAGTCTGACTTTACTCTTGACTTTAACTTAAGATCTAACGTTAGTCATGTTAGTCTAGTAGACTATTTTAGTATAGTATTAGTAGAAAACTAGAATAATAACTAAGTGTAAATTGGGATGTTTATATTGTAAAATTACTCTTTTCTCCATATTTATGAAATGTGAACTTACATGTACAAGTAGAACTTAGCCCGGCAAACCCGGAGAATAGGGGCCGGTCTGCGCGTGCTGTATTCATTTGTGTGCAAGCAAATGTAGCCCAGCGGCGGCGACGATCTTGCACCAGATTCAGCGATGAAAGTTGAAACATTTGCGAGTTTGACTCCATTTCTGGCCAAAATCATTATGATTTTCATCGAACAACTATAAAATCTGAAAGCCAAGAGGCAAGAGGATAATATGATATATCTTTATCACAGCATTAATTACTTGATTTAAAATATATTTGGAAGTTGTTTTGAACTTGATTTTGAACTTGATTATGAACTTGTTAGTTACATCATTACGTGTTCATTTTTCATGTTTTTGACTGTCTCTGCCGATCCGCACTGTAAAACATGGCACGCGCACGCCGACCGGCCCCTATTCTCCGGGTTTGCCCTTAGCCCTACGGCTACGGTATGTATTGACACACTAACTTTAGGTATCAGTCACAACAGGAAAGATGGCATTCCAGGAAAAAATATTGAATGAATCACACATGCACAAACACACACATTACCGTATCGCCCACAGTCAAACACAGAGAATCAATTGGAACAGATCAACACTCACACGGCACTCAACAAATTTGCATTTATCACAAGCCAACTGAAATACAACGGAATCCACTCTTCTTAAAATCATTCGAAACCAATTCCATAATGTCATATCAACAAGAATATAGAAATGACGAGGAGAACTCACGTTTCCGTACAATAATTGACTGATTCTAAGGCCAAAAAGGCAAAGGAAGAGTGTTTTGGCATCGATGTTTTGCCCGAACTCAGATTAGATACTCACTGTGCTGCCAACGGAGAGGGCGTATTGTATTTGTTTTATTAGACCAAAAGGGCGTTGTGGCGTGCGCCTGTAATCCAGCTACCAGTGGAAGTTATAAACTGATTCAGTGGACCCCAGGTCCGTCCCAGACGTAAATAATCATATCTGATTGATACACGTCTGTAAAATTACACACATGTACCAACTAGGACAGGATAGCTTAAATTTAAAAAAAAGAAAAAGAAAAAGAAAGAAAAAAAAAAAGGCTTGTCTCTCTGTATCGTCGGTTGTTCCGCTGAGACTTCGTCTGGCTCCACTAGATGGGGAAGGTTGAGAAATGTCAGAAATATTAAAGATTTCCCCATAACAGACGGTTATTTCTGTCTATTGTTTTATATGCTTTTTGCGAAAACGAATATAATATTGTGTCCCTGAGCATGGCCCTGTATATTATTACGATAATGTGAAATACAAATTTTGGGTGGATAGGAAGACCCCTCATTCTGTGACTCCCTTTTGCAGTTTCTATAATTAAAAAAGTAATTTCGGGCTTTTTTCACCTTAAAAATCAGCCCTTGTAGGCAAATTCAACTTCTTGGGACACTGGTCACTGATCAGCCATCTATTAATTTCCATCTTTCTGCATCCGCGCCCCGTATCCCTCTGATCTGTTCTCCACCATATCTTTCACAGTTAGTTGTTCTCTTTCCTTAATCCCCCGAAGAGACTCCATCAAGTGAATCAATTAGAAATGGAAGCCGATTGAGAAACGTTTTGAATTTCAGCGTGTTCAATGATGTTCAAATGTACACTCGTGCATAATTTACGCACCATCCTATAATACAAGAAAAGTTTAATTAAAGTAAGTGACATTCATCATCATACGAGGCAGGCAGATGAAGGTTTACTTTCTGTGCCAAAGTATAAAATAGAATGCTTGCCTGTAAACATAGCCCCTCGTATCTTTAGTTATAGCAGGGAATCATTTGGACAGAGCATTAAAAATGGCAAGCTCTGTGAACACATTTAAATATATGTTTTAAAAATCTTGCAATATCTGTTCCCAATAAGATAAATATGACAAGAGCAAGTAGTTTCTTAGCTTACGTTTTACTCTCATTTCTTATCGCATTTCAATACATACAACTTGTATAAAAATCAAACGATTGCTTTGATTCGTTTACTATAAACAACATCGTAAAATGCGGTGTTCATATTAATTCTTATTGCTAGGAATCTTTCACTTGATGCTTTTTTATTGTTTTCATCAGAAATATGTCATTTTGTGTTGTGTTGTTTATTGCAAAACAAGTTTGATGGTTTATTTCGTAGGATGACATAATACTTTTAAAATTGAATGAATGATTTCATAGCATTCATTATCAGTAAGAAATAAATATATTTGTATTTTTAGACATATTTAGACACTCGGTTGCTATTCTATATTACATGCAACCATTGTGTAATCTTTGAATAAGTATCCTGTAATATGTTTTGTAAATATATAACAATTTTATTTATTTGGTATCCATACGTATACTGAGCTAAAGTAGTATTTACTTTGTGTATATACTTTCAAAACTATATAATGCCTTTTCAAAACGACTAATACCATATATACATGGTGATTTTTCAACGGATTTTTAGAAAATAATTATCCATCTATTGATCTATATGATGATATATTAAGATACTATAAATGTGCAACGACATTTTCGTTAAAAAACTCATTTATTACGAGGATACCAAATACCTTATATAATGTATGTTTTTATTTAATTTTTTGTTATGATTTTTTTTTTCTCATGATTTTGTTGACTGTTATTGTTACTTATTATTGCTATCAGGGCTTCACTACTGGTGATAATGAGTCACCTTGTCTAAATATAGTAAATAAATGAATAAATAAAAAGTTCTTCGGCCAACTGGTGGATTTAGGAGGCGGCAACCCATGCCCAATTTTCTGACCTTATGTGGCCTACAAAAGGAAAAATATTACCTTTCAAATTTCTGACCCCAAAGCACCTGCAAAATGTGATAACTTGTTGTTTTGTCAGAAATTTGTCGAAGTCGTGCCCCCCCTGTAGAGCCCACAAATGTAAAAATCAACCACAAATGTAAAAATTACCACAAATGTAAAAACATTGCACCCGCAAATGTCAAAAAACCACAAATGTCATAACATGTCAACCACAAGTGTAAAAATAACCACAAATGTGATAAAAATCGCCCACAAATGTAAAAATCTGTTTAACCACAAATGTAAAAACATTTCGCCTACAAATGTAAAAATTTCCATTTTTACCACAATGTCATAACACGTCGACCGCAAATGTAAAAACTCATTACTTGCAAATAATGCACCGATGTAAGTTATTATGGCAAATTGCACTTGGTCTAAAGCCAATTCGTCTGAAACCAAGTTGGTTTAATACCCATTTGGTCTAAACCCATTTAGTCTAAACATCACTTGGTCTAATAATCTGTTCGTCTAATGTTCACTTGGTCCAATCTATTTCGGCTAAAAACAATTGGTCTAATAACCAAATGGTCTAATCATCATTTCGTCTAATAGCCATTTTGTCTAAACCCAGTTGGTCTAACACCCACATCGTCTAATCATCACTTCGTCTAATTACCATTTTTTGCTAATCATCGTTTGGTCCAATTCTCAGTTCGTCTAATGTTCACTTGGTCTAATATCCATTGGTCTAATACTACAAACTTTAACCTGTCATAGTTATATAGGTTTATTGACACTTGGTCTACAGCCAGTTGGTCTAATAGGCAATTGGTCTAACATCATTCCATCTAATATCAGTTGATCTAATAACCAATTGGTCTAATCATCATTTCGTCCATTTACCATTTGGTCTAACTTTCACTTCGTCTAATTACCATTTGGTCTATAGTCAATTCGTCTAATGACCATTTGGTCTAAAACCATTTGATCTAATAACCATTTGGTCCATTATCAATTGGTCTAATTGCCATTTCGTCTAATCAACAAATGATCTAAACCCAGTTGGTCTAATACCCATGTGGTCTACACATCATTTGGTCTATTTGTCAGTTAGTCTAACCTCAGTTTGGTCTATAATCATTTAGTCAACACTCATTTAGTCTAATAACCATTTGATATAATTGTCTTTTGGTCTAATGATCAACTGGGTTAATTTCTTGTTTTCCCTCTACAATACTAGTCTAGGTGGCTTTGACTAAACAGTCAGGCCTCGGCTCGGCGCACTGGCCGAAATTTTCGAACTTTTTTGAAGTAATTGTATGTTAAGTTTATTTGGGGGTGGTGGGGGAGTACAAAAAAGAGGAGAAAAAAGGTGACCTGATGGAGCATGGCATGAATTAATTACATATGCTTAATCGATTATCTAGAGAATAAATTGATTAATCAATTAATCAATCAATATGTTTAGTGAATTTTCAATTATTGTTTTAATGCACTTTGCTTTAGTTATATTGTTATTTATCCCTTCATTTCTTTCGCTATATATATATATATATATATCCATGTAAGCCACTTACATGTATCTTTTGTTTGCTTGCTTGACTGCACTAGAATTATATGTTTATCTTAAGCTGTACTTTAATAAAACATTGTATAAGTTGATTTAGTTGCTGATGAGGCTTCGGCCGAAACAGACTGTCCAGCTAAGTCACTAAAGCAACACTTTCCAGCCTATTAAAATTTGTACTATATGAGCTCCTATATAATAGTTGAGCACTTTCAGCCATTGCGGTTCACGCCTTACTTACCTACTATATATATATATATATATATATATGAAGCTTTATCCTTCTATCATTTCTCTCTTTCGTTATGTTATCCCTTGCTTTTATCCTTTCATTTTCCATATCCCTTTAGTTGTGTTATTTTCGAATTCCTTCTATCACCTCTTCCATCTTTCCATATTTTAATCTATACATTATTCTTCTATCATGTTTCTCTTTCTCTCTCTATGTTTTTCTCTCTTTATTCCTTGGTTTATCTTTGTATCATTTTGCCTATTTTGCATTATTCTTTCTTTTTATCTTTTTTTTCTGCTTTTCATCTCTAATATCGTTATGTTATTTTCTCCTTCTTCTTCTTTCTTGTTTTTGTTTGGGGAGCGGGGGGGGGGGGGCTTGTTTACAATCTTCTCTTCCATCTTTCGCCATGGTTTTCTTTATTCTTCTACCATTTCTCTCTCTCTCTTTCTCTATCTTTACGTTAGGCCTATGTCTTTATCCTTCCATCCCTTAACTTTCAATCTTCCCTATTGTAATGTTATGCTTCGATTTATCTTCACTTCCGTCTTTCCTTATAGTACTCTTTATGTTCATTCTTCCATCCTCTCTCTCTTATTGTGCCATTCTGTTTCTATTCATTATTATCATCAATATAACTACATGTACCACAATGCAGGGAAATGGAACGTTTTTGGAAGTGGGGACTTTTCAACATTTTGCGAGCGAGCGAAGCGAGCGGCCAAACATTATTACAATGTATATATATCTTTAAAATGTGATCTCTTTTAAGAATATTGTGCATAATCATTAAACAAAATTATATGAAACGTGTCTACTCAAAGAGTGAAGGAGGGGGATACAACATTAGTTGCCCTCACTAGAATCGTATTAGTTGCTGTTCTATGTAGAGATCGATGGATTATCTGAATTTTTCTTGCCATTGAAATTTATGATCAGTTCCTCGAACCCCGTCTCTGTAAACTGATCATAAAAGGGAAACCACTAGTAAACGACTAGTTTAATAAATTTTTACATTTGCGGTTGACATGTTTTGACATTTGTGGTAAAGGGTGTCTCAATATTTTAGGGATTTTAATGGCCAGGAAAATCTCTCACAAACACATACATCTCATAATAACATATCTTACATGGGTACATTATGGAAGCAATTAGTTTTTACATTTACGATCGACATGTTATGACATTTGTGGTAAAAATGGAAATTTTTACATTTGTAGGCGAAATGTTTTTACATTTGTGGATATTTTCACATTTGTGGTTGATTTTTACTTTTAACAGATTTTTACTTTTGTGGGCAATTTTTATCACATTTGTGGTTATTTTGACATTTGCGGGTGCAATGTTTTTACATTTGTGGTTATTTTCACATTTGTGGTTGATTTTTACATTTGTGGGCTCTACACCCCCCCCCCCCTTCAAGAGCCTGGATCCACCCCTGGGTCTTGTGGTCGGCTCCCTGGTTTACTTAAATAAAATGCCGCTTACTTGCAACAACAATAACATGAAGAATGATGATAATTAGGAAAATAAATGATTAAGCATTCCCATACAAATTATAGCAGATAAAAACAAAACAATAACTTTCTTTTCAAACGATTTTTTTTTTCTGATTGATGCAAGGTTTTATTTCATTTCATTTCCAAATACAGAACAATAGGATTACAATGTACAAAATCATGAAATGAAAAAGGAACCTACTGGAAAGCATAGCTTCTTTGTGTAGGTTCCCAAGAATAAATATAACATTAACATACATGTAATTATCTTTATAACATGGGAAATTGGAAGTGAAATACATATTTGAAATATGCACAACAAGGGTCCCAAGTCCTTGTGTTGCCATAAAGCCATTATGGTAATAGCCGGGAGGGCGCATTGTTATACATAATTTGTATATATATATATATATATATATATATATATATGTATATATATATATATATATATATATATAGATATACATATATATATATATATACATATACATATACATATGTATACACATACGTTGGCATATCCCTTATAATTACATAATTAATCAAGTAGTCATGAATCCTGTATATATAATGAAATTTTCATAACAAGATGCTTTACACCGAAGAACAAATGATAAGACAGGACTCAGATGACAAGAAACTGACAAAACAATACAAGACAAAACGGGACAAAAAAAGACAGAGAAAGAAAGAAAAGGGAAAGAAGGGGGAAGAAGACAAACTAAAGTCAAGAAAAACAAGAAACTGACAAGATAATAGAAGACAAAACAGGACAACACAGGACAAAACAAGATAAAGAAAGAAAGAGGGAAAAAGGGGAAAGCAAGAAAAACAAGACAGAACAAAGACAAAACTGCACTAGAAAGGGGGGGGGGGGGGGGAGAGTGACTTTAACTCATAGATGAATTGTACTTTTTAAGTAAAAGTTTTTTTAAACCATCTACCCTCTACTGAAACTAAAGTGTGTGGCTTTATTTGTGAGACTCTCTTTCGTCAAAACTTGGATGGAAGCGACTTATGACAAACGTTACAAAAATCTCTATTTCTTCGTGACTACTGAACCAACTCGGATGGGAACATCCCATCCACATGGATCCACACATTTCAGCGAGAGGTTTACCTTTTTTATCCATGGGGGGGGGGGGGGTAGGGCGGTTAATTTTCCTTTTATCCGTCTCCTCTTAATTTGTACATTTTATTATTTTGAATTCGATAATTATGATATTATTTGTTCTGCATTGTATACAGCCACTGAGTGCCGTTTGTTACAGCGGTATTCGGTAAATTCGAGCGAAGGGAGCTAAAAATTTGGGTCACATTTCCTTTTGAATAACATTTTGAACCCATGCAAAATCTATTGACTTGTGTGTTTTTAGCATATTTCATATTGAATCGAATTAGTGACATAAAACGGCCTTCAACGTTGTCTCTTGGGGTTTACCTATCAGAAGATACGTGGATCTCGTTTTATACCCTATTTTGAAGTTTGGCTTCATAAACTATACTTAACATCACAGTTTTGTGAAGTGGCTTGCAAAATTTTTTTGGGAACATTACCATTATTTAAAAGGGTTTGCCTTGCAATAGCTTTCTCGCTTGACCAAAAAGTCACGTAGTATTATTTTTCCTACGTTGGAAATTTTTCCGGGGGGGGGGGACTGCCCTCTTGCCCCGCGATAGTGGTTGTTGGTGTTGTTGCTCATCCGAGAATCTTTTACAGAATAGAATTATATTAGCGGTTTCTAAATCCTGGATCCACACTGGCCCTGATCCAATTTTACCATGTGATGGATTGAAAACGAATCCTAACCCAGATAATGTAGCTTGCATTAACTGTAAACTTTTGATATTCAATGCGATGTTTTGTCACCACGGTCACTGTTTTCATAAAATAAGTGAAATGAATGGAATTGAATTGGATTGGATTCATTTTCAGGGAAAGTGGGTGAGCGAAAGCTAATTTCGTGAACATCATCCCCTCATTTAATTCATTATTAACATTCCGCAGAGCTTGACAGTTACCTTGCGTATGAATGATTAATCTATACATAATGAGGGTAATTAACTTTTTTTTGAGACTTCTTCCAGGAGATATTTCAATGCGACGTCGTGTCTTTTCTTGATTATTCGTTCATTTTTGATGGTATAAATTACCCGTATTCGTTGACGATTATCACCACATTTTGAAATTATCACAGGAAACAGACTTGTATGGGTTAATTGGTCAAACCTTTTTTGTTTTCCCGAGACAAGTTTTTATGTCTGAATAAATTCAAATCAAATCAAATCACTCCGGCAAACAATAATACGGGTTAATTAACCAGAATTAAAAACTTGAACAAATAAAGATCTCCCCGGGTCATAATATGCCTATATAATTATCGCGGCAGAATGCCGTGGCAAAGTTATTTCAAAATGTGTTTCTAAAAAACTAACTTACTGCAGAGATGAGAAAAGAAAATAAAATAAAATAAAAGGAAGATAGAAAAAAAAAAGGAAGGGAAAGAAGAAGACGAAGAAGAAATAGACGAAGAAGAAGAAGGAAAAGAAGAAAAAGGAGGAGGGGAGGAGAAGGAGAAGGAGAAGAAGCAGAAGAGGACTTTTTGACTTTTCAGAATAAAACTTTATTTACAAATATAATAAAACTTACAAACAAAACACATAAAACAATGATGCACTTTACACTTACAGTGATCGTATGTTTTACCAGTATAGTACATAATAGGTAATACAAGTAAAGAAATAATCTCCAATAGAAACAAAGGAAAAAACCATGAACAACTCAGTGATGTCAAAAAACATCAATGGGGATAAGGCTCATATATAGAGCCTCAACATATTAAATCAACCATGTTATGATAACGGTATTGTCTGAACAACTCAGTGATGCCAAAAGACATCAAGGGGGGGGGGGGGGGGGATAAGGCTCATGTATAGAGCCTCTTCAACATATTAAATCAACCATGTTGTGATACCGGTATTATCTGAAAGAAAGAGTACATTGTTATGTGACCAAGTTTTGTGAAATAAAGCCAAATTATTTTGCACTTTGTAAAACTCATAATCAATAATTATCCTGTTTTTTATTCTGAAAGTCCAAAAAGGAACAGGATCGAAAAAACGGGTAGTACGATAAAGCCAATACAATGTACTTTTAAAACT
Organism: Heliocidaris erythrogramma; assembly: GCA_025617745.1. Taxonomy (NCBI): domain Eukaryota; kingdom Metazoa; phylum Echinodermata; class Echinoidea; order Camarodonta; family Echinometridae; genus Heliocidaris; species Heliocidaris erythrogramma. The sequence continues at coordinate 35,579,676 of CM046857.1, read as the reverse complement.
GATAATAAGGTAGTTGAAAAGGCGTACAGCTTCCCGACAACGACCTCCTGCATGTGAAAGTAGAGTCCAGTACAGATCAAAGTCAATTTTAACGTTCGGAAGAAGACGTGAGAGAAGATGATGCAGAAGATCAAGAGCAGGCTGAATAGAAGAACACTCGATGAAAAGATGAACAATAGTTCCTTTTTCACCACACCAACCACATGAAGAAGAGATGTCTGGGTTGAGATGATGGAGAACAGCAAGCGATGGAAGAACATTGTGCAAGAGTTTATACTGAATGTCACCGTCTTTCTTATACGATGGATAACGATAGACTTCAGTCCAGTTTATTGACGTAGACGGGGAAAGCATCCCAATATCATGCCAGTGAGTAAATTGAGTTCTCGGTAGAAAGTTAACAGCTCGATTGAAGATATGGTAAACTAATTTACTCGGTATGTTAAGCATGTTCTTGGTGTCAATAACAAAAGAGAAAGGAGTCACAATAGGTGCAGTCAACGTAGCCAATTTCGGAAGATGTGAAGTGACGGAAGACATTCTCAGTCCATTGGTGGAGAAAAACTCAGGGAAAATGTTTGAAACCACAGCCTGAAGTCTTAAAAGTTCAAACTCAAGGAGGCGAAGGGATGGACGCTGTAGAACAGAAGAGAAGACCACATCTGCTGCTCGAAGCCAAGTGCCATTGTTGTTTACTAAATGTTTGACGAGTTTAATTCCACATGCAAAAAGTCTAAAAGGGAAACTGTTAACGCCACTCGATGTACAATAAAGGAAACGATGATAATTTAAAGGAATATTTAAAACATGGTTGACAGAGAAGGACGATGTGTCTACGCGAGCTCCAGAGAGAGTCCAAGCACGTAAAATTTCAGAATAAAAACAAGGGAGACTGGTATAGTACTTTGGGTCTAATTCAATTAAGAATAATTGATAATTGAAATCAAGTTTTTTGTATCGTCTTAAAAAATAAGAACAAAATGAGTACGCGGGGTGAGAATAGAGTTTTAAAAAGCGTTGTAAATAAGTAAACCGAAAGGTAAGGCTCCGTGCTTGGAGACATACCAAACCAAGTCCACCTTTGTTAGGTTGTTGAAATAAAATTTCTGATTTCAAAAGATGCCTTTTTCTAGACCAAATGAAATCAATAAGCAATCTTTGGAGTTCATCCAGGATATGAGGAGGAGGAGAAACAATAGCCAAACAATGAAAGAGTTTAGTTGAAGCTAACTGATTAGCGATAATAATCTTTCCTTTTAAGGATACGGAAAAAACAAGATAACTCCAGCGAGAGAGAGTTTTGTTTAGTTTCTCTTTGCATTTAATCCAGTTATTATTCACATAACTAATACTATTGCCTAGATGAACCCCAAGAAAAAGTAAACCCTCATTATTCCATTGAAAATTAAGAGGTTTATCTTTCCGTCTGGACCAGGATCCTGCCCACAGTCCCTGTGATTTTGCATGATTAAGGCAAGCGGATGATGCCTTACTGAAAAGATTATATGTATTAGAGATAATGTCAAAACCTGTATCATTGGTTACAAAAATTGATATATCATCAGCATAGGCTGAAACAGCAACATTTCCACTGTTATTAGGAAAAACATAACATGAAGAATCAAGATTCATTTTTAACTTATGAATAAAAGGTTCTATAGCTAGAGAATACAATAAACCAGACAAAGGACAGCCTTGTCGGATGCCCTTTTCAAAGGGAAAAGGTGCGGTAAGAGAGCCACACACTTTGACTAGGCCCTCTGCGTCATTATACAGAAGTTGAATACAAGAAATAAAGAAATTACCAATGCCCATACTCCTCATTGTATTAAAGAGGTAACTATGATCGACGTTATCAAAAGCTTTCTTTTGATCTAAGTTAACAATAGCAAGGGGGGTGTCATTACAATTCGAAAAGTGAATAATGTCACGAATTAAACTAAGATTGTCGTATATTGTTCTTTCAGGAATACAATATGTTTGATCTTCAGATATTATTTTCGATATATGTGTTTTAAGTCTATTAGCCAAAACCTTTGCAAAAATCTTATAATCATTGTTAAGTAACGAAACTGGACGCTAGTTGGAAATATCTGCTAGATCTCCCTTTTTAGGAATTAATGTAATTACAGCTTTACAAAGTGACTTAGGAAGACATCCAGAATTTATGGCATATTGAAACACAGAAAAAAGATCATTCCTAATTAACGGCCAAAACGTCTGATAGAATTCAGAAGAAAGGCCGTCTAGACCAGGTGTTTTGTTTTTGCCAAGTTGGGTAACAGCAATATCAAATTCGTCAATAGACAAAGGAGAATCAAGAGATTTAGAATCTTCAGGGTCGAGTTTCGATAAATCATTTAAAATAGAGTTAACAGAATCAATATCAATAGGAGTACGAGAGTACAAATTCTTGTAAAAGTTTCGAACATGACTTTTAATTTCACTCTGATCTTCTGTAACAACACCAGATGGAAGACGAGTGCGAGTGAGTGTCTTGAAAGAAGAATTAGATTTCTCAAGACCATAAAAGAATGCTGAATTTGTGTCTATCTCATTAGCATATTGAAAACGTGACCTGACAAGGGCACCTTTGGCTTGATTCTTTAAAAGATTGTTACATTCATTTCTTTGTTCAGCCAGGGCCCGCTGAATGTCAGGTGTGAAAACAGGCGCAGACTGCAACTCATCAATAAACTTATTTATTTTTAGAAAAGCTTCTCTATTTTCATTTGCTAGTTTAGCACCATACATTTGGCTGAGCGATTTGATGTGAGATTTACCGAAATCCCACCAAGACAAAATATTCGGAAAATCCGTTTTCTGTTTTTGCCAGTCACACCAAAAATGAGTAATTATATTTATGAACTCATTATCTCCAAGAAGAGAATTATTAAAATGCCAAAAAGCACTTCCTCTTGGTTTCTTTGGAGGAATTTTAATTTTAAGGGAAACTGCACAATGATCAGAAAGAGAACATGGAAGAATACGGCAAGAAAAAATTGAAGGTACTAAAGAAAGAGGTACATAAAAACGATCAAGTCTTGCCTTGGAAACGCCATATATGCTATGGGGGTTGTTTCTATGCCACGTGTATTTCTTTTCGAAAGGGTGCATTCTACGCCAGCTATCACATAAGTTGATACTTTCAATTTTATGTTTGAGAGAAGAAAATAATTTTGTTCTGTGTTCAGTAGGCCTACAAAATCTATCCAATGAAGGGTCAATGGTGCAGTTGAAATCTCCACCAAAAATAATAAACCCATCACTGCATTGATTAACATGAACAATAAGAGAATTGATAGCTTCAAGAGCAAAGCTGTCATCCTGTGGCATTAAAATATTGTACAAATGATAAATATTAGAGTCAAATTCAATTTTTACATAGAGAATATAATTGTTAAAAATAATTTGATGCTCACAAACACTACATTGTCTACACTTTACAAGGGTGGCAACCCCAGAGCCCCGAGTACAACCCGGAGCACAAAAGGGGCTGTAAGAAGTCCACAATTTCCAACAATGCGAGTTACGTGATAATTCATTAATTTCTTGCAAGAAAACAATATCGGAGTCAAAAAACAATTTGTCAACATAAGAGAAAATGGAGGCATTCTTAGTGGAATTGGAACAGCCTCCAGTGTTGAAAGTGAGCAACGACAACGTCATAAGTAAGGCAAAAAGAGAATGCAGGCCTACGTCCATAGTACACATAAAATGAAAGGATTACACATCAAGATTTTTAATCAATTTAAAGATCCGCTGCTGTGTACTCTTTGTGAAAAGAGGACTTTTACGCAGGGGCCTCAATTGTCTTACAAGTCCTGGTATATTCGAAGTAAATTTCCTAGCGACCTCTAAAGGTTTTTTCCGAGCTTTGACTATTTTAAGGAATTTGATCAGTTCTTTTTCTGAAAGGGGTCCTTGACTTGACGGAAAAGAAGAGGCCCAATCCAAGGAGTCATCATCGGACTGTGTGTCTTCTAACACAACATCATCAGTATCAGCAGTACCTGTTGTTGAGGCTGGGGAGGGTGGAATTGATGATGTAGGTGATGTACGGTGTGAGGCAGGGGTAGGGGAAATGGGCTCTGATGATACAGGGGAGGAAACCTTTTTCATCATTTTCCGTGAAGGGGTATCTGAAACAAGCTGCATAAGTTTGGGGGAGTCTTCTAAAAGAGGAATGGTAGATTGTTTCCTTTTAGCAACAACGTCAGAGAAAAGTCTCGAAGGGAAGGGTGGTGAGCCCCAAACAGGGGCTGCATGAGGGGGATGGGTCTGTGATGACTCCTTGGTTGAGGGAGGCAAAAGTTCTTCAGAAGGCCGTTTGCTCTCGGCATCCTGGTTACTTTCCATTGGGGTCTCTCGCACAGTTGCAGCCGAAGGCTTAGGTTGCGGAGAGGGGTGCGGAGAGGGGGGCGCAAGAGCATCACCATGGTGAATAACATATTGGGTTTGCTCCCGACTTGAGGTTTTAGTCAGAGATCTAGACTGCTTGGAAGGATGACGTGGATCAGATTTTCCTTTGCTCTGCACCAAATGGGGGATGGAGTTAGCCGGCTCATCTTGTTGAGCTGGCTTTTTTTTACAGTTTGTACTAAGATGGCCAACTTCTCCGCACATAAAGCAGCGAGCTGCCTCCGTGGAAATAAAAACACGATAATTGATTCCTAGATGAGTAAAATTAATGTAACCGGGAGGGGTGACATTAGGATTAATCAAAACTTGTACCTGACGACGAAAAGACATTATGTGAGAAAAATCTTTTTCCTTAAAGCCAGCAGGAATAGGGCGAATTTGAGAAACTACTTTACAGAAAGAAGAAATTTGTTTCACTAAAACGGAATTCGGAATTTCCGTATAAACGTTAGACATTGTTAGCCTTGTTGTTGGCAATACAAGTGGAGAGACCTCAATGAATGAGTTTTGGAAGTGATGCCATTGTCTACAGCACGCAAGACTGCATCTCTGGAATTGAGGTAAATGGCAATCCGCTGATTACTAATGCGAGAAGCAGAAACAATACTTTGTGCAGGTGTGGTTTGTGCGAACGCTTTAACATAGTCACGAATGGGAACATGTTGCTCAGCAATGAAAGAAATTCCATTATTTCGCTTAACAGACTTGAACGGCTCCGGGGCTGAGCCACAAACCTGAGCCGTACTGGTCCCCGGCTCGTCCCGGGAGGCCTGTTCGACCCCGGTGGCCATGTTGGCCTCACAAAAAACTTAAGCAAAGTAACAAAAAAAAAAGACTTAAAAACCACAGAAAAAAACCCAACAAAAGGTGGACTTGATCTGGTATTACAGCAAAAATGTGTATAAAGACACTTAGTAAAGTAAACCTGTAAAAACGACAGGATATTAAGGTAAAAACTTACAAAAGTCTAGAGCAACTTAGACACACGTCCTTCCGCAAGAAGAAGAAGAAGAAGAAGAAAAAGAAGAAGAAGAAAAAAAAAGAAGAAGAAGAAGAAGAAGAAAAAGAAGAAGATGAAGAAGAAGAATGGTAATCGTGTCACATCTTTCTTAGGGATGGATCCATTTAAGCTTAAATAGTTTAAACCACAGATGTACGAGGGGGGATTGGGGTTGCAGTTCCTCAGAATCGCTAATTGCTAATATTCTGGCCTGGAAACCTTCGCCTTATTATCGGGCACCGCTCCTCATGTATACGGGCATTGAGGCGATCTGTTTTGTAATTTTACATCTTACTTAGTATATTCTGAAAACAAAATTACATTTTCCCCCCAATCAAGTGACCAGGGGAGCGTTTCATCACGCGTTTTGTCAGTGATTTTTACCGACAATTGTTATAAGCTACTCAAAACCTTGCATCTGATTGGCTGAGAGCAAATTTGTCAGTAAAATTCAATGACAAGACACTTGATGAAACGCTCCCCAGATTTGTGCTCACTCACTTTAGCTTTGTTCGCTATTGATACATAACGGAAAATGTTGAATATTCAGCCAAGCGATGTAGGCCTACATTTTGTTTAAATTACTGATAACTTGAATTTTTAAATCCTTTTAACTTTGCAATGATAAACCGGGAACTGTTTTGTGGGGTTTTTATTGATTGTAACGTGAGTTCCGACACATTCTCGGTATGAGATCTGCGACATCAATAACATGAAAGTGTTCTGTAGTGTATATCATCCGCGAGATGATAAATAATAAATTAATGAAATCTCCTTGTTTTTTTTTTGTTTTTTTTTTAGAATAGAAGATTTTGTTATGGAGCTTGAAATGCCTGAAAACGAATAATATATGAGGATTTTTCCTTGGTTTGTGATTGAATCGTGCATGCACTCTAAAAAGTCAAATGTTAAATCTACATTTAAAAGGTTGGAGGAGTGCCAAAATTTTCAAAATGGTAAATGAATACTTTTAACATGCTGTATCCAACCTTTAAACTATTAGATCCAGCATGTTAAAAGTGTAAATATACCATTTTAAAAATGTTGTCACTCCTCCAACCTTTTAAATGTAGATTTAACATTTTACTTTTTAGAGTGTGGGTTAATTCATAATCGTATTTTAGTTTTCATACAAGAATAGGGGGGGGGGGTCGTTTGAAATTCCACAACGATCGTGTCTACCACTGTCGTAATTATCATAACAGAATAGGCATTCTGCCCTGATGAAGTACACGCAGCACCACAGCATCACTGATGCTATGCGGATCATGGAGCACACGGAAAGGAGACAATATAGCCCTAAAGATGAAAAGAAAGTGATCCATTTTTCAACTTTGTCCACAATACTCCTACTTTCCTATTACCCCAGATCCGATAATGGTTTACACTATTCACAGTGAGAAATCCATTATCACACGGTAGAAAACACAATGGAGATTAATTGTCACCGCTGTTTGAAGATGATTGAGTGTCTTTTTATGCGGGGTAGGTGGAAGAAGACCGTATTAATAACTAACCAGCCGTGCCAGTATGATGCAATGCCACACGATAGCGACAAACCGTATAAAGCTACAAATAGCGTTGCCATGTCAACGGGCAACGCGTTGATGCACTTTTTCTTTCTACATCCCCAATATGCAGTGCACTGTCTATTGTTTGTATACATCCAATACGGTATAGTAATGTTAAGTGAAGCTCTGAATTTAACTACAATGCATAGATTAATTTCTTTGATAAACATGATAAAATTGATGATGCTGTGGGCCTAGACATCATTGAACGAAAATAAAAAGTAGCATTATTCCACGTAATGCAATATTGCACACACTGCCATAACAATAGTATAACTAATGCACGAGTAAGATATATTTTATTTTAAAATAAATATCGTTTTATAGCCGTATTATATTACGGGATATAGTACTATGTACATGATGGTTGAAAATATTACGATTGCGATGATCAGTAAGTTTTCTTCTACCTTCTCGTTGACGTATTCTAAAAGTTCAGAACTTTGCTCACGTCACTGATATCAAAACAGTTCTAAGACAAGATAAATCATTTTGAAATGTGCCATATTCCTTGACAATGTGCTATGAAATGTTGCATTAAACAACACTCATAAACTTTTTTTTATTGATGTTATATCAATAAGACAAACAAGACATGCATTTTGAGCGTCACAAAGTCTCGAGATTTGTTTACAAATTAAAAATTCCTCCCCAGTCAAGCTTCTTCGCTTACTAACCATTGTTCCACGGCGGACCGTTTGAATATTAATGAGTCAGAAAGAAGAGGATCTTGGGTATTTGATTCTCGTTCGTCGTGACTTGGCCGTGAACCAGAATAGCCTGGTGGTTAAGTCGCTGCCCGGCAAGCAGTAGATGACAGGTTCGAATCCCGCTGGTTCCAATTTTTTCTGACTTGTGTTTTTCATTACAGATCGAGCATACGATCTTTAACACTGGGAGTAATATGCCGAAAGATTTGTTTACAAATTAAAAATTCCTCCCCAGTCAAGCTTCTTCGCTTACTAACCATTGTTCCACGGCGGACCGTTTGAATATTAATGAGTCAGAAAGAAGAGGATCTTGGGTATTTGATTCTCGTTCGTCGTGACTTGGCCGTGAACCAGAATAGCCTGGTGGTTAAGTCGCTGCCCGGCAAGCAGTAGATGACAGGTTCGAATCCCGCTGGTTCCAATTTTTTCTGACTTGTGTTTTTCATTATATATCACTTAAGTTATCTAACTGTCATGCATGACTGAGCATGATTCAACTTAGCGAATGGGTGTCAAATCATCACTGTGGCAAGTTAGTTTCACAATGGTTTGTGAACCAGTGCAACCGAGATCGACAGTTTCTCCAGTTTTGTTTACAATCGGGGATGAAGGGGGATGAAGCAACGTTTTCCATGGATGGAATGGTAAACAACCACAATGAGCACGAGTATGCTGAACTCCATCATCCACCGGGATATGCTTTTAATAAGAACATGAGCAGGGAGAAAGTGAGTGTCTGGATTGGTCTTTGTGGCAATGGTTCATTGGTGGGACCTTACTTTTTTGAAGGCAACATCAATGGCCAGGCGTACCTTGACATGCTGAACAATTTTATTGTGCCTGAGATGGAACAGATGTTCCCCCGACAACGACGTGGAGCATTCCGCAGGGCCTGGTGGGCTCAGGATGGGGCTCCAGCCCACAGACTTCTTGCCGTGAGGAATCGTTTGACTGAACTCTTTGCCAATCGCATCATTGCTCTTCATTTCCCAGTTGAGTGGCCTGCACGTTCACCAGATCTGACACCATGCGATTTCTTTCTTTGGGGGTATCTTAAAGGAAAAGTGTTCCAAACCCCACCGGCCACAATTCAGGAGCTGAGGCAACGGATAACAGGTGAAGTGAACCGATTACGACAAGATCAGAGAATGATCAGACGTGCTGTCAGGGACATGAGGAGGCGTTGCGAGCTTTGCATCGAAAGGAATGGCGGTCATGTAGAGGGTACAAATCCCTAAGCTATGCTCGTAGGAAATCAGACATTTCATATGTCAGAACTTCCAATCAAAGTGCAATTCTAACTTGCCACAGTGATGATTTGACACCCATTCACTAAGTTGAATCATGCTCAGTCATGCATGAGAGTTACATAACATAACCTACGTGGTATCATTGGACAGAGGACTTATTGGACTATCTAACCATGAAAAAATAATGTGTAAATATTTTATAGTTTTCTGAAAATTTGCCGTTGAAGTTGGGTTTACTTTTTTTAGAGACACCCTGTATAGCAAGGGGTATATTAATTTAACGTATTAATATAGAGTAATCAGGATAGAGCTAAAAAGCGACAGGGGCGGTAATCTGACATGATATTCATTATTTTTATCTCACACTCTGATTTAAAAAGGAAGAAGAAATATTAGGTTAAAAAGAATTGTAACTGTAATTGGCAATAGAAAAGATGTTTTGTATAGGCCTGCTACAGAATCGGAAAATGGCGTTGAAGAGAGACATAGGCCTACTGAAGCTTTTCGTCTTGCACTCATCAAAGACTGGTTGCGGTACAATAAACAAATGATATATCATTTTCTTCGAAAATCGGATTTTGGAAGAAAATATCATTTGATATAAACATCTTCCAAAATCGGATGGCAGACAGATCTTTATCGTGCGGTGGGCTTAATGAACTGCGACAATTTGTTTGGCGAGATGATATTTTTTTATATCAAAATCATCTATTCGTCTTTACGTTGCGCTCAGCATGGTAATTATCATAATTATATCGTCTTTTTCATTGAATAATGTAATTCTATTATATCCTATCTCTATTCCATTATTATATATCATGTTATACTCTTTACGTCCCATTCTAGTCTGTCATTCTATGCGTTTTCCGTCTTCACTTCCTTTTTTATTCCATTATAATTCTTTATAATCTAGTTACATTCAGTCTAATCTATCATTTTCTATTTAATTTAATTTATACATACTATTCTATGTCGTGTTACTCTAGTCTAGTTTATTCTAGTCCACCCTATTCCGTTCTACTAATTTATGTTCTATCTACGTTATTACACGTTTCTTTATTCATCTTTATTTCTACAGACCTATTTTATTATATTCTATGATATCCTATTCTATTTTTTCTATTTCATACATATTCAATTATATTCTGTGATATCAATTTTACTTCAATCAAACTATTCTATTCAATTCTGATAGTCACCATGTGCCCCTCATCACTATTTCCGAAGTAAAGTCTGAGGGTGCAGACTAAAACTTGTTAGGGATGGTCCAACGACCGATACGCATCGTCATCCGCTTGCTTCGAGGACTTTCATTTTCATTAAATAAATTGCAGGCATCACTTCACGATCATCTCTGAACACACCATTTTCAAAATGCATCTCCATCTTTTCTGCCAGCGAAACTGACGAGATACGTTTTTGCGTTTCATTTCAGGATATATTTTTTTTTTCTTCGTTTTTTCGAGATATAGTTTTGATATTGAACCATTTTCTCATGATGAAAACCATAACGAATTGAGTACGGTCCAGAAGGCCCGATCGAAAATAATCAATTCATAAGGACATCACGTTTCAGGGCTTGATTTGTATCTGCTTGACTTGGAACAGAGTTTCTTCGTAATCATCAAGAACTTTTCATCACAATTACAACGATATCGACTGTTGTGTTGTTGCCAAAAGCATATAAGACAATTTGAGTCAAAGTGTACATCATTAGTTATTGGCAGCCGTGGAATAAATTTATGACTCTCTCTCTCTCTCTCCACCCGTTCAACAATGAAATATTTGCATTGGGAAATGAAGAGGAGGTTTAATTATTTTAATTGATGATTAATAACCCTCACGAGATAGATAATTTCTGGTTTTGTGTTATCGTATGCAGCTAGAAAAATGGCGCGAACAGTGTGCCGGATGTCGTGTATTTCTCGGGCCCATAACGCCACTCACGTAGTGAACCTACTGCTGATGGAGTTGCTGGTGTTGTTGATGATGCTGTGCCTATGTGGCTGCCACACTCCTGATGGTGACGAGGGTGGTATGTTTGGAGCAGAGATGGGGAAGCCGTGCCGTGAGATTCCCTTCGATGAGACAGATGGTAAGTCATGTTTAGATGATCCGCATTTGCTCCATCGACATTGCTCCCGGCTTCATTTCCTAAAAATAATGATATAGTTAGCGTTAGGGTTACGATTTGGTTTTAGGTTATGTTTAGGATTAAGTTTTAGGCTAGGCTCAGGATAAGGTTAAGGGTTAAGTATGGCGTTTGGCGCAAATTCGAAATGAGGAATTCATTTAGGCTAATGTACATAATGGAGCGCTTAGGAATTATCGCTGGAGCTATTTTTTGTTACTCCATTTCCAGGCAAGCAGATAAAACGCATGGAATCAAAGGAAGTATACCGACTAGTGCCCCAGCATAGCCAAAAGGAAACTAGCTCCTGTTATTATAGTGGTTCTCCTCACTAGTCCGTGTTTATAAACATATACAAACATACATAAATACAAAGTAATCTTGTTTTAATTCATGCTGAATGTTTCATGAAAATAATGAAGCGATAAATATAATCTTTAAAATAGAAGAAAAGCAAGACGTCGTATAGAATTTAGGATTAGGGTTAGGGTTAAAGTTAGAAATTCAGTTAATGGAGGAAATGGGGGGAAAATGTCGCCGGAAGATGTGTCGTAGAACCCGTGTTTCAAGCGCAGAGCATTGCACTCATCGACATTGAATATTTTTATTTTTGTCATTCAAGTGTCGGATATAAATGGATGCAGAGAGAAGCTTCGTGGAAACCTTTATTCCTATATACGATACTATACATGTTTATTATACATAAGCACTTCAGTATAATTGAATCGAAGAATAGACACACACACACGAATGGCATAAAGGTGTTATTCAACATGTTCTGGTATAAAAAAATGGAAGTGGCTGAATTATGCAAGAATCTATTTTGATTTTTTTCTTTCTAGAAACATATCTTCATTAGGTATTGCTCTTGACTTTGCAATATATAAACAAATATATATATCTACATAATATAACAATAAAATTTACTCAGTTTATGCAGGACAAAATGGTAAAGCACGTTTACAGTAAAATAATATTTTGCAATCTGTTATCAATTGATATAAAATTGTTTTTTAACATAGATAAAGGTTCTATATTGAAATTGATGGAAAGACCTATCAGAGATATTGAATCCAGCATGAATTATTATATAAGTATGCATGTATACATAGTATCGCAGCTGAATTGTAAATAAATTCTTAGTATCGTAGCAGCTATGTAAATTAATAGAAAATTTAGTAATGTACTCATATATTTATGTATGTATTATCTTATTTCATCGATGTTTAAATTTGTAATGGAATGCGCTAGATACATGTTACATGTTGTTACTATCATCATAAGATGAGAGAACTAACTTTCTGTTTTCAAAGTTCAGTGAATACATTTTTACAAGCTAATTTTTACATCGTTAATTGCCTTTATACTTATAATCTTTGAGACAAATAATGTAAGACTTCGGGGCCCTCTTGCATAAAAAGTTGCGTTTAGTCGCAACTCAAAAAATTAAACGCAAGTCCCAAATACGCGATCCTGATTGGTTAAAAATTAAGTTGCGTTAAATTTTTTTGACTTGCGTTTGAACGCAACTTTTTATGCAAGAGGGCCCAGCTGTGTCGTTTATAATTTAGTAAAATTACAAGCCAATGGGAAACCATGGACCTAAGAGAACACATTCCTTTTGAAAATCCATGACAATATTAACCAGCACTTAAAGGCCAAGTCCACCTCAATATCAAGTTGATTTGAATAAACAGAGTAAAATTAAACAAGCATAACAGTAAAAATTTAACTGAAATCGGATGTAAAATAAGAAAGTTATGGCTTTTTGAAGTTTTGCATTATTTCATGAAACAGTGAGATGCATAACATGGGCGGTATGCAAATGAGTGAACCGATGATGTCATGCACTCACTTTTCCTTATGTATTTTATTTTATAAAATATCATATACTTCATTTTTTTGCTTCAATAATGTAAAACATGGTTTGACTCCATATGGAACATGTAAAATCATAATTCTTGTAACTTATTTTCATACAAGGAAGGGATTCTTTATTATCACATCTATAAAAATTGAAATATTTGAAATTTCATATAATAAAATACATAATGAAAAGTGAGTGCATGACATCATCGGTTCACTCATTTGCATACCGCCCATGTTGCACTGTTTCATGAAATAATGCAAAACCTCAAAATGCCATAACTTTCTTATTTTACATCCGGTTTCAGTGAAATTTTTACTGTTATGCTTGTTTAATTTTACTCTGTTTATTCAAATCAACTTGATATTGAGGTGGACTTGGCCTTTAAGAAAATTAGTCCTGGTGTTCGTTGGCTAAAACGTCGAACAGTGTTTCTTTTAATAATTTCATATGAGTAGTCTGAATGCTTTAAGCAGAATGAGAGATGATCGTCATCTTGAACTTTAACTGGAAATATTTGATGTGTCAGTTCCAGTTTCAGTTTATTGATCCATATTCCACATTTTACAATATTTTCACAAAATAAATGGCGCAAACAAACATGAATTTTCTTGTGAGACTAGAACAGAAGATGAGTACCTCATTTGTAAATATTTGCATTTAGTATCAATTGAAAAGAGTGAGCTAAAAGTCGAGTGAAAATTGGAGGAGCCTATTAAAGGTGAAAGATACGTTTTAGGGGTAATAAGATTTGTATAGTCTTTCAAAATAGTTGGAACGAGGAATGTATGATTACAGCAAATTGTGTATACACTATGTCCCAGAAAAAATGAAACCGAGATTTATCGATGTTTAATCATATCCTAATCACAATTATGATTGATAACTGACACATATTTGTAAAGCTTGGATCCTCTTCTTTCATTTGATGCCACTCACATGATACATACTTCACGCATGAGTGAATAAAGACAATATGAAACAGGGCCAATGATATCTGAATTTCAAAGAGATAATCATATTTCTGGAAAGTTCATTTTCTGCCCTTTCATATAATGACACCTCTGTCGGGGAAAATGAGCCAGGGAGGACAAAGCTCTGTTAGTGTAAATTGATGCTTGCATTTCCATGATTTATAAAAGGCTCCCAGATTCTGTTACCAGAAATTCTCGTTGCCCTGTTGTTAACTGCATGGTCAAGCAGGTTAATGAAAACGTACCTCACTATCATTCGGCTTTTATCATTTTGTACTCCACTCCATTTTGTTGACGATCAGACATGCATGAAGTATTTTGTCTTGTTTGTTTATTGCTAGAACAGGCAGCCAGTGCAAACGTATTCGTTTAATAAATCATGGAAATGCAAGCATCAATTTACATCAACAGAGCTTTGTCATCCCTGGCTCAATTTTCCTGATTGAGGTGTCCTAATTTATGAAAGGGCAGAAAATAAACTTCGAGAAATGTGATTATCTCTTTGAAATTCAGATATCGTTGGCCAAACGATCATATCATGTATCATATGCGTCTGATCTTGTAATTTAATATTTACTGCAATAAATCATATATACCTACCTATTATGCCTGTAGTCTTGACTACGGGACCCCTTCGAGAATTTAACACACATGCGTCACAATATTGTGCGCACCCCCCGTAATCCTATTGTCCCCTTCGCCACTCACGCGCGTCAACACGCTACGGCCATCTTCCTCTTTCTTGCTCGCCCCCGACGAGTTAGGACGTATTGTCACAGCGCTCCTGAAATCAGGTCGTATAGTATCTTTTTGGTGCGCTTTTTCACATAGTTAAAGCACTTTTAGGTACCTATATTCGTTTAGATTATAGTACTTTGTGTTTTATTAGTCACTCTTGCCGATTGCAAGGGATTTTTTGATTCCCTTTCTTGGCATTTATTTTTCTCTTTCACGGTCAGCCCCACGTAGATATTTCTGTGTTTGCGGGTGTTTCCGTTTGTCACCGAGCCTTCGGGTTCGGTGTTTGTTCTTACGGTTTTTAGGCTGTGAAAATTTCTTTAGTGCGTATCTCCCAAATAAACTTTAGTTTTATTTACTGCATGCAGTTGAAGTTTTTCTTATTTTGAAAAGTATACTTTATTGTCTGTTTTATTGCAGTGGTATGAATTCGGAAGAAGAAGCAGCTGGGTCAAGGAGACCTGCTTCTTCCGAAGAGTTGTCTAGCAAGACGACTCGGCCTTCCAGAACTTCCCCGAGTACAGCGGTACGCGGGGGAGGGAGGAGGGCTAAAGGTAAGTTGCCTAGTGGTGTTCCCTTGCAGAGTTTGCCAGTTTCGGAGCTTGCGGCTTCGGGACGGGTGGCGTTAACTGAATCGGGATTGTCAACTCCGAAGCCTGTGGTTTCGGGGTGGGTGACGTCAGATTCTAGTGGTTTGGATATCTCGAATCCAATCCCCCGGTCGCTGAGACCAGAGGGGGGGGGGGGGGGGGGGGGCTGTTGTTTCCCGTACGGTAGCGTTCACTCGCTCTGATCCGTTAGGGGAGACGCGCCCCACTACTGCAGGGCAACCCACGGGCTTAGTCCATGTTGGTCTGGGTTCTCAAACCCTAGCCCCCGGCAAACGCCATATGGGGGAACGAGTACTTTCTGGGCTGTCTTAGTTGCCAGCTAATGGGAATGCTCGAGCTAACAATGTTGGTCTGGGTTCACAAACCCTAGCCCCCGGCAAACGCCATATGGGGGAACGAGTACTTTCTGGGCTGTCTCAGTTGCCAGCTGATGGGAATGCTCGAGCTAACAATTATGGACGCTCTTCGGAGCAACAGGTGTTTTCACCTGAGTGCGTGACTACTAGTGCTCCCCTATTGCCGCTTTCGAGCGGTCCAATAGTGGGTTCACATGCCTTTAGTAGTCATCGGGCACATACCGAGTCATCTCGGTCTGCCCACGCACTGGGAGCTTTTAGCTCCCAACCCATGGCTACTGCATCCTCTTGCTTAGCCAATATGGGTGTTTTGGACGATTCTCTAGGCTTACGCCATGAGCGCTCCAATCCCTTTTTGGGAAGTGAACGTCCCTCCGCGGAGGGATCGGTTTTCACCTGAGTGCGTGACTACTAGTGCTCCCCTGTTGCCGCTTTCGAGCGGTCCAATAGTGGGTTCACATGCCTTTAGTAGTCATCGGGCACATACCGAGTCATCTCGGTCTGCCCACGCACTGGGAGCTTTTAGCTCCCAACCCATGGCTACTGCATCCTCTTGCTTAGCCAATATGGGTGATTTGGGCGATTCTCTAGGCTTACGCCATGAGCGCTCCAATCCCTTTTTGGGAAGTGAACGTCCCTCCGCGGAGGGATCGGTTCGTGTTTCCGAAGTGGCTTCGGAGATCCGAATGAATCCGATTAAGCGTTCTAACAAAAGGGTTTCGGCTACGACTCTTGTCGAGCCAGCCAAGAAAAAGGCCAAGAAGAAGGCAAAAAGTGGCAAGGCTTTGCCGGCCTCTTGCCCGTCTGGCCTGGCTAACCCAGCTAGCTCCTCTCAAGCTGAAATGTTCAGCATGATGCGGGCTTTTGCTCAGAATCAGGGTTATTCCTTTGTACCGGCTACTTCAACCCTGACTTCTGTCCCTATTCAGGGGTCTGACTTTGAGACTAATCAACCTTTTGTGTTTGATTCCTCTTTGTCTGAGACTGATTCGCATGTGCCTCCTACTCCCGCGGCCCTTGGGGCTCCGCCGGGCGAGGAGACTGTTGGTGAGCCATGCGGGGACCCGCCTGCGGAGGCCTTTGTTAAACGTTCCTTTGTCTCATTCCACTCGGGTGGAACCAGATTTGGATGCGTCCTCTCAAGCTTCGGTTCCCGAATCGCTTGGGCAGGCGGAGTCTCAATCGCTCAATCTCTGTGGAGTGGAAGCGATTGTTTTCTTGTCCAAATATCGCCCTGAAGTTCAGTCAACCCGCGCGCAGGGTTCGACTTCGCGTTGGTTTAAGCAGCGGGATTTCTGCTGAGTCTGGGCGCCTTGGCGTCCGGCCCATGGCTGTTGCATCTCCTTGCTCGGCCGATATGGGTAATTGGTGCGCGTCTTTGGGTTCAATACCCTCAGCGCACTTCTCCCATAAAGGGAGGTGAGCGTCCCTCAGTGGAGGGTTCGGTTCGTGTTCCCGAAGGGCTTCGGGGATCCGAACGAAACCGGATAAACGCTCTGAAAAGCGGGTTTCGACTTAGGCTCTTTTTGGGCCAATCAGAAGCCTAGGGAAGGGGCTAAAAGAGGCAAGGCTTTGTCTGCCTCTTGCCCATCGGGTTTAGCTAACCCTTCGGTCTCTCAAGCTGAGATGTTCAGTGTGAGATGGGCTTTGCCCAGACTCGGGGTTGGTTCCTTGTACCAGGATTCACATCCCCTGCTCTTGTCCCTTTTTTGGGTCGGACATCGAGACTAATTAGCCTTTTATGGTTTATTCTTCTTTGTCTGTGATGAGATCACATGAGCCTCCTAGTCTCGCAGCCTCGGGGCTCCGTCGGGTGAGGAGGCTTATGGCGGTTCATGCGTGAATCCGACCGTTTCGGCCTTTGTTCGTGATTCTTTGTCACGATCTTTTCAGGCGGATCCAGTTTTGGAAGCGGCCTCTCTAGCTTCGGTCTCCGAATCGCTGGGGCAGGCAGAGCCTTAGTTGCTCTCCCTTTGTGGGGTAGAAGCGATTGCTTTGTTCTAAACTTTCCCTGACTTTTAGTCAACCCGCGCGCAGGGTTCGACTTTGCTTGGGTTCAGGCAGCGGACGGACGAGACGGTTTCTTCATAGATCTGTCCGCCCCGCTCCCCGGAGGTGCTATAGGAACTTGGACACCTCACAGGCTGTCCTTTTTCCCTTTCTCCGACTTTTGTTATTCCCAGGCGCTCGGGAAAACTTCGTTTGATACTGAACCTAAAGAGGATAAACAAATTTATTCCTCCGGTTCATTTTTGTATGGAGACTCTTGCCTCCATTCTTCCGTTGATCAAAAGGGAAGATTACGCGGTCTCGATAGATCTCAAGGACGCGTACTTTCACATTCCCATTCATCGCGCATCTCGCGATCTTCTGGGGTTCTCCTTCCTCTCGGAGACTTACCGGTTTCGGGCTCTTCCCTTCGGGCTGCGCCCGGCCCCTCGGGTTTTTACTCAAGTTGTAGCGGTGCTAGCGGCCTTTCTGAGGCGTCGCGGCCTGCGGTTGTTCTGTTACCTGGGCGATTGGCTTCTCCTTGCGGAGTCGCGCGATCGTTTGTTGGACGAGACTCGTTGCTAGTCTCTCTTACTCAAGACTTAGGTTTCTTAATAAATTGGGAAAAGTCAGAGTTAGTCCCCACTCGCAGCCCAGTTTTTCTGGGGGCGGTGTTAGACATAAGGAATCAGTTAGCTCGGCCCAGTCGAGACAGGATTCTCACCATTGTCTCTGCGGCTCGCAAGCTCTTGCTGGCCAGAAGAGTCTCGGCCAGACAGTGGCTTCAGTTTCTAGGTTATCTAGCCAGTCTAGTCGATGTTTTAGAGGACTGTCGGCTCCTCATGAGATCCTTTCAGAGACATCTCCTCAGGTTCTTAAAGCCGGGAAAAGACTCTCTTTTGGTCTGGATTCCAGTACCAGTAAAGATCAAGTCTCTTCTCGCTTGTTGGACGAGCGAGGTGTTTCTCGCGCGAGGCAGGTCCTTCTCTGCCCCTCTTCCGTCGATATCGGTTTCGACGGACGCCTCTCGGTTGGGGTGGGGAGGACACTGCAACGGCAGCACGGTTGCGGGGGATTGGTCTCATCTTGGGACTCTTCCTCATATCAATGTCCTGGAGTTTATGGCAGTTCTGTTGACCTTGCTCCATTTCAGAAGTCGACTTCTCAGTCGTTCGGTTCTGATTCTCACGGACAATGTTACTGTGGCGGCATATATCAATCGGCAGGGAGGCACTCGTTCGGTTGCCCTGAATGCCCTAGCAGCTCAGCTGTGGAGGTGGTGTCGTCGCATGGCAATCACACCCGTGGCCTCTTTCATCCCCGGTCGGGAAAACCTCTTTGCGGATTTTCTGTCCCGGGGCAGGTATCTTCCATCGGAATGGATGCTCCATCCGGAAGTATTTTGCCGCTTTCGCAGTTGCCTAGGTCCACTGGAAGTGGATCTATTTGCGTCGGTGCTAAATCACCAGCTGCCGAAGTATTGCTCCCGTGTTCGCGAGCAGGGAGCATGGGCTCTCGATGCTTTCTCCCTCAGCTGGGAGAACCTTCAGGGATTCGCCTTTCCTCCCTTCCAACTGATTCCGCGTGTCTTGCGGAAAATCAGGGAAGATCGGGCGAGGGTGCTTGTAATAGCTCCCTTTTGGCCCAGGAGGAATTGGTTTCCGGAACTTATGAGCCTTCTAAGGGCTCAACCGTTAGTTCTCCCGTTAAGAGCGGATCTGGTGTTACAGCCCCTATTGGGGATTCTTCACCACAATCCGGAGTCTCTTCATTTGACTGCTTGGCCCCTGTCAGGGAATCTGCAAGACAGTCGGGTCTCTCTGATAGAGCCGCGGACTTTTTAATGTCCAGTCGTAGGGTTTCTACTAGGGAAATTTACAATTCCCGTCTCTCGGTCTTTTTCCTTTGGTGCAAAGAGAGAAATCAAACCCCTTCTAAGGCTCCTATTGGTTCAATTGCGGATTTCTTAATCTCGTTATTTGACAAAGGGAGGTCTATTTCTACTATCCGAGGCTACCGTTCGGCGATCGGGGCCATTCATTCGGGTTTTTCGGATGGTTCGGGGATTTCCAATTCCCCGCTACTAAGTGGTTTGATTCGTTCGTTCTTTCTGAAACGACCTTCGTTTTCTAAGTTAGTGCCGTCTTGGAGTCTGCTTCAGGTCCTGGAGGCCTTGGCGAAACCTCCTTTTGAACCGTTAGGTGAAGCTTCGCTTCATCATCTTACGGTTAAGACGCTCTTTTTGGTAGCTATTGCCTCTGGGCAGAGGCGCAGTACTCTTCATGCTCTCTGTCTTACTCCTGGTCATGTTCGCTGGGAGAGAAAAGGTGTTAGGTTGATTCCTAGGGCTTCTTTCGTTGCCAAGAATCAGACAGCTACCTCCGGTCCTGTTGAGATTTTTCTTTGTCCGCTTTCTGACTTTTCTTCGGTGCGTGAGGACAAAGTTTGGTGTCCTGTTAGGGCTCTCAAATGGTATATTGATAAGACTAAGTCTTATCGTAAGGATGATCAGTTGTTCTTGATCACTAGAGAGCCTTTTTCTCCTGCCTCTCTTGATTCCATTTCTAGATGGATCGTTGAAGCTATTAGGGCCGCTGGCACAGAGGCTCTTTTATCCGACAGTAAGCTTCGTGCTCATGATACTCGTAGTGTCAGCACTTCTTGGGCTCTGTTTCAAGGTGTGGCGCTTGTTGATATTTTGAAGGCTGCTTATTGGCGTTCGCCCAATTCCTTCATTTCTTGCTACCTTAGGGATATTCCCGCAGGTGAAGCTTTGTTTGCGTCAGCCACCTTGAAGGCCGCTGTGTCTTCTTTGTAGTCTTTGGTGTAATCCTATTTCCTTCCGCTCGAAACATGCCTCCCGGTCTTTGAGTTGGCGCTGGTCTGGCATAATAGGTAGGTATATATGATTTATTGCAGTAAATTTGTAAAATCAGCACTGATTTTCTTATTTACTATATAAATCTATATACCTACCTATGACCCTCCCTCCTTCCCCGCTCCTTGCAAGCAACATGTTTCTACTTGGGATTGCTCGCAAAAGAGGAAGATGGCCGTAGCGTGTTGACGCGCGTGAGTGGCGAAGGGGACAATAGGATTACGGGGGGTGCGCACAATATTGTGACGCATGTGTGTTAAATTCTCGAAGGGGTCCCGTAGTCAAGACTACAGGCATAATAGGTAGGTATATAGATTTATATAGTAAATAAGAAAATCAGTGCTGATTTTACAAATCGACCCCTTTATCAATTAATATCATAACGCCTTTACTATGATTTGTACCATGACTGTAAATGCAATTCCCATCCCACATAGAGTTCCAGTTATTGACTATATCTTGAGTACTGAAGGTTTCCTGCAGAAAAATAATATGTCCACTCTTTTCTTTACACCATTTAAAAATACCTCGTCTCTTATTTTTCTCTCGAATACCCTTAACATTTAGTGATATAAAATTGCAAATGGAAGTTTTAGGTTTATACATAAGTGTTTGAGGAGAAAATAATGCAGGATGAGAAGAGAAAGATCTTTGCCCCCCACCTAAAGCTGATCAAGATCAAAATGCCTCTTATGTTAAAGCTCCAAACTATTTTTTTTTTCATGTATGACAACAGAGGTCAATTTGTAGCATGGTTGAAGAGAATGTAACAAATTGTAACTGTTTATGATGCAAATATTTGAAGAGAAAAGGGCTAGGCTTTCCAAGATCCAACCTTGCCTAGTAACAGTGAGACAATGTACAAGAATCTCATAAGCTGGAGGTAATTGTGAGTCTGGTGATGTTGTAAACAATTTCAAAAGATGTTCCTCTTGTGTTATTATGTTAAAGCTCCAAACTATTTTTTGTTTCTTTCCGTGCATGGCAACAGAGGGTACAAACCCAAAGATAGGCCTATTGAAGCATGGTTGAAGAGAATGTTATGAGTTTAATTGTTTATGATGCAAATATTTGAAGAGAGAAAGGCTTGGTTGCCCATTGTTCATTGGTAATTTAGTATATATAACAAAATGACAATGATCATTCTTGTTTTGCATGGAACAAGGTTTTCTTGAATACTTATTCTCATTGGTATGATTCAGGGTTGACATTCAAACAATACAATAAGGAGGTAATTGTATTGAGTCTTGTGATGCTGTAAACAATTTTCAAAAGATGTTCTTGAATTATTAAGTTAAAGCTCCAAACAATTTTGTTTTCTTTTTCTTTTTCCTTGCATGGCAACATAGGGTATAAACCCAAAGATAGGCCTATTAAGTTGAAGCATGGTTGAAGAGAATGTAACAAGTTGTAACTGTTTATGATGCAAATATTTGAAGAGAAAAAAAAAAGCAGCTAAGTTTTCCATTGTTCATGGGTAATATAACATATATAACGAAGATTATTTAATGATTAATCTTGCCTTATATGGATTAATCTCCAATACCTACTTTCATTGATAAGATTCAGGACTGATATGCAAATAACACACAAAAAAAATTCCAAGTCATCGTGTTAAACCCAAGCTAATTTTTTTTTTTTTTTTTCTGTTGACATGCAAAGAATAAAAGAAAATTCCACACTGGGTTATATAACACAAGACAGAGTTCAAGTATACAGATCTTATGAAAAGGGTCAAATGGTCTTGCTTCAATGGTTGTTTGGTATGTTACAGAGATTATTAGATGGTAAGATCCAACCTTGCCTAGTAACAGTGAGACAATGTACAAGAATCTTAGAAGCTGGAGGTAATTGTAGTGAGTCTAGTGGTGGTGTAAACAATTTCAAAAGAGGTTCCTATCTTGTGTTATGTTAAAGCTTTAATTTTTTTTTTTTTTTTTTTTTTTCCGTGCATGGCAACATAGGGTCTAAACCCAAAAGATAGGCCTATTAAGTTGAAGCATGGTTGAAGAGAATGTAACAAGTTGTAACTGTTTATGATGCAAATATTTGAAGAGAAAAAAAGCAGCTAGGTTTTCCATTGTTCATGGGTAATTTAGCATATATATAACGAAGATTATTGGATGATGATTAATCTTGCCTTATATGGATTAATCTCCAATACCTACTTGATATGATTCAGGACTGATATGCAAATAACACACACAAAAAATAGAATTCCAAGTCATCGTGTTAAACCCAAGCCAATTTTTTTTTTTTTTTTTTTTTCTTGTTGACATGCAAATAATAAAAGAAAATTCCACACTGGGTTATATAACAAGACACAAGTTCAAGTATACAGATCTTATGAAAAGGGTCAAATGGTCTTGCTTCAATGGTTGTTTGGTATGTTCCAGAGATTATTAGATGGTAAGATCCAACCTTGCCTATAGTAACAGTGAGACAATGTACAAGAATCTTAGAAGCTGGAGGTAATTGTAGTGAGTCTGGTGGTGTTGTAAACATTTTCAAAAGAGGTTCCTATCTTGTTATTATGTTGAAGCTCCAAATTTGTTTTTCCTTTCTGTGCATGGCAACAGAGGGTACAAACCCAAAGATAGGCCTATTGAAGCATGGTTGAAGAGAATGTAACGAGTTTAATTGTTTATTTGTTTATGATGCAAAATTTGAAGAGAGATAGGCCTGGTTTTCCATTGTTCATTGGTAATTTAGAATATAACAGATTATTGAATAACAATGATTAATCTTAACTGGCATGCAACAAGGTGTTCTTGAATACTTATTCTCATTGATACATGTATGATTCAAAGTTGACATTCAAATAATACAATAAGGAGGTAATTGTAGTTAGTCTGGTGAAGTTGCAAACAATTTTCAAGAGAGGTTTTTCGTGTATCATTATTTTTAAGCTCCAAACTATTTTTTCTCAATACCTACTCTCATTGATATGATTCAGGGTTGACATGTAAATAATACAATCAGAAAATTTTCAAGTCGGTGTGTTTTATAACCCAAGCTAGATTTCAATGACAGATGTCTTATTCTAAGGCTGATAACACTAAAAGAAATTCCAAATTACTGGGCTATAATTTCTTGAATAACTAAAGTAGAAGCATAGGGAGAGGGTAGCGTAACAAGAACTCAAATGTCCACGAGGGTCTCTGTATTAGACACGTCTTTTCTTGGTGGGGTCTCTTTATTTGTTTTATGTATATGTCTTGTATGTTTTTGGTTTTCTTTGTTTCTTTCCATGAGGTCAGTTAGCAGCGGCATTTTGATCTTGATCAGCTTTAGGGGGGGGGGGGCAAAGATCTTCCTCTTCTCATCCTGCATTATTTTCTCCTCAAACACTTATGTATAAACCTAAAACTTCCATTTGCAATTTTATATCACTAAATGTTAAGGGTATTCGAGAGAAAAATAAGAGACGAGGTATTTTTAAATGGTGTAAAGAAAAGAGTGGACATATTATTTTTCTGCAGGAAACCTTCAGTACTCAAGATATAGTCAATAACTGGAACTCTATGTGGGATGGGAATTGCATTTACAGTCATGGTACAAATCATAGTAAAGGCGTTATGATATTAATTGATAAAGGGGTCGATATTAAATTAAAACACACTATTGTGGATTTGGAAGGCAGGTACATTTTCACAATCGGGTCGTTACAAAATCAACAGGTAATACTTGGAAATGTTTACTTCCCTGTTGGAAGTAAAGTACAGGAACAACTAGAGTTTTTACATAAGATTATTCAGATTTTAGAAAAGGAGGAATTTAAAAATAAACCTTTTGTTGTAGGAGGAGATTTCAATATGGTTAGGGATATATATTTAGATTACAAAGGAGGTAATATTAATAAAAAGCAATCCAAGCTAAGTATGCAGTTTGAAGATTTTTTAATTAAATACAAGGCACTAGACATATGGCGATTACAAAATGCCACAAAGAAACAATTTACATATCATCAAGAAAAGCCTTACATGCAAAGTAGATTGGATTATTGGGTAATTTCAGATGTTTTAAAGGAGAAAGTGTTACATTGTAAAATAATACCTTCATTATCACCCGATCACTCAGCAATAGAGTTGAATATTAATTTCATTGCTATTAATCCTGTGAAAAAAACAGGTTACTGGAAATTTAATAATAGTTTATGTAATGATAAAGAATATGTTAAAAGTATGAAAGAAGAAATAATTCGTTTAAAACTAAAATTATCAAAGGAGATTACAGATGGTAGAATATTATGGGATTATGTTAAAATGGAAATTCGAGGTTTTACTAGAAAATACTCCAAGAAAAAAGCTAAGGAAAGAAAGGAGAAGGTTGCCAAGTTAGAAGATGAAATTGTAAAAATAGAAGAACTACAACAGCGACCAACACATAGAAATAGTGATCTGATTGAGACTCTGGCAAGAAAAAGGAACGAATTAAAAACAATTTACGCTTATGTAAATGAAGGTATAAAAATTAGGTCTCGAGCGCCATGGTTTGAAAGTGGGGAAAGGGAAACTGCATATTTTAAACAGTTGTTAGAGTCCAAGGGGAGAAAAGGTATTATTAAAAAGTTGAAAGTGAAGGAAGATATAATTGACGACGAAATTGATATTTTAAAGGAAATCAGAATATTTTACTCAACATTGTATTCTAAATCAGAAGTAGTATTAGGGGAGAACTCTAATTTTTTCCCTAACAGTTTACCTAAACTAACCGAAAACCAAAAAAATCATTGTGAAGGAAAGATAAATCAAGGAGATTGTATTGAAATTCTAAAAGAAATGCAAATGAATAAATCGCCTGGAAACGACGGATTGAATGTTGAGTTCTATATCACATTTTGGCAGGTAATCGGTGACTTAGTAGTTGATGCATTTAATGATACTCTAAAGTATAAAGAATTGTCGCCATCTCAGAAACAAGCAATAATTACCCTTATACATAAAGAAGGTAAAGACCCGACGCTTATTAGTAACTATAGACCTATTTCCCTACTCAATGTAGATTACAAAATTCTCACTAAGATACTCTCTAAGAGAATAAAAACTATTCTGAGTTATGTGGTGTCGGTTGATCAAGTAGGTTATTTAAATGATAGGAATATTGGCGAAGCTATTAGAATAATTAATGACATGATTTTTCACACATCAAATTTTAGCAAACCAGGGTATTTATTAGCAATTGACTTCGAAAAGGCTTTCGATTCGGTGTCACATGTTTTTATTCAAAAGGTATTAAACTCATTTGGTTTTGGACCGATATTCAGGGAATGGGTTAAAATACTTTATTTTAATGCACAGAGTTGTGTCTTTAATGGAGGGTCATCAACCGGATATTTCAAAGTCGAACGAGGGCTAAGGCAAGGAGACCCCCTGTCTCCATACCTCTTTATTTTATGTATAGAGTGCCTTACTCACTGTATTCGGAACGATAATTTGGTAAAGGGGATTCGTTTTGGCGAAACGGAAATTAAGCAAATTCTTTTTGCTGATGATATGACAATATTTGTTCAAGATTTAGACTCGATACATAGACTGGAGGTAATCCTAGAGAATTTTAGAAAAATATCTGGACTTAAGATTAATACAAATAAAACATTCATTTTGCCCCTGGGGCCCTCTGGGTTGTCTGGAGTTATTTTTCCCTTTGGGAAGGAAGTTGATATAGTTAAAATTTTAGGCATATATTTCTCATTAGATCCTGATGTTGCAGAAGAAATGAATTATAAAGAGATCTTGAGTAAAATTAAAAAGTTACTAAACTGGTGGAAACAAAGGGATCTTACTTTGATTGGAAAGATCCATTTGTTAAAAACGTATGCGTACTCAAAATTAATATATGTTAGCTCTCTGACTCCGGTGCCGGAATGGGTTTTTAAAGAAATCGATGATATCTGTTTCGATTTTTTATGGCGAGGGAGGGACAAAATAAAAAGAAGCACCTTATATCTAGATTATAAACAAGGGGGGCTAAAGATGCTTAATTTTAAACTTTTTGTTATGGTACAGAGGGTAATGTGGATCAAGAGACTCGTAACTGGAGATCAGAAGGTAAAATGGAAAAAAATACTTTAAATTTCTTCTCAGACCATTCGGTGGCAATTTCATTTTTTATTGCAACCTTTCGCCTGATATGATCAATGTAAAGTTACCCAAATATTATCAGGAAATGCTTAGTATTTGGTTTGATGTGAATGTGTTTATTATAAAGGATATAAGTAATAAAAGAAACGAAATTTTCTTTAACAATAGATATATTCAGAAGAAAGGAAAACCATTTTTTCATGAAAGTCTTTTTCTTAAAAATACATTTAAATTGCATCATATTACGGATGAAGAAGGTGCACTTAAGTCAGACACTTATTTCACATGTATGGGACTAGATGAAGAAGAAATAACAGTGATCAAAGAAATATTTGCAAACACCCCTGGAGAATGGAAACGTGAATTTAAAGGGCATACTTTGGTTGATGGGTTAAAAATTGAATTTAGGTTCTGTAAAAAAGTTTTCCAATTTGAATCAGTATGTTCGAAGAATTTGTATAGGGCTTGTATTAATAAGATGGCCGATATTCCAATTAGTTTTCACAATTTAGAATCATCATACAATATGTCGATTAAAGAAATTGAAAAAGTCTTTTATCGTCCTAGATTAAGTACCTTGGACAACAAATTGAGAGAATTTCAATTTAAATTACTATATAATATTGTTTTTGTAAATCATCATCTACACAGGTTTCAATTTATAGCAAGTAACAAATGTTCTTTTTGTGGTAAAGATGAGGAAACATATAGACATATATTTATGGATTGTGAGACAGTAGGGACATTGTGGAAATTATGTAGTGTTCTGTTTAATCTTCCAATTCTTAAAGAATTAAGTTGGAAGGAAATCCATATTGGGGTAGATGAGGCAGCTGAAAATAGACAATTAGTTAATCATATAGTTTTACTAATTAAATATTTAATATACCTTGGGAGAGGAAAAAATAAGCCACCGAATGCGGAAGAGATACGAGAAGAGCTACTTAAGAGTAAAGAAGAAGAAAAGAAGATTGCATTCGAGCGAAACACATTAACAAGACATTATAAAAAATGGGAATATCTAAAAGTATTATGCACTAATCAAAACCAGAAAGATGATGGGAGGGGGCTGCCGGGTTCGCCCACTCAGGGGCTTGATCGATCCTCGCCGCTGTAGACTGTCTCTTTGTTTTTTTTGTTTTTTTTGTTTTTTTTTTTGTTTTTTTTTTTGTTTTTGTTTTTTGTTTTGTTTTTTTGTTTTTTTAGTTTTTTTGTGGGTGGGAGGGAGTGGTTATTTTTTTTAATTATGTTTATTGTTCGTCGTCTGTCCTGTGATTTATTTTTTAAGGGGGCGGGGGGAGGGCATGGCCAAATCAATTTCCGATTCATTCAGGTGATATAAGTTGTTTGACTATTCAAATATTAGGTTATATTAGCAATATGATACTATGTTTTATGAAGTTATATTATGTGTTATGACTTTGCAAGGTTCATGATTAGACTTATGTTAATGTTGAGATATAATATACTTTCTATGATTGAACTGACAATCAAATACTACTAAAAAAAAAAAAAAGTTTGTTTAAATTTAGATTTATTCAGGTGATATAAGTTGTTTGACTATACAAATATTAGGTTATATTAGCAATATGATATTATGTTTTATGAAGTTATATTATGTGTTATGACTTTGCAAGGTTCATGATTAGATTTATGTTAATGTTGAGATATAATATATTTTGTATGATTGAACTGAATGAATCAATAAATACTACTAAAAAAAAAAAAAAAAAATATGAGTGGCATCAAATAAAAGAAGAGGATCCAAGCTTTACAAATGTGTGTCATTCAGGGGGGATCTAGCTTTTTTCCAAGGGGGTGGTTTGACCCAACCAGGGGCGGATCCAGGATTGAGGAAAAGAGGGGGCACACAAATGAAGGTTTGTCAACTTTTGGAAAAGGTAGACCCGTATTTTGTTGGTCTCGCCAGCTTCTCGAAAAGTCGCTCAGTGGGGGGAGGGGGGTTATGGGGGTCCAGTTTCCCTCCATAATTCCCTGACAAGCAAAAAAAAAAATCGAGAAAATGGCGGGTCTTCTATGGTCAAAATGCATACTTTTCTTCCAAAAAGGGGGGGGGGCACGGGCCGAAAGTGCCCCCCCCCCGGATCCGCCAATGGACCCAACGACGATGCGGCGAGCCGTTTTTTTTCGCTATTTTGAACCCCCGTAAGTGAGTTTTCCTGGCATCTACTAACGCAGTGGAGACCATAATAGGAGTCCTGTGCTACAGGAACATACTGTGTGGGTCTGGACATATTATGATGGCGTTTTTCTATGCACATTAAATTTTTACTTCGCAGCCCAGGGGGGGGGGGGTTAAACCCCCTAAACCCCCCCCCCCCGTAGATCCGCCACTGTCTTTTATTCATCATAACTGTGATTAAGATATGATTAAACATCGATAAATTTCGGTTTCGTTTTTTTTTCTGGGACGCTCTGTATACTATAACATTCATGTAAATCGCAGTAATAGAATTCGCATTCGAAGAAGTGGCATTGAATGTTCGCGTTACTTCCATTACTACACTAATACCCATTTACTTCACCTGGGTGGAGTGGGGCAAATGTCGATTAGTGTCTTGCCAAAGGACATTTAGTGCCATGGCAGGGAATCGAACCCCGTACCTTGTGATCCGCAGTCCGGTGACTTATCCACTAGACCACAACACCTCTGCAACCCAATTGCAACTTTTTAATTCTAACCCTATAACGAATGATTTAAAACAATGCGGAAGCTGTACAAAATAATACCCCCAAAACACGATTAATCTTCGCAGGAGAAATCGAATTATATTCTTAACAACAATTATTCAGTTCTCATCTATGGTTCTAATATAACAAATGTGCGTTATGATATCGATATCAAATCAAGTGGCAATGAAAAGTGCTACCAAATTTTCGCGATGCCTCAGTGGTAGAGTAGTGGTCTTGTAATGGGAGGACCCGGGTTCGAAACCAAGTGGATGCGCTAGTGCCCTTTGGTAAGGCATTAATCCTCAATACCATCAGAAAGAAGGTAAAGGCAAAGCCGTCGGTCCCTTGGTTGATTACTTACAAGCATGTACATGCTTTCTTCGCAGTCAGTTATAATAAACCATCAAACCATGAATATCTTGATTTGCATTTGCCAGTGCGATTAGCGAAGGTACCATTCTTGCAATAATCTTCAAGTGAATAATTTTGGTTTATCATAATTTATATCTTCCTATCAAATACCATTCCTAGACGAACCTTTAAAACTTTTACGTATAATAATTTTATATTTTTATAATTTTTTTGTACTTCATGCCCATATATCTAGTTTTGCAAGCTGTTGTATAGTTTACATGGTATTTGGACAAAACCTTATTTGATATGTTTCAATCTATCAGGTAATCAGTCCTCGACAAATCATCTTTGATTTTTTTTTACTACCCCTTTCTGCATTTGCTGTTTTTCTTTTCAAACATACATCTTTTTCATATGGATTCACTTTTATAGACCCATGTTTTCTTCTTATTGTATGTATTTTCTTTATATGTCATGTTTGGCATCTGTGGAAAATAAATTGAATTGAAATTGAATTGAAATAACCATGAGGCCTTTATATACTTTCAAATCGATGATCAGGTGCAAACAAAAATTAATTTCAAGTATCATTTTCTGTATTTAGTGCTAAAGCTTTTTCCTGCATTTGTTTCAGAAATACAATAGGATTTCTAGGTTTCAGCTCACTTTTTATTAGCTTTTGCTCACGTGTTCTGACAGACTTTTGACAAAATTATGATGATAAGAGCATGGTGAATTCCGATATAGGTGAACAATACGTGATTGATATGAAAAGCATTTTACATGTGTGATCAATATTGCATGGCTTTATGATGTTGATGGATGTACATTTGAGCCTTATAAACTCGAAGCTATTTTGGGGGTTGGGTTGATCCTGCTCGCGCAAACATGTTCGTTAATAATGTATAGGGAAA
Source organism: Heliocidaris erythrogramma (assembly GCA_025617745.1). Taxonomy (NCBI): domain Eukaryota; kingdom Metazoa; phylum Echinodermata; class Echinoidea; order Camarodonta; family Echinometridae; genus Heliocidaris; species Heliocidaris erythrogramma. Next base: position 35,549,134 of record CM046857.1, on the reverse strand, counting down.
GGATTTCATAAGTGAAAAATTCGCAAATATACAACTGTGTTGATCAGTCCCAGTAACGCTATCGATATTGAGTAAGACAATGCAGCACAAAAAATAAATAATTATGTATACAAATTTAAGGAATGATCTAATGCTATATATAGTGTAAGTCAATAAAAATAAAACCTATATTCAAGCCCCAATATCTTAAAAATCAAGCAAGATCTTTGAAATTTATTATAATTTTTATCATAGTTGATAATGTGTTCTTTAATTTGATAGGCTGCTCACCAACATGCGATCATGGATGACTGAGCACAGCCATTTTTAAAAGCTTGTCAAAATCGTCTTTGCCCAAGTTTGGGCTAAATAGCGTTCAGGAGTTACTTTCATTATGTGTGATATGGGTGCATTCAACTGGAATGGAGGCAATCTTGGGCGTGGGCAAATTTGACATGAATCAGGAATTGTGTTACTATTCTGCTGTCCATGGTCCAATTTCATTGATCAAGGTATCAAATAAAAGGAAGCATGATAGGCTACATTGCGAGTACTTTTAAATAATTTGCTTTTTATTATTTCACACTGTACCGGATACAAGGGCGAAAAGGGGAAAGAATGTGAAAGGGGATAAAGAAAGAGAGAGAGAGGGGTGTGGGAAAATGATAGAGAAAGAGAGAGAGAAAAAAAGGAGGGGAGAATGTGAAAAAAGGGATAGAGAAATGGAGAGAGAGAGAGAAAGAAAGAAAGAGAGACAGACAGAGACAGACAAGAGAAACAATGCAACGACTTTTTTCAAACCATGCACAAAATAATTATCTGCACCATCATGAAACAGCCATGTTTATCATTTAGATGATGAAAATCATAGAGGGGGGCAGAGAATTTTAAGAATTTCGCTAGTAATCTAAGTGAAGAGAAAAGAAGGAGAAAAAACGATCGAGAGACATAGAAAGAGAGAGAGAGTAAGAAAGGGGATTTGAGCTAATTGACTTGTTTTCATGTATTCAAATCACAATGTGATGAGTTCTACAAGGTAAAATACCGTCTCACTTCTGTTTTTATCTTCCGATCGACTTTTTGTTTAGAAACTGAATATCGCGTTGAAACAGCGTAATCAAACTTTTCTAACAAAACTTTCCCCAAAGCTAAAGGATTATGGATCGCATGGTATGGTATGGTATGGTATGGTATGGTATGGTATGGGATAATTACCTCATCAGCTCTTCCTGCAAATTTCTGAATATGCAGCTCAAATAATTAATGGCCCATATACGATGAAAATGTATTCTAGCTGTTCGTTTGATAGATCACGATTATTATGGAAGGCGTTCACTACATGGCACCATTGTCTTGCTAGTAGAGAAAAATAGAATTCAATTTTCTTCCCATTGAAAGAAATAATGACACTGCCATTAGCAGATTATAATCTCAATAATTTATACGGTTTCTATTGACGCCATGCCATTACGTCATACAACTCTAATCTATCTCGAATTTATCCAGAGTAGACAGCCAACTTTCGAATACTTCATAAATAGTTTTCGGATGGAAAACTATTAATGAAGAAGACAAGAATTTGTCATTTATTACAACTCAAATAATCTAGATGGTTTCCAGTAAACGCCGTGTGATTGCGTCATACAACTCCGAAATGACTGGAATTTATTCAGAGCAGACAGCCCACTTTCCTATTATTTCATCGGAGTCAGGGAGAAGAACTATAAATGAATTATGACAATAATTAATTATCCATTATTGTATTTTCAACAAGCAAGTTGTTAAACGCATATACACGAATGATACACGAATAATAACGCAATCAAAATAACCTTGGGTGCACTGGGGGAGCGTTTCATCGAGCGTTTTGTCAGTGATTTTTACCGACAACTGTTGTAAGCTACTGACATCCTTGCATCTGATTGGCTGAGAGCAAATTTGTCGATAGAAATCACTGACAAAACACTTGATGAAATGCTCCCCAGGTCTAAAGCCCGACTCACACGAGGCGTAATTTTCTGACGTTAGGACCGCGTCAGTGAAAGATACGATCTTTTGTGCGTCATAACATAGTAATATCTTTGTGCAAAGTGCAAAGAACACTTTTAATAACTGGCGTATGAATTAATTGCCTTCTCGGGGCTCGATTGGCGCAGGCACAGACGCAATCGAAATGATGCTTTATGTGAGCCGGGCTATATGACTGTTGCTTACAATACGTCACTTTGACGTATGACATGTGAACATGGTGAAGGCAACCATCCACACGCCAGTAATTCAGCTCAATATCAATCTCCCTCCAATTAGCATTCATGAATGACGTCACTCTCACACGGTGCGCCAAAGAACGCGTCAGTTTCTGACGCAGCCCTACGCCAACAAATGAAGCCTTGTGTTGCAACAGGCATAAATAGATATTGTCAGAATATTGTCAAAGTTGTCAGAATAAATCTATTCAGTGATAGTGTCAAATACCCTTTAGTTCATGACACTTCACAATATTATGGCACATTGACTCATACACCTTAAGCCCGACTCACACGAAAGTGCTATATATTCAGTGGGAATGTACGAAGTTCCCAATTTGGTTTTCTTAACCAAGACAACATTTAAGTAATAGCTTTACTCAGCACGAGAGTATACTTTCACTTGATATTATTATTCAGAATGGTATTTTGACATAGCTGGACGCTGAAAATATTTTTGCCGATCAGAAAAGGCCACGTACAACGCAATTATATCGTGCGCGTTCTTGCATGAACATAATACAATTATACCTAGGCCTACAGCATTCTATAACATATACTTTTGTACCTCATAATTCACAATTAATCAGCGTACCCCTATACTTCTTCAATAATACCGTATGTAAACATGCTGTTGATATAGCTGCATGTTAAAAAACATTGGTCGCTTGTGAGGACATGTCACTGATTATGTCAACTATATTCTTCCCCACTTGATAAGCGTACAATGTAAACATATTCCACGACGGGCCACTCATTTTGTGAGGCGATTTATGATCCTCTAAAAAAATTATTATTGATCAGCGTTCTCTCACAGAGAAAAAGTCTTTTGAAAAGCCAATTATCGAATTTTCGTTATTGAATTTACTCATCTCTGAGAGAACAACTTAAAAAAAGTATTTAAAAAAAAAATATTCAACCCTGTGCATGTGTATACAATTATGAAAACATGCATCAATAAATGTAACTTTTATGGATCGGTAAGATGAGCCTGGGGCTTTTGAATGTTGTTTAAAGGGCCCCTGCAACCAAAATGCAACAGAATTCAAGTTTATTGCTATTGATGTACAGGGATGCATACAACTAAAACATCTATATTCTGTTATTAAAACATCTAGATATGTTTCATATAATTTTTAATGTTTTTTGAAATATTTTTCCAAACCTCCGAAGCTCCACCCTAAAAAACAGCCCCAGATCTCATTCTTGCAGTGACGTCATCTGCCAATCATCAGTCAGCTATACTAACATTCTACAATAGAATTGCATGCTTTCAAACAATACCTCCTCATTTCCTGATGATGCTACAGCATGTCTGACGTATAACAACTCCTATGTAGGCTTGTATTGTCTATTAGAACAGACGGTCATCTCTGGCAAAGCTACATACCACTATCTCCTTAGCTTACTAATAATTGACAGATGATGTCATTGCAGGAATGAGATCTGGAGCATTTTTTCAGGGTGGAGCTTAGCATGTTTGAGAAAATGATTTTGAAGAAAACATTTAAAAATCTATGAAACATATTTAGATGTTGGAATAACAAAATATGAGTTGTATGCATCCATGCACATCAACAGAAATCAACTTGCGTTTGGGTTGCAGTGGACCTTTAACAGAATATGGCGCCATATCCATACAAATGTTGTGAAAAATCATCATTATACCTCTCATTATCATAATTATACCTCTGCTCTTTTTCAAAAACTTTTAATTAAACTATCAGGAAATTCCTTTTCATTTTACATTATTCCTTGGTTCCAATTTAATTTAACCATAATTTCTTTTATATTTCCGCATCTACTTCTCCCTCTTCCCGTCTCTTCTCCCCCCCCCCCCCTCTCTCTCTCCCTCACAATCATCTCATTCATGTACATTATTTAACGTGACATGAGAAAATAAAAACAGAAAATTGAGGCGGGATGCTACATTTTACTTCACTGCATAAAGATTTTTTTGGGGTTCTTTTTTACATTTATTTGTTATTTATTCTCTTGTTATGTTTGTATAATTTTCTTTATGTTGTAAAGCGCCTTGAGCATTTAATCAACATGGATAATGGCGCTATAGAAATCTTATGTATATTATTATTATTATTATTGTATATTATTATTATTATTATTAACTACAATGGCTCAATAAGCACATCGAGTCTGCCGTTGTTGCGTTATTATGGGCTTGTATGCGTATCATGCCTGTAGGTGATATGATTAATTATCTACTTCTTCTGAATAATTGAAGGACTTTGATGAAATCAGTAAAAACGTGGCGGGAGCTAATCCTTTTGCTGTTGTGATGATGATGATACGCAGGCCTCCACCATCAGTCCGCTGAGGACAAAACACTGAAATATTCACGCTACTTAGGTAGATTAGATGAGACTCTTTTCTCTTTGAAACAAAATGGCGATGATGCGTGACGTCACCATGGCAACAGATAAGAAGCACCTTCTCGTATCATGTACCATAGTGTATGAATACAGCTGTCTGTGTATGATGGAAATCTTTTACTATGTCATGATATTAGAAGAGAGTATTTATTGGGAAGAAAAGTTTATGACTGTGAATGGCGCGACTTTGTGATCATATATAGAGAATGGCGATGAGAGTAAAAACAAAATCATAATGCTTTAATACCCCAGTCACACCAATCAGACCGATAACAGATTGACCGAACCCGGTCACACCAACGAGGCCGATATAAAGATATAAAGAGGAATTAGCAATGATTACAGAAATATATGCAGACACGCCTGGAGAATGGAAAATCGATTCAAGAAAGCATACTTCAGTTGACGGTCTAAAAATAGAATTTATCTTTTCAAAGAAAACTTTTCAGTTTGAATCAGTTTGTTCAAAAAAAATTTATAGGGCGTGCATACAAAAGATGGCCGACATTCCTGATAGTTTTCATAATTTACAATTATCATATAATATGTCGGTAAAAGAAATTGAAAAGGTTTTTTGTTATCCTAGATTAAGCACTTTGGATAATAAATTGAGAGAATTTCAATTTAAGACCGACTGCAGACTTGCAACAGATCGACCGAACCCAGTCACACCAACGAGGCCAACATCAGACCGTTTTGACAATCTGGAAAGAAAAAAAGTGAAATGAAAAAAATTCTATGTTTATATAAATGAAGGGGTAAAAATCAGATCTCGAGCGCCATGATTTGAAACTGGAGAACAGGAAACGGCATATTTTAAGCAATTAATAGCTTCCAATGGACAAAAAGTGTTATTAAAGAGCTAAAGGTGAATGAAAATATAATTGATAAAAGTGATATTATGCAGTAAATCAGAAACTTCAGCACTGTATGCTGAATCAGAAGTAGGATTATGTGAGAACATTAACTTTTTCCCTAAGAGCTTACCCAAATCAACCGATAATCAGAGAAATCACTGTGAGGGAAAATTTAACCAAGGAGATTGTACTGAAATTCCAAAAGAAATGCAGTTGAATAAATCCCCAGGAAATGATGGATCGAATCTAGAATTTTACATTACATTCTGGCAGGTAGTCGGTGACTTAGTCGTTGGTAAAGACCCAAAATGTATTAGTAATTATAGGTCTATCTCCTTACTCAACGTAGATTACAAGATCCTTACTAAGATACTTTCTAAAAGATCAAAAACGATTTTGAGTAATATTTGATTTGATTTGATTTTAATTTATTTTCTTCTGCATGTTTCACATTTTACAAAGGTAAAGGCATCATTCGACTTAAGTATAACAAATATAATTACAGTCATATTCCGGGAAACAATGAGTATAAAATGAATAGGCGTTAGTAATTAATCTTAAATTAACCTTTGCCAACTTACTGATATTCTAATGAAAATCAGAAGATGGACTGTCACTATAAGCAAGTGCTTGATGATGTGGCAACCCAATCATATTCAGATAATTAATATTTCTACTGTGCGGAATGGATGACAAATTATATTATGACAATTATACTTTCCCCTTATAACTAATTTAAACTGCATGATACGTTTTTGATGGGAATGATGAAAAAATGGGTTGGGGGCTAGTGCAAAAAAATAACTAAAAGTGAAAATAATGTTGATGGTGAAACTAGGAATAAAAAATTAAAGTTAATGCAGAAACAAAATTGTTATGAGATTTCAGTAATCTAACCACAAACGTCAAGACGGTTTGTATGGCATTAAGCTGATTCAGTGTAACTCGATAGCAATCTTTATTTATTTCTAGCTTTAAAAGCGGTGAGGTTTTGACAAGATTTGATGGAATCCGGTAATGCATTCCATATATATGAACCATGATGTCGTATAGATTTATGTGCAATAAGTAATTTGGGATTAATCAAATGGAAATTGGCAGAGATACGGGTCGGATATAAATGAATTGCACTATTAAGCGTGAAAAGTCTTGGAAAGAATCAGGAAGTAATTTGTTTTTATATTTAAACAAAAAAAATACAGGTCTGGAGGGAATTGAAGTCAGAAACTTTGAGTGTTTTTGTCTGTAAATGTTCTAAATAATGGAACCAGTCCAATATTGTGTCAGTCGATCAAGTAGGTTATTTAAATGATAGAAACATTGGTGAAGCAATTAGACTAATCTATGATATGCTTTTTCACACGTCAAATTTTAATAAACCAGGATATCTATTGGCCATAGACTTTGAAAAAACCTTCAATTCAATTTCGCATATTTTTCTTCAAAAAGTGCTTAATTCTTTTGGGTTTGGACCAATGTTTAGTAAATGGGTTAAAATACTATATACTAAAGCTCAAAGTTGTGTTTTCAACGGGGGGGGGGGGGGGGGGGGGGGGGGGAATCAACCGGAGATCCGCTGTCTCCTTATTTATTCATTTTATGTATCAAAATGCCTAACTCATTGCATTCGAAAAGATAACTTGGTAAAGGGTATTCGCTGTGGTGAAACGGAAATGAAGCAGATCTTTTATGCAGATGATATGACAATATTTGTACGAGATATAGACTCAATTTATAGATTGTTGGTTAAATGTTTTATTTCCATTAATCTTAAGTCCGGATCTTCTATCCGGACTTAAGATTAATGGAAATAAAACATTTATTTTGTCTCTGGGGCCATCTGTTAGCTCTGCAACTTTTTAGCCTTTTGGAAAGGCAGTTGACATTGTAAAAATATTAGGTCTTTATTTTTCATTAGATCCTGACGTTGCTTAAGATTAATGGAAATAAAACATTTATTTTGCCTCTGGGGCCATCTGTTGGCTCTGCAACTTTTTATCCTTTTGGAAAGGCAGTTGACATTGTAAAATTATTAGGTCTTTATTTTTCATTAGATCCTGACGTTGCTGAAGAGATGAAATTATAAAGAGATTTTGAGCAAAATTAAGAAATTGCTAAATTGGTGGAAACAAAGAGATCTCACTCTGAGGGATGGACAAGATGAGGGAAGGACAAGATAAAAAGAAGTACTTTGTATCTTGATTACAAACAATGAGGATTGAAAATGTTTTAACTTTAGACTTTTTGTGAACGTACAAAGGGTGATATGGATCAAAAGACTTGTAACTGGAGACCAGAAAGTGAAATGGAAAAAGTACTTCAAATTTTTACTGAGACCATTTGGAGGAAATCAAATTTTCTTTTGTAATTATTTACCTAACATGATCAACATCAGTAACCAAAATACTACCAGGATATGTTAAATATTTGGTTTGATATGAATGCGTTTATTATTAAAAAGGATGCAACTAATAGAAGAAATTATTTTTTTTAAATAATAGGTGTATTTATAAGAAAGGAAAAAACATATTTTCATGTAAATCTTTTCTTTAAAAAACACATATAAATTGTACCATAATTATAGATGAATAAGGAACATTGAAGTCAGACTCTTATTTCAGATGTATGGGACTAGATAAAGAGGAATTAGCAATGATTAAAGAAATATATGCAGACACGCCTGGAGAATGGAAATTCGATTTAAGAAAGCATACTTCAGTTGACGGTCTAAAAATAGGATTTATCTTTTCAAAGAAAAACTTTTCAATTTTAATCAGTTTGTTCAAAAAATTTGTATAGGGCGTGCATACAAAAGATGGCCGACATTCCTGATAATTTTCATAATTTACAATTATCATATAATATGTCGGTAAAAGAAATTGAAAAGGTTTTTTTGTTGTCCTAGATTAAGCACATTGAATAATAAATTGAGAGAATTTCAGTTTAAGACCAACATCAGAATTACAACAGATCGACCGAGCCCAGTCACACCAACAAGACCGATATCAGACCGACAAGAGATCGACCGAACCCAGTCACATCATCGAGGCCGACATCAGACCGATAACAGATCGACCAAACCCAGTCACACCAACGAGGCCGACATCAGACCGATAACAGATCGACCGAACCCAATCACACCAACGAGACCGACATCAGACCAACAATAGATTGACCGAACCCAGTCACATCATCGAGACCGGCATCAGACCGACAACAGATCGACCGAACCCAGTCACACCAACGAGACTGACATCAGACCGACAACAGATTGAACCTAACATTAAATTACCCTCAATGGCCAATAATCGATTGGTTTGGAGTCGGTTTGGCGGTGTGACTGATAGAACATATTGTCAGTTGAAAAAGTTCCATTCGCATTCTGTTTGTGCAAATACCATATTTTAGTGTATTTCTAATATTATCATTATTATAATTTTTTTTTAATTATTTTATTTTTAAATTTAATTATTTATATATTTATTTTATTTAGTTATTTTTATTTTATTTTATTTTTTTTAAATGTTATTTTACTTTAATTATTATTTTTTTCTTTGGGGGGGGGGGGTACCGGGTATGCATGTTTGTATCGTATTTCATTATCTTATGAATTAGATATCGTATAATGCTAAAATGTACACTCCATAATAATGACAATAGTCACGTTTGTATAGCGCTTAGTACTACGATTCTAAGCGATTTACATGTAATTATTGTCAGAGGATTCAGTATTGCTATACCGCTATACAGCGTACGCTTTCCACTCCTCTAGGGAGCATTTCAGCCAGGCGCCATTTTACAAGCGCACACATGCTAATCCAACCACTGTGACGTTCGCATCCTTACCCGTTACCCATCAGTAATTCATAGAAGTATTTTGATTAGAATTACATAAGACCTACATGTCTCATTTGAATAACATCGAAACCCTCAAATGAATTCATACTCTCTTTTTAAAAAAAAATCAGTTGATCTTGGGGAGTGTCAACATAGTGAAAATAGAATGAAATTGAATGCTTTCATTTTAGAGAGCTGCACTCTAACATAAATCGATATTCACTTTTAAACAATTGTTCGCTGACGTGACTCTTAAAAAAAAATACAGTATCCGATATATAGGAGCTGACTTGCCCCCTCCCCCGCCCTCCCCGGCCCCGTGCCACCATTGGGTAGAATCCATTTAATTCCTTTGTTATTTTCTCAATCATTCTTGTCATGCAGAGGAAGCATCAACATTGACGATTTTAATTAATTCGGGAAGACTTTAGTCAGCTAGTCAATAGATTTGACAAAAGGTTCGTGTTTACAGAAGTAAGGGCCTGTTGAGGTCCTGTCATAATTTGATTACATTATAGTAGTTCAGTTCTGGTTAGTGCAATATAAAAAACTAATAATAGCTAGCCATTAAGTCAGTGGTCATGGCGTGTTTTCCCTTTCTTCTGAAGATGATAAGCTGTCACTTATGCCAGCCGTTCTTCTATCATCATTACCATGGGAATGGATAGTGGAAAATGCCACTAAATAACTTGCTGCTAGGATCATCATCATCATCAATATGCATGCACGTATACTTATCACCAAATTTTCATTAAGCTATTTTCAATACATCAACTTTCCTCTTCTAATTTGCTTATCAGGAAAATATAAAAGTCATATGACATAATGAACACGGGAAGCAGGCTGCAACCCACTTGAACGACAGCCCACGCGCGAGACCGACACTTGTAATTTCGAGGGCCTTTTCCAACTCTTTTGAGGGTTCTTAAAACCTTTTAAAGGGATACGCCACCGGGCGGCCGTGGGGAAAGTCGGCATTGCGTAAGCCGCATTCACTGGTACACAAAGTTTGTGCGTCGAACGCGTCCGTTGGATTAAGTAGGATTACATTTCGACTGCACGAAGCCGACCGAATCTCGCACGAGAGCTCGAGCTCAGGCGGAGCGTGCATGTTTGTGCGGCGACCAGTCTATCCGAGGTTTGTGCCCCGCGGGGCAACGGCATGATCAGGTACAGTGCCGTATATAGATAGAGTCTGGCCAACTCGGCTCCAGTTGGGTAACAACATGGCGCATATTCCTTTGTTGCAAGCTTACATAAGAAAGGAATATACGCCATGTTGCTACCCAACTGAAACCGAGTTGGCCAGACTCTCTCTATATACGGCACTGATCAGGTAACGATCACAGTGCCCTCTCGCGGCATTAAAACGGTTGAGTATCCCTTTAAAAGGTTCCCTAAACCCATTGCCCACGAGACCGACATTTGTAGCTTTCCTGATGTATTAATTTTGTCGGCATTAAAACGGTCGAGTATCCCTTTAAAAGGTTCCCTAAACCCATTGCCCACGAGACCGACATTTGTAGCTTTCCTGATGTATTAATTTTGTCGGTCCCGTGGGCCGTCGGACTGCTGGGATGTTGGTCTACTGGGATGTCCCATAACATGGAAAAATTAAAGAAAATATAGGTATAAGTTAAAATAAGAATGACGACATTACATATATAAGACAGAATAAGTTTACACTGTGTCACGTACCTTATAAAGCAAGGACTATAGACTCGTAGGTTGGTATACTACTCATTCAGTTAAACCTGGGGGGTGTTTCATAAAGCTGTTCGTAAAGTTACGCATGACTTTATGAACGACTGGAACATGTTCTTGGGTGCTATACTAATCAGATTCTCAATAATTTAGCACAAGAACTGATCACCAGTCGTTCGTAAAGTCGTGCGTAACTTACGAACAGCTTTATGAAACACCCCCTGGTCCAAGGTAATGTTTAACAAAATGAAAACTTACACCCCTGTCTACCTTCCTTTGTTAAAATTTCGGTTCAAAACATTGGGCCAAAGACCGCCACTGTCAAGTTTCAATCAGTCAATTTCCTTATAATCTTCTTTGTCACTTATCCATCTCCATCCAGACGATGCTTACGTCTTCAAGTGGCCTTTGCCGACACCCGACGAACAGCCATTGTCTTACTCACCTCGGTTTCACCCAAGAGGAATGCCACGCTGTCTTCAAGATATAGAGCAATGCCGACTTGGATTCACGGCGAGCTACAATGTGACAGCCGACACCGGAACTGTCTTTAAAAGCGACGACGTCGTCGATTTTGCTCCCAGATTTGGCAATACTCTCGACTTCGATGCCTTTGAAAAAGACTGGGAAATGCCGGTGACCTTGCGCATGGTGGATGTCAACCTGAAGCAAAACATAGGCAACTTTAAGGTTTGTAATACGATTCTTATTGCATTAACTTTAAATATAAACGGCGGTGAATCCAGGATTCGGATGCGGGAGGGGGGGGGGGGGGGATGGCACACTGGATCCGCCACAAATCTTTTCTAATTTCGTTTATACATTTTCATATCATTTATCCAGTGTAGGGCTATAATCAGTCAACCAAATTTGGGATTTTTGATGTACAGACAGAAATATAGATATATCATGACAGTTTATACCTCAATGCCTAAAGTTAAGCATAAACAATACCACAGGCGTAGACACGCATAATTATCCATTGTTAGTGGGGGATGATCTATTCATCATCCCCCCACTAACAATAGAAAGCTCTCTGCGGGAGTTGTTAGAAATGGAGCCTGAAAATCAGTTGCAATCTAAATCTCAATTATAATCTGGCTTCTAAATTCAGGTGCAGCACCAATGAAAACTCGTCAATCCTACTCATCTTCATTCAGCAGTCAATCAACAAATTGCTGTTTATTCAGTCTCTAATCCTCTTATTTTGTTCTTATCGTATTTTCTTAAATCAGTGAAATATTTACATTGAAAACAAAGATGTTCGGAAACGTATCTCATCATAGTCGCTGTTGCCATTATCCTAAAACTGCGGTGGTTTATTCGGTTTTTTACGTGGTCATTTCATTTTAACCACGTTTGTGTCACATGGTTACCAGTGGACTGTGGAGGTATATTTTTAGTAACTATGCCCCCCACAGATTTTATTACGATTTTACTGACAGACATGAGGTGGGGAAGGAGGAGGGAACTCTGGGCTCGACACACGGCTTCAGGGCGAGTTGATACAAATTTGGGGTTAAAATATGTAATGATGTATTTCGTAAATCAGCCTTAACTAATGGAAAAGAAAGTGGACAACCACAGTCCAGGGGGGGGGGGGGGCACTTCCGGCCTGTGCCCCCCCCCCCTTTTAGAATGAAGACCTTTTTTTTTTCTTTCTGTTTTTGCTTGTCAGGGAATTATTGAGAGGAGCTGAACCCCCCCCTCCCACTGAGCGACTTTTCGAGAAGCTGGCGAGACCAAAAGTTCACAAATCTTCATTTGTGTGCCCCCTCTTTTACTGAATCCTGGATCCGCTCCTGATTCTGACGATATGTCATCTATGCTTCTTTTATTAGGTTCGAGTGATGGTCAACGAACTGGTTTGGGAAACCGAGTTCAGCTCTCGGCTTGACCTTCCCATGCTAGTTGGTGTCACATGGAGGCGCGACGTCGGACTCGATGTCTATGTAGACGACATCTGTGCGGGATTCGTCGATACACCACGGAAGATAGCAGAGGAAGGCGTGACGGAATCGGAAGATACCATCAGTTATGTCTCCGTGGATTCCTTTCAGTTAGTCGACTTCTTGAGACCAATCGAATCGCTTGTTGATTTTGATAGTGAAGGTGAGAAGCGGAGCCTTATTTTGTTTCCTTACGAAACATCAGTTTGGTTTTCTCGTTTTCGAGATTTATTGTATTCTGATAATTATACAGGACGGTTCATTTAATTTTCATATGTGGTCTTCAATGAGGCCCCATTTTAGACTATGTATGCAGATCTTCACAGGCAAAAAAATGAGATAAAAACTTTAAGACTGAGGAATGATATAAGAGTATGATAGAGACCTAAATGCAGTCAATACCGATGAGGAATGTGGACAAAAAGAAACAGATTCTCATTTGATTCCAGGCCGAATTAAATAAACAAGGTTATTTAACAGATTAAGTTCCATCGACAAATTTACAACTGAACCACGTTTTTTGTCATCACGAAATATATACATAACAAAGAACCATTGCCCTAATATAGATAAAATATAAATATTTCTGCTTGTTAAATTATATATTATATATATTATATTATAAGTACTTTAGACAATCTTGCCGAAAATATTGTTTATGATATGATCTTTCATCAATGTTCATCTTTCGATTGCTCAAAAATCCCGGAAAACAGGAAATGGCTTTTTAAAGGTGAAATTTTAGGAAGAAATAGATTTGAAATGAGAAAGCTAAATTTATAACAGAAGGAGATAATTATGAAACCAATAGCATACATTACTATCAATGATATGTTTAAAATTATCATCTCAACTGATGAATCAATGTTTTTAGCTTATGTTTATTTATGTATCCTAAATCATTTATGGGCGTTATACTATGTGTGAGCAAAACAATTATCCATGTACAGAACACGTTGAAAACAGAGTAAAATGAATAAATAAATGACAACAAATTTGCAAAACACAATCACAACATATTACTATTCACAAAGATATACCGATGTATTCAAATCAGTGTCAGGCCTAAATTGATGCGTTGTAAATCAAATTCTGTTTCACGTATCACAAGGATGTGAGAAAAGGTAAATGTTTAAGTTAATTATTAATTTGTATTCAAGATTTTCTATTGGAATATTCTATCTTATCATAGATATGATCTCCACCTACTACCTGGGTTGCGTGGAAGATATCAAAGCATCACGTGGCCTGCTAACAGAGACGATGCCGATCCATCCCCAAGACAGCATCATTGTCGCGTGTCGCCGCTCGTGCAATATGGTCACCTCCTTGTATGCCTTTGTTGGCGAGAACGAGTGCAGCTGTGGCGATGACATCGTCAACTTGATTCATACACGCATTTGTGGACAGGTGTGCGTCGGTTATCGTTCTCTGCCTTGTGGCTCGAACGACAAGTGGGGTGTATATCTAACATCCAGTTTGATCTCTTCAACTCAGCATCCCATGGATGACGACATCTACATCCCTGGAATGAATCTTCTATCTGATGGCATTCCCGCTCCGGTAATGCCTCCACCACCGTACGAGCGACATGACCGATACAAGAGAAGTACGCCGGAAGAAGATACACAGGAACATCTTGTAAGGCATCGTAGGAGTGCGGAATTCATTGATATCGATGATGTAGAAGGTGTAGTGAATACTTTCCTGAATTTCACGTACTTCTTACAAACGGATACACCGATTGAATGCTCATGGACATTCGGTGATAACACGGGTACCCACTGGCAAACTGAAGCTGAGCATTATACGCAATATCAGCACGAATACAACCAGGCTGGTGACTTCATAGTCAATGTGGACTGTGACAGCCGCCTACAAGACTCTGCATCGGTCATAGTCAGGAGCAGCCTTAACGGATTGGCATTGACAATTGAACAGGAGGGTACTGCAACTACCCTATCAGATGTGACTCTTCGGGTTACTCGCTCAGGTGGAACAACGTGGCCAATTAACGCAATTTTCATTCTCAATGAGCAAGAACAATCCTTTGTGCAATCACCAACTAACATATTTGACACAACCTGGACCCCAGCTAAGTTTGGAGTGTTTCCACTTGAGGCAATCATATCAAACAGAATCGACGAAGATATTTCTCTTTTCGTAAACGTTACTGTTGGGGAGGCAATATCTGGACTAACGATCAGAACACCAGGTTCCCTAGGCACAGACTTGCCTATACATATTACTGTTGAAATAAGTGGTGGGAGTAACGTAACTGTCGATGTGGGTTTCGATGATGGAAGTTCTAATTCCCAACAACTGTTGAATGGTAATGCTTACACATGGATACGAAGCTACTCGAATCCTGGCTCAAAGGACATCACGGTGACCGCATCAAATATATTTGGTACCGACTCAACCAATACCTCTATTACCGTACTCCAATCCGTTACTGGGCTACAGCTGTCTGTAAATCCAGACGTCGTTGATGTAAATGAGAACGTCAATGTACAGTTAACTGCTGGAGCAGATGTCATCCCCGAAGTCACATGTACCATACGAACTGGCGATGGGGAAGAGTTTGTTCAGAGCAACACAATCCTAAATAGCGCCTTTGAGTTTCCTGTTACCTTCAACTACTCCCAAGATTTCCACAATGCTGTGAAAGTATCGGCAACCTGTTCAAATGCCTTCAGCAACCAAACGGTTGAGAAATACGTCGTGGTAGGCAAAGTGGTTCAAAGTTGCTCTATTCTGGCTCCTGAATCACAGAAGGTTGGGGATAGCTTGGAGACGGTTATCATGGTTCAGGGTGGCAATTCCCTTCAGCTCCAAATTGACTTTGGCGATGGATCGATTTTAAACCCTAATTCCGAGTTCCCTGGGAACATTGCGGTCAATCATTCCTTCAGTGCTCCTGGAACATACAACGTAACCGCGACAGTCAGCAATTCCGATACACATGCTGATGTTGAGTGCTCGACGGAAAATGCTACAATTATAGTACAGGACAATGTTCCACCGGAGAACTTGTTTACCCTAAGTGCCTCTCCTAATGCCATTGACCTTACCACCGAAAATCAAATTAATTTTACTATGTCGCTGGACTCATCATGGCAAAGCATTCCCGAAGACACTTACATCACGTTCTTGTTCTCTCAGCAGTGTACATGCAGTCTTTCAATGAAGCTGGAAAATTATACAACAATTACCGGAGCTATCTACAACACGAGTGGAACCTACATAGTCACTGCAATAATTTCCAACAGAGTCAGTGCTGTCGTCAAGAAAATACAGGTTGGAGCAATGTATCCAATGGACGACTTTACTGTAACACCTTCTGAACCAGCATTGCTGGTAGGGGACCTTGTGGAATTCACAGTTTTGCCAGTTAACGGAACTGAAATCAGGATAAACGTAACTTGGGGTGACGATAACCATGACTACAGATATGTCCAGTCACCGACATCTGTAACTTTTAATCACACATACAGCAGCCCTGGAGATTACGATGTATGTGTACAGGCGTTTAACGATCTGTCGCCAAGTTCAACGCAGGATTGCAATTCCCTACAAATTCTGAATCCTGTTCAAGGATTAGAATTTAGCATAACTAATTCCATCGTACAAGATGATACTCCTGACTTTATCATTGGGCTTCAGCCAGGGGTACCTGTTCCTTCAAGTATGACATGTATTATAGACCGGGGTGACGGCACAGACACTATCATGGTAAACGAAGGAGATCTAACTGTATTTCCGAAGAAGGTAGGATGCGAATACACACCGGCGGTGAAGAACTACCAGGCCACAATGTACTGCTACAATGTATTAGGATCATCCAATCACTCCTTACCAGTAAAAGTAAGAAAGCCTATTTCGGAAATATTTGAGTTACAAGTAACCAAGGATTTTTATTGGCTTTCCGAAGCTCTGGTTGAATATATATTATCTGTCAAAGACGGTGAAGAAATCCCTGTGGGATATGCAGATTTTTATTGGGACTTCGGGGATGGCAACTTCTCAAGGGCCTACGAGAAAATGCTTGATCGAAATAAAAAGCAAACAAATATATTCATTAGTGAAGGAGCTTACGAGACCAATCTAACGATATCTTACGGCTTGTGGAGCGGAATTCTAACAGAGCCAGTGGTAGTCGCTGAAAGACGTAGTTTGGACGTTGATGTGAAATATTTGGGTGGTAATAGAAATGGCCAACGTGGTGGTGGACCCAATGAAACTTGGTTTTACAAAGACCAGTTACTTCAGTTTACCCCAGATCCTCTTTATGACGACGCAACGTACACATGGAAATATAGTACAGACCAACCGCCGTCTACTGTAAATGAATTTGATCATGAATTTGAAACAACAGGTGTATTTGCTGTGACGGTTAAAGCAAGTTACCCACTGTTCAGCGATGATCTTGTTACGTTTATCCATATCGTTTCACCATTCACGTTCGAAGGAATTGCAGTTGTAGACTCTGGAAATGAAAACTTGAAGCTAAAGGCGTACAGCAAACTCAACATAACGCTTTTGGGAACAGGCCTCAGCTCTCCTCTCTGTATTTTGTGGATGTTTTGCAATGAAACACTATACTTTTCGGGCCCGCCGAACTGCTACAACGCTCCTTATGACAGCGGTGAACCTGGTACCGCATGGACAACAGATGGACAACTATTGACACATGTTGAGTTCAACACACCAGGAATTTTTAATCTAACTGTAATTGTGACAAATAACATGGACACAGAAGACTCCACCATGACTCGGGTGGAAACTATCACCATAGTCGGATGCACAGGTCCACCAGAAGTAACTATAAGGGGTTCCGGCAGGGACATAGAAAATCCTAAAAGATATTTTCGTTCAGAGAAGATCAATCTTGCGTCTACCGTGAGACTCAGGTGTTTCGGCCTTGAGAAAGTACCTCCGTTTCAGTGGTCCTTGACAAACAATAATGAACCGAATGCGACATCTGTTGACTTGGATACAAACAATCTACCTGATTATACTTTTCAACCTCTGACGTTTGCAGTGGCACTATACAACCTGACAATGACGGTTACGGTAACAGAAACGACCCCACCACTCTCAGGAATCGATTTCGTATACATGCGCATTGATCCTACACCACTCATTGTCCTTATTTTCGGTGGCAGCGCCAGGACTGTCAACGGTCTTCAAGATATTCAGTTCAATGCTTCGGAGTCTCAAGACCCTGATGAAGAGCTTGATGATCAGGACCTCAGCAAATGGAACTTTACATGGAGTTGCCATAGACCTGATAGTGATGCGTCGCCCAAACCTACGGTCTCATCTGCTGCGGTATCGATATGTGAATTCCCAACTGAACACGTTATCCCCGAAGAAACGCAACCTCTTTTCACCATTGGGGGCCTTCGTCTTGCCCTTGATGCCAAGTATATTATCAAGGTGACTGCAACGCATATCGACGGAAGGTCAGGCTCGTACGAACAGGCTATAGAAACGGTCCCAGGCGAACCGGTTCTAGCCAAAATTGAGTAAGCATCATGCGTCTTACATTAAAGCATATGTTATATTAACATTGACAATAACATGACTGCAAAGCGTGAGCTATTAAAGAGAAAACAGTCATATTCTAAAGAACCTTGAACTTACGTCTCATCTGAGAATGAATGTGTGGTATTCATTTCGAAATCAGTCCACATACTGTGATTATTATCACTAAGCCGATATGATTTAGGAATAGATTATGATGGAATCAACATCAAATTTTATTAATACAGGAATGTAGGCGGTAAACGCAGAGATTTGATCATACATGTATGTTTAACCCTTTCAGGACAGGAATTATTAAAGGGCTAAATTGATCACATTTTGTTTTTGAAATTGGCAACAATCATATTTTTTAGTGCTACATGTTTCTAATAAGTGTAATGTCTTTGAAAACAATATACATTGTTATGGATTTTGTCGAAAAGTTGAAAAATTGACAAATTTGATTTAAAAAAAACAATGATTTTGAACCTCTCAATGCATTGAAAATTGAAGGATTCTTAAAGCTTATTCTCGCTTTTGAAATTCCTGGCGTAAAACATTATGGTCATGCAACAAAAATGGACATAGTGCGTGAACAATTTTTTGCTCTTTCTCCTGATATATCTGAATAAAAAGTTAGTGAGCCAAACCACCACATGTGGTCAATTTTCTTGAAAGTGTTAAAGTATTCTTCAAGAAATGAAGAAATATAAGCTCCCCTCCATCAATTACACCCAGTTGTAAATGGGTACCCGATATCCTACAAAGCTAAATATTTTGCTGCTTGGCTGAAGCCAAGGTAATATAGGTTTTCCCGCCCATTTTCGTCACGTCTCCATCAATTTTCAATTCAATTTCGTCCAGAGAAGCTTACTGCTTCAAATACTAAGTTCAGCTTCGTCAAATTGTCATTCATATTCGGTTTTTTATCAGTTTAAACTTAAGCATTCAAATTCGTCTAGTTAGGAATGCTAGGATCAAATTCGTCATTTTTTAAATTAACGAATTCATTATTTTGTCATTCAAATTCGTCAAATGCTATATAACCAGGTATTTAACCATTTTTTTTTAACTTTCTCCCGATATTTGTGTGTCGGTCGAGTGGATAGATAAAAACGACGTAAATGTAACGAGCAAAGTTCGATTAAGGTAATAATTACAGCATTATACCATATATCTGGGAGACGGTTTTGAGTGAAACTTTGACGAAAATGAATGCCAATAGACGAAATTGATTTTGCTGTCTCGTGCTCAGCTACTGTGACCGACGAATTTGAATTGCAATTGACGAAAACGGGTGACAAAGCACGAAATTGATTGACAATGTTTCAAAATTGATCGACCAAAAACAAAATTGAAAGGCGTATTCGCACATTCCACAGTGTCCGGGACGAAAATGAAAACACAATTTTAAAAATGGAATGAATTGGTGACGAAAATGAGCGGGAAAACTTATATTATAGGAGTCCTATTAGCGTCACCATGTGACTGATATGAGCGCTATGTACAAGAAGACATATACATGTAATAGTAACTGTAGTTGTAGTAACGCTGACTCCCGGTTTCTTTTCTTTATAGCTGCACTCAGAACTGTTTGACGAAAGTCAATCCGACTTCCCAAATAGCCTATCAGGCACGCTGCAGTAACTGCGCCACCCAGAATGCAACATATAACTGGGAGATGACGATTGGCAAAGACACCCAAGAAGATGGCAACCTCGCGGAAAAAGCCAAAGGTGAGGCATTTGGATAGCTGTGAATGTACGACGAAGGAGAAAATGACAATGTGCGGGAAGAGTAGTCTATCGCCTACCCAGCGTTAAACACGCTTAAAATTGATGACATACATACATTAAACAGCAATATTCATGTATAAATACACCACACATATGCTGCCAGTATTATTTCGAAACTTCTTTAGCCATAATGCAAATACACTCATATCCTACACGACACTCATCAGATTTCCATTTAAACAATACCAAAACCCTTATAGCACAAAAATCAATTAGGCATCACGGCCCCGACATATGGAACTCCTTACCCGATTCGCTTAAGTTACGGACTTCACTTTTTTCTTTTAAAGCCACTACAAAAAACACCTTCTTAATCAGTACAGTAATTAAAGTTACTATTTAATATAGTTAGAGAAAAATTAACCATTTATTGAGGCATTAAATTAAATTTAAAATTAGGGCAGAGGCTTTGTACAATCACTCATTTCACATATTGCACGGCCACCTGCACATTACCCTTCATTTCATATTCATCCTTCTTTCTCTTCTCTTTCTTTTATTTTCTTCTTTCATTTCCTATCCCGAGGCCGTCATCATCTCAAGCTTATGCTTACGATGTCGGTCTCCTGCATCATTTCACTCTCCTTAGCATAGAATCGCCCCATTATTCTTGTTATTATATTTATACCATATTTTGTTAAACGATCAAGTAGATTTTTGTTTGTAAACAAATCTTTAGGCATTTTTCCTCCCCAGTCAAGCTTCTTCGTTTACTAGATTTTTGTTTTTTACTAGATTTTTGTTTGTTATGTTCATTACGTAGATTATGTATATCATGCTATTATGATTTTGAATATACTTTACTTTGTACTTATGAAAAATGCAGAAATTAAACAGTGCGAAAAAAAAAATATATATATATATAAAAGCTAGGTTCACCTGACAGTTTGGCTCGCGGCATTAAATTTCGAGGTTATCTTGTAATCAAGGACTCGTCGTTTCGGAAACTTAAGGTCTACTCGACCACAAGCTATCATTTGGTCAGCTCGATAACTACGGTTATGTGCCGTACGGACGCAATCGAGGCTTAATCGCCAGCTTGTAGTTACAACATTGTACACCGACGGCTTACTCGGTTTGTAGTTTTAAACCTCGATATCTTGTTGTTTTGGTATCGTATCGTTGTTAGTGGGTCTTTGTTTTAAATCTCGAGGTTTCGCTCACTTAACGTTTAAAACTACGACGGTGCCGTGTAGATATAGCGAATGTGGGAACGAAATATTGCAAATGCCATGAATACAGCCACAGTGGGAGGGAGGGGTAAGGGGGGGGGGGGGTGGGGCGTACCTTCATTGTTTGGCCCGGGAGTCATAATCCCTAGATACGCCAATGGCTTCGCTCCCTCGCCGGTCATCCCCTCCCCCCCCCCCCCCCCCCCCCCAATCATGAACACGGATCGACACCCCTGTATGAAAGTGTTCATATTAAATTTTAAATTTAAATTCATATTCTCTCTGGTAATAATAATAATATTGATAATGATAATATTAGCAGTTTATATAGCGCCTTTTCCACCGGATGCAAGGCGCAAATTGTACATAGTGTGACTCTGTGTATAGCCATAATGTGTTACATCATGTCACACAGTTATAGATGTTTTGCAATGACACAAACTTAAAAACTTTTAGCTCTCGGCAGGTTTTCATCTGGTGTTGATTGATTGATTTTATTTTTCCATGCATCAAATACAAAATAACATATCAACATAATAATAAAATAGTCATACCATTGGAGGGTTAGTCATAAGCCTAAGGCTTGAAAGTGACGCCCCTCAAGAAATGAAAAAGTCCCCCTTTAAAATATAAACTTTGTATATATATATATATATATATATATATAGACAAAATAGGAATGAAAAGTCCGTATACGATGAAAAAATTCGAATTTTCGGCCATAGGCCTTCATCAGGAAATGATGAAAATTTATTAGATAGGTACCTATCTAATAAATCCCTATACCTATCCTATCTAAATTAATACCTATCTAAATTTATTAGATTTTTTGTGTACCTATCTAATAAATTTTCATCATTTCCTGATGAAGGCCTATGGCCGAAAATTCGAATTTTTTCATCGTATACGGACTTTTCATTCCTATTTTGTCTATAACTTTGCAAGTCCGAAGCAGAACTATATTTTTTTACTATATTTTTTTATATATATTTTTTTATATATATATATATATATATATATATATATATATATGACTAAAGGGTACATTAGCTGGACACACAACAATGCGGTTTATTCCGTCATAATAGCGCCACATACATTAGCGGGACAGTTGAGCATAGAAATAAGACAAAAAAATGTCCAGCTAATGTAGCCTTTAGAGTTTATATATATACATACACATATTATGCATATACATATACATATACATGCATACATACAACGATTATTTAAATGAGGTTCACAAATAGTAAAGAGCGTGTCATGATTACATACTTATCAAATGTCAGTCGTACATCGAGATCAATACAGTACAATAAAATTAAATCTTACATTGTAAATTCTACTGTATTGCAAATACAATAAGAAGCGGAACACAAATGGGAGGGGGACAAAGACGAGACCAAAATAACGCAATTAATGTGCATTTTGATACCGTGCATTGTATCTTAGTGTTAACTAAGATACAATGTTTTCATAGTAAGATAAGCTAGATAGAAGTTGCTTTTGAGAATTTCACGTCAATTCTATTTGTGGTAATATTTTAAGTTTCCCCAAATGTTAAATATTTCGAGCCTAGTTTTTCACTTTAATTGTTTTCTGATGATGACACTCTTCATAAGAAAAAAAGGAACTGCATTAAAATGTATATTCCGTAAACGTATCGATTTTATTTTCAGTATCTTATAAGACGTAAAAACTCTTTCCAGTACAATCATTTTCTAGAAATATTGTTGACTTTATTCCTCTTTTTAACAGTACTCCTAAACTTTAAATTGAATTCAAATCAAATGTACATACATAGGTAGGATTTTGAAAAGTTCTCATTTGAAAAGTAGTAAAATTCATATCTTTGTTAGATTAGATGAATCTTATACAACCAACCGTTGGTGAAGATACGCTTCATGCTTTATTTTTTTAATGTTGGAAGTTTTGTGCTGACTTGTATTCATGAACAAAATCTTGTCTTTCTCATTCCTGTTTCGGCCTTCAGAGTTAACCAAAAGCGGACTGGTGATAATGGCCAATGTCTTGGAAGGCGGTCAATTCTATTACGTGAGGGTGTACGTGGAGGAGCCAGGAATGCTTCGAGGCTTTACGGAGATCTCGTTCTACACTAACCTCCCTCCCTATGGCGGGACTTGTATGATCGAACCGTTTGAGGGTCAGACTTCCTGTATATACACTTCCTAAAGCCTGTCATAGTTCACACGATGCGTTATTTGCTGACGTTGGGACCGTGTCGGTGACTATTGCGATCTTTTGCGCGTCATTAAAGAGTGATATCGTTTAAAAAGTGTATGCAAAATGATCAGTGCAAACAATAGTTTTAAAAACTATGGATTAATTACCTTTACGGGCTCGATTAGCGCAGGTAATGACACGATCGACATGACGCCTCATGTGAGGCGTGCTTATTGCCTGTTCTACGGCGAGGCGTCTTTTCGTCAACTCATCTAAACACAACACATAAAGTAAGTTCCCCCTAAATCAAAATGGCATAACTTTTAAACGAAAAGGTTTCGAACAAACTAACTTGGTCAGAGTGTTCCTACACTTATTGACTAAGTTCTGTGTGAAAATGAAATTGATCCGTTGAGTCATGCATGAGTGAGCACACATTCAAGGCAAAATTGTCACTTTTCAAAAGTCACAAGAGCCATTTTGGGGGGGTTATTTTGGCGAATTCTATTTGTGGTTTTTGTTCAAGTGCTGTAGTTGTTTATCATACATCGTTTGACCCCTTCGCACCTATCCTGACACTTTTCGTGTTTTTGCACGGTTTGGTGAGCACAATTTTAGTGGAAAGTAGCGATGTTCAACCCTCTTAACTTTGAAATGGCAAAATCCATTCGGATTATTGAAAAAATTAACATCGGATATTGCTACCAAAATGAGTTGTCAATTGTGTAAACACAAGAGGTAATTTTCTGGCTGGTTGAGTGAGCACACTTTAAAATTAAGCAAGAAATGCTAAAATTCACTGTTAATAATATGGCATAAAATATGACTCCTGTGACTTTTGAAAAGTGACAATTTTCCCTTTAACGTGTGCTCACTCATGCATGACTTGACAGATCAATCTCATTTTCACACAGAAGTTAGTCAATAAGTGTAGGAACACTCCTGCCAAGTTATTTTGGTTACAACCTTTTCGTTAAAATGTTACGCCATTTTGCTTTAGGGGGAACTTACTTTTTGTGTTGTGTTTATATGGCAGTATTTTAATGGCTATGTGATCACTGTTCGTTTTGCGTTCATTTTTGTGTGATGTCTCTTTCACCTGGCGCGTCGCACCAGTCGCTGAGGCATGTGAGAAAAATCGGTTATTCTATTTTTGTACGAGTATGCGTTGAAAAATATATAAAAAATGAGGATGAAATCATTTTAATATTTTAGACAGGGGTCTCAATAATGGTTTATTGACAAAGGAGGGGCTCTTTAGGGATAACAGTCTCAACACCGATTCAGTGAAAGCTCTCAAGACGGATTTCAGTTTAAAAGCGATTCATTTTATAAAGGGAAAGCTATCTAAAGACAGATTTCCGTCATTTCAGTCTCAATAATGATTCGTTTGATACAGAGAAATCTCTTTAGATGGATTTCAGTCTCAATAAGGATTGTAACAAGGAAAGCCCTTTAATTTAGACGGATTTAAGTTTTTAAAAATGAAACTTTTGACGCAGGAAATGCTCTCGAGATGAATTTCAGGTTTAAAAATGAATCATTTGACACAGCAAAAGCTCTCGAGATGAATTTCAGTTTAAAAAATGAGGGGCTGGACTATCCAATATTTGTGAAGCATTGCAAAGTTCTCAGATAAAAATATTATATAACTTGTGCATGTAACTTCTGTATAGTTTCACTGTAAAGGAAAGAAAAAGAAGGAGAAACTGACCATTTTTTTTGCATGCTCGCTTCCCTCGCGCACAAGAACACTGGAATGTTAATATTAAGGCAAAGGCGTCCCCCTTCGGCATTGGGCTGCAGCCCCCCCCCCCCCCTCCCGAGGATTTTCAAAGTTCCAATATTCGGGCAACCACCACTTCATATTCGGGCAGCGAGTAGCCAGAATATCTATATATTTGGGCAGCGAGGTTCACAGATAATTTTGTACCTTCATTATGTAACTTCTGTACATTTTCACTACGAAAAGTTGTTACAAATTTTTGCTCGCTCGCTTAGCTCGCTCGCACACATTAAAAGTTGATATTTTGGCAAAAGTCGTCAGCCCTCTCCTTGCGAAAAATGGGCCCGTGTGATCAAGATCTCTACATCTGCGATTTTCTATTATCATTTTTTTTTTTTTTTTTTTTTTTTTTTTGGGGGGGGGGGGAGGGATTAGGGTGCAGCATTTTGTCGGCAAATTTGGGTGTCACCCCCCTATTAAAATGTTTTAGCGACGCCCTGGATTTCAGTCTCCCTATTGATTCGTTTGACACACACAGGGACAGCTCTCGATACGGATTTCACCGTGAGCTGTGACGACTGGAAGGACGAAGGTGACGAACCGCAACGCCCGCCGGAAGACGGGAGCAATCCTCTTCCTTACGAACCTATACTCAGATACAGAGTTCAGTACCGGCCTAAGGGAACGGAAAAATACACCCAGCTCGTGCCAGCCGGAGAACTGAAAACAATACCTAAGTTAAAGTTTGCCATCGGTCCAGAAAATTACAACTACACATTTGAGATCTTGTTCACTGTCCTAGACAAGTTTGGAGGAACAGCGGAGACAAATGCTACCATTCAGGTAAGCTTTGTCAACAGCTACAGAGAGGGGGCACGGGGGTACGGGTAAGTGCACTCCCATTCCCAATCGAATGGCGAAAAAAAAAGCCAACCCAGAAAGAAATAGAAAGAGAGAAAAAAGGATATGTAGAGAACGCCCTTCTACCCCACCCCTTTTGCGAAGGCTTGTTCTATCGTGTATCTTCCACCGAGTAGGTCCTGCATGTGCCCCCCCCCCCCCCCCCAGCATGACCATGCCCCCTCAATGGCTGGATCCACGCTACACAGAGAAAACATGCAAACAGTTATTTACAATTTGAACTGAACAACCCGTTGTACAGTAGCATGGCTGTTTTGTACAATCAACAATATTTTTCGTTCTTATCCTTCAGGTTCGACAAAGTGTTGCTACTAAGGATTTTCTGGTTGGTCTCTTCGACGACGGGGGCGACATTGACACCTTCCTCCAATCTAAAGATCCTGAGGCCGGCATGCGCTACTTTGGTGCCCTCATATCGGTGGCAGATGCTGTAGGTTCCCGGTTTTGCCCCCCCCCCCCCTTTTTTTTCCCCTCGTGCTCGTTGCACGCGATGCGTCATTACTGACGTAAAACTGCGTCAGCCACTTTCGTGGCGCACCATGTGAAAACGAAACCGTACACAAAATTAAAGTGAATGCAACATAAACACAAAATTTGCGGTGAAATACTGGAACTTGTGTAAATTGCCGACGGGTTCTATTAGCGTAGGTATTATGGCAATCGGAATTCCGTCTAATGTGCAAAACGGCATAGAAGGAAATCGTCCATAATATATTCTCGAAAGCTGACTTAGTCCGCAGATTAAAGGAGCGCCAAGTGTTAACCTCTCCATTCTGTAAAAGCGAATAAGCCCTATATATCTCTGCAACAAGGCATGATTTCAGTACTGAAAATGGAATTTCTTTAAAATAAATATTATCCGTTATTGTTTAGCTACAGAATTATAGTAATTTGTACGGGATAAGGTTGTTTACACCCTCTTTATTGTTTTCATGAATCAGTGGACTAATTTAACCCACCTAATCGGGGTTTAAACCTGGCCTAAATAATTAGACCATTTCTACGACGTACAGCCAGCGATGTTATCTGTACCGGATTATCTGATGCTTAGGAATTTTCTCATGGAAAGCGCTCAGAAATACAACAAGTAACAAAAAGGATGTTTTGTCAACTGTTGCGAATCTATGTTACGAATCTTATGTATATAAGAGTGTTAAGTTTATGCACGCATGCGCAGTGCCATGAGCCGATGACACTAATTATTATTATTATTATTATTATTATTATTACTTATAACGCCCTTTTCCCATTAGGCTCAAAGCGCTTACAATAAATTAAATCATCTACAAACTATAAACTATCGAAAAGATGTGTTTTTAATGCCTTTCTGAAAATTATTACTGATGAAGACTTTCTAATAGAAAGTGGCAAATCATTCCAGTATTTTGAAGCTGACACAGTAAACGTTCTATCACCAGCTAATGTTCGAGTTACTGAATATGTGAGGCGGAGAGGGTCACTGGCGGACCTTAGTAATCTAGTGGGCTTGTATAAACTCAAACAGTTAATTAAATACTCTGGAGCCTGGTTATTAAGTATTTTGTAGACAAACAAGAGTAATTTGAAAATTATTCTTTGCTTCAAAGGAAGCCAATGTAGTGAGTTCAAGAGTGGTTGAGAAGGGTGGTCTCGAGAAACCTGTAAAATTAATCGTGCTGCCCAATTTTGTAATCGTTGAATACGAATCAACTGATTAGAGGGAATCGTAGAAAGGAGTCCATTGCAGTAATCAATACGAGATAAAACTAGAGAACGGACAGCATTGTGACAAGCAGACTGATCGATGAACCTTCTGATTCTAGAAATGCTCCTTAAATAAAAAGTAACTGTTTTACAGATGTAAGAGATATGATGTGACATCGACATACACGGATCAAACATAACACCAAGGTTTCTTATTGTTTCTGAAGGACCTAATCTGCTTTTCAAATCAACGCTATTGCGATTGTCCCAAGTATTGCCAAGCAACAGTATATTTAATAGACATCTTTTCTTGTTTTTATATTCCGTGACTTCTTTGCGTGGCTATAATTGCTGAATGAAATTGTATCATTAATGACATATATTTGATAATTCTCATATTGCATTGCATAAATTAGTCTTTAAATTGGTATCGTCTTTGGGAGAGGGACGGGGGATTTATTTTCTAGCAAGTAGTATTAATCTTATTCATCAGGCCTAGCAATGGGCTTAAATCTAGAAAAGAACGTCAAACACGATCCCAAAGACTTTCGAAACCCAGCCTTGTCCATCATGTGTTGAAATATGCAAATACAACAATAACGTATGTCGTATTCCGAACATGATTTCTATGCGATATGTAAATAGGGTATTGATTTTGGTCGATTGGGTCGATTTCTCGAAAGTCTTTGCGAACGTGTTATCAATTCTCAGTCTTAAATTTAAAAAAAAAGAACGTCATAGAATGATTGTTAATTGAATACCTTCTCATTTTCTCCTTTCTCTCCTTTCCTCATCTCTCCCTCTCTCTCTCCCTCTCTTTAATAGGCTGGTCTGAACGAAGAGGACGCAACATTAGTAAGTTTCAAAGCAGTCTTTTGTTTAGACGGATAAGTTTTTGTTTTCGATTCTAAATCACGGAATCTCATATTGTACTGATGCCCTGCTCTGACATGTAACCCAAGATAACAATGTAAATTTAATACAGTGCTTCGCCTTGTAAGTTATGTTCACTGAATTAAAGTTTTTGTGGAAAAATATCCTCGCAGTGATGTTAGAGATCAAGAACACGTATGCTTTATAGTCTCAACTGCATAATTATAAAGAGATGGTTCAGATCTGGTTAATGGTGAAAAGAGTAAGCTTTGTCATTATACATATGTCCATAAGCTGCGTTTCAATTCAATACTTTGTGCAACATGCCCTAAGTGTATACTCAATATTATCTTAAACGGTATAATTATAATCATTTAAACCCTTTGGTCTGTCAGTCTGTATTATACTAAATCTATTCCCGACGCTGTGTTTACGCTCGATCTAAAGTCGAGTTTATAGAAAGTTAGACCGAAGTCTAATCCCCCACCTTTGTTTAACATGACTGTAGGCCTTGCTTGGGGTCGCTTTAACTGAATTAGTAGAGTACAGGGTCGTGTAACATAAGGAGACACAATCAATCTTACGATTGATATCAATCGTAAGTCTATGGCAAACCATGTACTGAAGAGTTACAATTGATCGTAAGATTGATTGTATCTCTTTATGTTACAGGCCCCAGGCCTTTGTAAAAACTTCAAATGACTTCTTCTTATATTGGAATTGCTTCAGATTAAGGATAAGACGATGGAAGTGATGACCAACCTCAGTTCTCTGGCGAAGACACCGGATAGCATCAACATGGCTGCAGATACTTTTGGTAACCTGTACTCGAAGTATCCTCCTCCTAGTAGTAATTTAGCCGTGAGTATCTGGTGAAAAATGATATTTATTTTACAAAATTGTGCTTTCTCGCGTTCTCTTAGCATTCATGTGTGTTATCGTTTTACATTTGTTTATTTAAAAGTTTTGTAAAAGAATATTCTATTGGCTGAAAGCTACCACGTGACACTCAGTAATTTGTTATCTAAACATGTTTGAGAGCATGCTATTTCCTGAAAAACTATCACGTGACATTGAATAGTTTGTTATATGTACTCCAGCAAGCAATATTACAACCTTTTTTGTGTTGAGTCAAAATATGAATAATTCTGGGCACCCGTGGTTTCAGGTCTGCGCGTAACCTTATATGCATTGTCATAGCCGTGTATGCATTGTCGTAGCTGTATACGTTTTAAACTGGAAGGCAACAACAATTTACGAGAGGGATGACGACTCGAGAATTAAGGAAGGCATGAGACCATGAAATCCCTAAATTCTCCAGCCTTGAGGAATTTCTGAATTTGTCGATTCATGCATGGTATTATATTGAACCGCAAAGCATGCAATATTCACAAATGATATAAAACTCTTTAAACGTACTTTCCGCTCAGATAAATGCAGCTACATCGTTAGAGGAAATGACTGGAAGCTATGCTGACATCACAACAAGCAACGCAGAGGATGTGAAAAGGACAGGGGACGGTAAGTGACAAACAGAGCAACCTGTATAATGTGGTGGTCAGTATTTGAAATAGAAGTAGAGTTCGCATATTAAGTTGCGTTTCAAAAAAGAATACAGAAAACAGACGATCTGATGTCATTGTTGGAACCTAAGGAGTATATCATTGTGACGGTAGACGATCCGTGTTCATGATTGGGGAGGGGGGGGGGGGGGTTATCCCCCTCCCACATCAGTATATGTATATATAAAACTTGCATTTTAGAGCATCCTAAAATGTTTTTTTAATGAAAAGAAGAAATGCACGGATCTACGCCAATGGAACCCCTTAATTGAGAATAACAATGCGAGCGAACGAATTTTCTTCGATATCATTTTCGAATTGAAATTATGGCATGTCTTATTTCCGTTACTTATAATCACCAATGAATGTGGTGGTATTCTAAGATCAAACATAATGAGTTTGGATGATAATTATTAGTTATAAGATAATGTATCATAATTCTTATTCATTTTATCCAAAATATTAGGGGGTGTGGATGATAATACAGGCCATCCCCCACCTCAATATTTTTATTTGGAAGATTATATATATACCCCCATCCCCCGGGATCGACACCCATGGTATATCGTAGAAGTATTAGGAGTAGAAATTGTTCTTTCAATGGAACTTCATCAAACAACTTGGAAAACGTTAAATAACTGGCTAAGATATGTGGATCCAAAGGAGCATATCAGTGCAATATTCAGTAGTACATGTAGTAGATGTAGTAGATTTTTTCTTTTGAATGGCATCCTAACTACGAACTTTGAAGACATTTAAAGAACTCGTCTGCCTATAAGGGCATTGAAACTAAACAGGCCAAAGGAACCTATCGGTCTGAACTTAAAGGTAAAAGTAGAATAATTCGTAATATTTTGAATGGCAATTAATCAGTGAACTCGGAAGATATTCAAATTACTAGCCAAGACAATTTGAACTAAATGACCAGATCAGTATGATAGTGGTAGATGTAGAACTACATGTAATAGAATTATTTATCTTAAATGGCGTCCTAATTACGAACTTAGAAGACATTAAAAGAAGTATTTTCAATTGTTTTATAGTCTATTGTTATAGTCGAGTGTCAAACGATACTATATTCTTTTGTTTTTGACTGTTCAACTTTCTTTTAACTTTTTAAAAATAATGTTGTTGTTTTTGTTTTGTAGCATTCTTTATTGCATTCATTCAGTACAAATGAAAAATCCTACATCTTCATTTTTAGTTCATGTACATCACATTCATTATACAGTCTTCAGTAATACATACTTAAATACATGTATAGTACGTAGTGCACCCAAATTAATTATATTGTAACTATACTGTAACTAAACGATTCAATCGATTTATAAAACATTAGATAATGAGTTTGCCAATAATTTCAACTTATCAGGACATACTTGTCACGTCAGCCTGTACATCTTAACAAGAGTTCGCATAACCATGACAAATTGCAGCCAATACACGGACTTGGAGTCAATGTTGATTAAGACCGTGATATCTATTTCGATGAAATAAATTGGTTTGAAATAAGTGACGAAATTGTGGAGGACAAGCCTCCCACCCTCCGCCTCTTGTGCAAAGAGAGTTAACCCATTGCATACATAAGCCTAAGGGATTTCGAGGATTCAGCAGTCAACGGGTTCGGGAGGAATGAATAAAACGTTTCTCCAAATCCATGACCGAGACCAAAGCGGTAATAAACCAATGCTTTAAATATTTGTGCAATGTGAATTCACTGAATTGGATATAAGTCAAATACCCTTACCAATTCCTCGATACCCTATACAGCACTCTTTTTCAGCTGTGGAAACATCATTGCTACAGCCTTGCCATCCTCCAAAGCTTCCTCATCGTCCAATTCAACGTCGCCGTCAGAAACTCCTGCAACTCTTTCGCCCGAAGAAGCTCAAAGCAATCAGGAAGAAGAGGGACAAATGGCGGCATATCAGGTGAATGCATGCACTGTCCAGAACTTTTCTCTTCTAGATCTTTGTTTGCCACCAGCGTGTACATTTTTTTTTCACCTCTTGAGCTCGGCTCAGACGATACGTCATTTGCTGACGTTAGGACCGCGTCAGTGAACCGGTGCGGTCTTTTGCGCGTCAGAAAATGAACAGTGCAAACAATACTTTTAATAACTGGCGTATGAATGCCTTCACAGTCTGCATTAGCGCAGGTAGTGACGCAATTGAAATAACACATCGTGTGTAACGGACATCATGCCCATTGGACACGATGCATCATTTAGTCTACGTAATTACCTACGCCAATCAAGCCTATGAAGGCATTGGGCCAAGCACCAGTATTTAAACGCAATTTTAGCATGCACTTTATTTATGGCATCACTCTCAGAGGGCGGGTCAAAATCGCGCCAGTCCCTGACGCGGTCCTACGTCATAGTTTGCAACGGGTACTATTTCATTCATGTATATGCGCCTTCCGCCATGGTCTGAGGAAATTGGGGGTTCGGTGGGCTTGAGCAACTAAAAATCCCAGAATCCTATACTCTTTGGAACTTTAATACTGAGTATCCCAATACTTTACTTTATACTCGTCTAAAAACGACTTGAATTTTCCATCAGTTTTTTTTCACATCTTCAAATGAATCTCCTTCAGCCTGTGCTGTATTTGATACTTTTGAACTAGCCGTTTCTACTTCTTAAAATACTTTATATACTGTTTCCAACTCACAATTGTTGTCGGCAAATGCGCCACCTCTGTCGGCAAGAAAAAAAAGGGAGAGGGAAGAGGAAATAGAAAAGGAAAAGGAAAGGTAAACAAAAACAGAAAGAAAAGAAGGAAACGAAAAGGGAAGAAAGGAAAAAGAAGGAAAAACTGGTCAATTATTTTGCTCGCGAGAACACTTGAATTTTAATATTCAGGGAAACTAGGCGTTAGGCGTCCCCCTTCGGCAATGGGCTGCAGCCCCCCCCCAACACCCTCCGCGGGTTTTCAAAGTTCCCATTTTCATATTCGGGCAGCAAGGTACTTGAATATCCAAATATTTGGGAAGCAAGGTTCCCAGATAATTATATTATGTAACTTGTGTATGTAACTTCTGTACATTTTCACAACGAAAAGCTTTTAAAAAAATTACTCGCTCGCAAGCACAGTGAAAGTTTAATATTCGAGCAAAAGGCGTCCCCCTTCGGCAGAGGCTGCAGCCCCCCTTCCCCCGAGGTTTTTCAAAGTTCCGATATTCATATTCGGGCAGCAAGGTGTTAGAATATCTAAATATTCGGGAATCAAGTTTCCCAGATAATAATATGTAACTTCTGTACATTTTCACTACGAACAGTTTTAAAAAAAAATTTCCTCGCTCGCAAAAACTTAGAAATTGAAAAGTTGATATTCGGGCAAAAGACGTCCCCTACGGCAATGGGATGCAGCCCCCCACCCCCTGGGATTTTCAAAGTTCCAGTATTCGGGCAACCACCACTTCATATTCGAGCAGCGAGGTGCCAGAATATCCACATATTTGGACAGCGAGGTTCCCAGATAATCATGTAACTTCTGTATGTACCTTCTGCACATTTTCACTACGAAAAGTTTTTTAAAAATTTGCTCGCTCGCTTCGCTCACTAGCAAACATTTAGAAATTGAAAATTTGATATTTTGGCAAAAGGCGTCAGCCCCCTCCTTGCGAATATGGGCCCGTATGATCAAGATCTCTACATCTGCGATTTTCTTTTATTATTATTTGTGGGAGATTATTGTGCAGCATTTTTGTCTGCCAATTTGCGTGTCACACCCTAAAATTTTGTCGGCAAATTTGGGTGTTACACCCCAATCAAAATGTTCTAGCGACGCCTGACTCATTCTTGTATTTATTTGTAAGTGCAAGTCCTGCTACTCCTATTTCTACTTGCAAGTCACCTAAATCCAGCACCCTTTACCTATATACCTTGATATTTGATATTTTCACTTCCACTACGTTTACTCATACATGCTTTATACCTTTATGGCTTTTACCCTAAAATATACTTGCTGACTTTACTCATTCGTCTTGCATTTCACAACCCATTTCGTCCTAATCTTCTCTCTTCTAGGTACCCGTTTCTGCTTACCAGTCTTAAGGTCCATAGCAAAGCTGGTGATCTCACATTTACTGTAACTGCATCCAAAGAATGGAACAATGTCCCCTCTTTCATCAAATTAACAATCCCACAAATCAGTTTAAGAAATTCTTAAACGTAACTCTTTACGGAAGAGTTTTATCCCCTTTTCATTTCTTTTCATTTATTACGTAGGCCTATTATCAAATTCGTATCACTGCGATATACATTTAGTTTACTAGTTTTACTGTGGAGAGCGTACTAAAAATTAATAATAGTTATTATTATCATTATTGATATTATTATTGTTGTTGTTATCATTATTGATGTTATTTTCGTTATTGTTATTTTTTATCATTAATATCATTTATTATTATTATTAATCTATATTATCAGTCTTGTATAAACAGTCTCTACCCGTACTTTTGTTTCTAACGCTTTTAAGTCTAGTTTTACTTCATACTTTACAAAATCTACATATCCAATAAAAACATTCTTTTATAGATCAATGCTAAATCATGTTGGTTTTTTCCCAAATATTATATTTTAACGTCAGTCCAAAGTGCTGAGCTCGATGTTACTAGACGTTATTGACAAAGTCGCTGATGAGATCCTCTCCAAGCAAGTCGCCGGCCAAGAGGCGGCCATCTCGAAAAGCGAATCGTTAGAGGTGCGAAGCCAAGTCAACGCTCCGGAGGACCTCAAAACCGGCGATCACCCTATTGTTCTGGGAGGAGTGAAGATCGGCATTCCAGCGGCGTTTAGCTTCTTTGGGGAAGAAATTGGACAGAAACTTGTTGCAATGAAAGTAAGAACGTACAGAATGCCTTGAATGTCGACAGCGAGAGGGTGAGAGAGAAAGGGATAGGCGGGGAGGGGGAATAAATGAATGGAGAGAGAGAGAGAGAGAGAGGGGAGAGAGGGAGAGGAGAAAGAGAGAGCGAGAAAATCAATATTGTTGTTAGTCTGAAATATGTGTGGTAACATTTTACCCAATATTGTGCAGTGTTGTGTAAAATGTACACAAAATTGGGTTAAGTTTACCCAAACATGCCCGTTCCCTTTTCAAACAATAAAGTTAACCCAACTTATTTTCAGAGCGAAACGATTATACTCACGTATATCGCACACTAATTAGATGATGTAACATTGTTATGATACGCCGATTGTGTTTTGGCTGATGATTCTACACCCTAAACAATCACTATTCGAACACTACCACAGGACAACTATTACTAGGACAACTACCACTGGACAACTATCCCTAGACAACTATCACCGAAACGCTACTCCTAGGACAAATTACCCCCGGACTTCTACCATCGGATATGTATCCGCCCCGGACTGCTACCCATAGGAAAATTACCTCCGGATAACTGCCCCTAACTGAAATCCCATATAGGAAGTTGTCTGACGGTAATTGTTCCTTTTTGTATCGCCCACCGGAGGTGAAGGCGAGACTGAGGGATCAAAATGTCGTCCGTCCGTCGTCCGTCCGTCCGTCACAAACGTAAGAGTTTACCTGCAAGACTCTCTTATGACAGATAACTTTGCAACCGTCACTCATTTTTCAACCAAACTTGGGTTGTAGATGCACTGAGGGGACCTGCATGTTATGGTGCCGTTGGAGGTCACATGATAAGGTCAAAGGTCATTTCAGGTCAAACGTTAAAGTTTACCTGCAAGACTCTCTTATGACAGATAACTTTTCCACCGTCACTCACTTTTCAACCAAACTTGGGTTGTAGATGCACTGAGGGGACCTGCATGTTATGGTGCCGTTGGAGGTCACATGATAAGGTCAAAGGTCATTTCAGGTCAAACGTTAAAGTTTACCTGCAAGACTCTCTTATGACAGATAACTTTGCAACCGTCTCTCATTTTTCAACCAAACTTGGGTTGTAGATGCACTGAGGGGACCTGCATGTTATGTTATGCTTTCCTTTTGGTATACTTCCAATCTGCCTCAGGTCGTCGGCTTTCCCAAGTCCAATCCCTTCAACTACGCCGGAGGCAGTGATGACATTGGTTCAGGCGTCACTACCGTGGAGTTCCAGTCCGAAAACAAGGACAAGCTGGCCGTCTCGAACTCCAAAGAACCCATCACCCTCTTCCTGAAGACCGACAGGGAGCCGCAGGAACCGGTAGCTATACGAGCCAACATCTCGCAGAGACTCCCGATGTCGTTCCATCAGGTGAACATCTCCGAACCTGATCAGGACTTCCGAGCAGTCATCCAAAGCGACAGTCCAAACGGTGTCTGGGTGTTCGCAAAGCTGGGGTATAGCCCACTCAATACTAGTTATGATGTTGTCAAGAAGCTGCCGAGGATCATCAATGGATCTGAGGACTGGGAGGAGTCCGAGGCTGAAGAGATTAGGAACACATTTGCTCTTACCAAGGAAGAACACTGCGGTAATGGGACATACTTCATTGGCATCATGCCGGCAGGTATTATTTTAGTCATAATTCAAGTCATTCTGTGTAACGAAGATGAAAAATGAACAGAATTTAGAAATTTGTGAGGGTTCCATTAATTTGTGCGGGAAAACGGTGAGATTTTATGAAATAGAGTAATGTATTTAAAGGGCAATCCAACCTTGGTAACTGGATGATTCGTATGAAAGCAGAAAAATAAGAAAAATAGGATTGTGAGAGTTTGAAAGAAATCGACAAGTAATAAGAAAGTTATGGATGTTATGGAAATTAATGAGATCACTTTTAGTTTAGTTTAGTTTATTAACTCAATCACCCTCCTTGGGTATGCGAGTACAAACAAACAATAAAGATTACACTTTTGGTGTAAGCTATGCGAATCTCAAATTGGCAATTTGGTGACATACTTTGTGACATACTTGCGGACAACTCTCCTGTCTGTCGGACACAAAAATATCATTCATTTGCGGTTTTCTCCAATGCGCCTTTACCGTCAGGGCAGCACTCAAAATATATTGGAGATAGCATATTGTTGTAGGTCCTCATGAAAGAAAATGATCCTACTGAGTAGTATGATGTAATACATTTTGAACAAAATGACATTTTAGTCATTTGTAATTAAAAGTGTAGTTCAAAAGTATGAGCCCTGATTTTCCATTTTTGCGATTTCTCGAATTCCCAAACACACCTAATATTTTGATATTGCTGATTATTATTTGATTACGAACAACAAAAGAAATAAATCCACAAATTGGTAATGCAAATGATGGTTTTATACAGGTTCAGATGAGGAATTTGAGTTACTGAATTCGACAACGATGAAATGTTCTGGCGAGGAGGCAAGGCTGACACTTCCTCAGGATGAAAACACTACTTCTATCGAGTTGACCTACAACTTCAGTAGCTATGCGTCGTCCTGCAGGTTCTTTGATAATAATACAGAGGAATGGAAGACTGACGGCTGTTGGGTAGGTGGAGAGTTTACTCGAATCTAGAGGTTTCATAATAGAAAATGGGGGAGGAGTGTCGGACAAAATAATTTGCCGGCAGGAAAACAAGTTTGGCCATCATGCAATGATAGTAAACAACAACATCAACACCAACAACAAGTGTGACGGTCTCCACATTCTGATATTTGCCGACATGGGTAAAAAGAAAGTGTTGATATCTTTTTTCATTTATTTATTCATTTATATATTAAAACGTATTTTAACGGGATCGACGACACAATCACAACGTTTTACATCATGGTGCTGTAATTCGTAAAATTGTACTGTAATAAACAGGTATACTGAAGCAAAAGACCCCATATACATTATACATGTAGATGAAAATACTACTATAGATGACTTGATAAAAGAAGAAGTGAACATTTTCCATTTACAGTACAATGGGATAGTCAGTATGTTTATACAGTTTCATATAAGTATAAATATATTTCTCTCTCTCTCTCTTTCTCTCTATCTATCTCGCCCTTCCCCCTCTATCTTTAGACCGGGATTAAGACAACCGCAAGTGATACCCATTGTTTATGCAATCACCTGACCTCCTTTGCGGCCTCCTTCTTTGTTCCGCCCAACAAAATTGATTTCAGCACAGTGTTTGATAAGAATCTCCTAGAGAACTTTGCTGTCATGGGGACCATCATTGCCTTCGCATCGATCTATCTTCTCCTCCTTATCTACGCCAGGAGAAAAGACAAACAAGACATCATCAAAGTAAGTATACATGAGAAGATGAAACATAATGATATGCTAAATCTTATTTAGAACGTGACACAGTATACGATACATGGAATTATGTTAAACGAACATTTAAAGGTAATACTGTACAATGCATTGACTTTACATGTTTTTAGGTCATATCCCGAAGGTGTAAACAGCTGCTAATTATTCAGAGACGAAATAGTCAAAAGGCTGATATCAGTTATGTGAAACAGTTTATGTTAATATTTATGTTTATGGGTTCGAACCCCGCTGAAGAACTACTGTTCTTTGGTAAGACATGAATCTACATTTGCCTCTCAAGTCTCAACCCAGGTGTTCAATGGGTACCGGCAGGAAGGAATTCCTTAAATGCTGTGAGCACCGAAAGCCAGGTAATGTTGGAGAGCCTCGAGTACCCGCCTGATGAATATGACCCATATACAAGTATCCGATATTATTATCATTATCATTAAAGGAGAATTAAGCCCTGATTACAAATTTACTTATATTGGAAGGTGTAATATATTCCTACTTATTGGCCTAAATCATTTTCTAATAAGATATCAGAAAAGGGTATAAATAAAGATATTCCAACACCCGGTATCGTCTCCTACTCATTTACATGGGGGCTGCCATTTTCTTGCTGATTTGGAGTTGTACATGAACCATTGAGAAATGTTCCAGTCAGGAAGATACTTTGAATCCAAATCCTAAATTGATTTTCTTCATTACCTAAAATCCCATATGTGACGAAAAATATAAAGTGGGTGTTTACATGTATTATAAAAATTAAATCTTTATAATGATACTTTTAAATTGTCTGGTTTTGCTTAACAAAAATCTATTTTCTTGGGTTTGCCAAACAGAGCAGAACATAATATATGCAGCATGCATTCTGACTTTTCAAGTCCATTATCCGAAAGCAGGTGAACGCATAGTTTGCCGCTATAGATGCTCAGGGAAGAAGCATCCATAAAATTTGAATTAATTTGCTCCGTCCCATAGGTCGAGTATCGAGATAATATATATCTATAAAGCGAATATCGATTTTCAACAGAAATATATAAGGAAATCTTCAGTTTAAAAATAAATTGACATATCTATTCTATATTTTTAATTTCAAATGGGTTTTTAATTTTGAAAAAGGCAATTGAGCATTTGGATTAAGAAAATCTTCTTGTACACATAAACAAAATGGCAGCCCCCATGTGCTGCTAGCAGACGATACATATTGCTAGCAGATGGTAAATTTTGCTCAGAAAAATTTGATTCGTATCGATCTCGTATATTTTGACGCGAAGCCATATATAGTCTAACAAGTAGGAATAAATATCACCTTTGAACACTATCGTCTTTATTTTTGAGCGTAATTCTCCTTTATTGTTCTGAAACTCAATATAACTGATGTCATTTTATTTCATATTCTGTTGTTATTCTAGTGGGGAGTAACACCTCTAAGTGACAATCATCCAACGCATACCTATGCCTACCAGGTTACCGTGGAAACGGGAGTAAGACCAGGGGCAGGGACTAAGTCTAAAGTTGGTATCATGATATCAGGAGAGGATGCTGATACAGGAGCAAGAGTCTTGGATGATCCTAAAAGACCGGTTAGATTATCTTCTCTCTCCCTCTCTCTCTCTCTCTCTCTCACTCTCTTTATCTTTCTCTCTCTCTCTCTACCTCTTTTTGTCTCGTTTTCTTTCACACATACTTCTGGCAGAATAGCCTTGTGCTAAACAAGCTCTACTACTACTACTACTGCTACAAATACTACGAATACTACCAGTACTACCATTTCTACTGCTCCTACTACTACTGCTACTACTACCACTACTACTATTACTACTACCACTACTACTATTACTACTACTACTACCACTACTACCACTAGTATTATAGTATCACTACTACTACTATTATTTCTGCTGCTACTATTATTGGTACTACTACCACTACTACTACTACTACTAGTACTATACCACCACCACCACCGCTATTATTACACTGTAAAAAATGAAGTGCTGTATATAGCATTTTTTGAGGGCATGCATAAGGACTGCACTCAGAGTGCTATTGAATGCACACAGCGTGCTATTTCAGCACTTTCACGGGAGCTGGACCTGCTCCTTAAACTGCTAAACATTCATTAAAAAAATGATTTTGGCGAGCCTCGAACCAGGGTCCGCCGATCGAGAATTGCTGGCATTACCGCTAGACTAACTCACATCGTACGATTTAGAGCAGATCATATTGTTACATAGTGAATTTACGACTCCACATAGTTCATGTTATCTACTTGACTCCCATGACTAAACTGGATTGCAAGAAGCATTCGTTAGTCTGTCGGTAACGTCAGCGCCTCTCAATCAGCGGAACCACGCCACGGTCACATTTTTTTAATGAATGTTTTGCAGTTTAAGGAGCCGGTCCAGCTCCCGTGAAAGTGCTGAAATAGCACGCTGTGTGCATTACAATAGCACACTGAGTGCAGTCCCTATGCATGCCCTCAAAGTGCTATATATATATATACAGCACTTCAGTTTTTACAGTGTACTAGTACTACTATCACCACCACCACCACCACCACCACTACTACTACTACTAATCTCCGTCTCTTGATATCATCAAGTTAATAAAGTAAAAAATGCCGTTTGAAATCATGACTTGCAAATGCTGGATATTCCAAACCAATGTTGTCGTTATTTTCTGTTGAGGAGATGATAGCAATGCAGGGTTTGTTCACCTTGTCTAGATCTTTCAAGCTGGCAGCATCAGCAGTTTCCTGATGACAGTACCCCGACCCCTAGGTCTCCTGACCTATGTTCGCATCTGGCATGATAACTCTGGAGGAGGGGGACAGGCTGGCTGGTTCCTGTCTAAGGTTGCCGTAATGGACATCCAGACTGGCAAGGAGTAAGTAACATGTGTCAGTATAATGGAGTCTACGGACCAGGGCCCAGTTTCATACTTGTTATCAATAACAACTGCGCCATTTCTAAGACAAATTTGCTCTCAGCCAATCAGATGCAAGTATTTCAGTAGCTTATAACTGTTATTGTTACTTCGTATTGGTAACAAGTTTTATGAAACGGGGCCCTCGTAGAACAGTATGGAAGATGAAAAGCGGTCCAGAGCAAGAGCTGAAGAATATTTCAAGAAAGGAAGAGATGATCTTTAAATGCAAAATAATATCAAAATTGTATAGGATTCTTAAAGACTAAAAGTTATTGAAGTATATATACATCATATATGAAAAAAAATTTTAATACACAACATTTCAGGGGAGCGTTTCATGAAAGGAAGTTGTCGGATATTTTATCCGACAACTGTTATAAGCTACCGAAATCCTTGCATCTGAATGGCTGAGAGCAAATTTGTCTGATAAAATATCTGACAAGTCCTTTCATGAAACGCCCCACTGGTCTCATGATATCCAGGGATATCTAGGCTAAACCCTACAAGGAATATAAGGACTCGCCAAAAAAATGTACAAGAATAGTAATGATATTTAAATGCCCCCTAAAATCACATGTCGAATGAATCTGAAAGTGTCTCTACTGGATTTGAGCTGTAATCATTTACAAGTACTCATTTTCACTAAAGACCTGCTGAAAGGATGTTGTAAACTGTCCGAAAAAAATTCGGTATGGGACTGTTAGACTTTTGTAAAATTCCTTGCTTTGAATTGTATTAGCATACTTAAAATTGATTGAGAGATGGTGAGATAATGATGGATTATTAATACACATAGCATTTCATTATGGTAAGACGGTGGTGATGGTGACGAATAATAACGGTAGGCCCTATGTATTATATCAGAAATTGTAATGTCACTTATGGACTATTGGGCTCAAGTTTTGATCGAATAACTGAAATGTTTTATTCCCTGTGTATTGATTATAAAATTGGACAGTAAGAAGTGAAGATATACAATGTTTTGACTGTTGCTGATGGTTATTGTTATTATTTTCGTTATTATTTCTAACATAATAATAATAATAATAAAACAACGAACTTATATTGCGCCATCTATCTAGTTAACTATTCCGAGGCGCATATCATCATCATCATTATTATTATTATTATTATTATTACTATTATTATTATCATTATTATTATCATTATTGTTACTATTATTCGTATTATCATTTTCATTATCATCATTTTAATTATTATTATCACCATCATCTTCATCATTAGTAGTAGTAGTAGGAGTAGTAGAAGTATTAGTAGTAGTATCGTCGTCTTCACCGTCATTATTATTATTACTATCATTATAATTATTGTTCTTATTTACAGGTTCTTCTTTCTATGCGAACAG
Source organism: Heliocidaris erythrogramma (assembly GCA_025617745.1). Taxonomy (NCBI): domain Eukaryota; kingdom Metazoa; phylum Echinodermata; class Echinoidea; order Camarodonta; family Echinometridae; genus Heliocidaris; species Heliocidaris erythrogramma. The sequence goes on along the minus strand of CM046857.1, from coordinate 35,506,223 downwards.
TGGCTTGCAGTAGAACAGGGTGATGGCGATGTGGATAGGACATTATTTGTGGCCAGCAAGAAAGATTTGACACAGGTAAGCTACAACAATGTAAGCTATCAAATTATGAAAGTCGAAGTAGAACTGTAACCACACTAAAAAACCTAGGTACATCTATAATTTGCTATCATTATCAAATACTATTTCTGAACGAAAGAAAGTTCTTGCTTTGAGAAAAAAAATATGTATCTAATAGAATTCAATTCCCTTCGGTATACAGGAAACTATTCTTTCCATAAAATATATTGTTCTACAATGTATGAAAGATTGATCAGTTCAGAAGAAGAAAATATATTAGGTCTGTGTTTCTATTGCATTGTTTCACTCAAAAGAGTCATCAAAAAATTTGTAACGTCGTCGATTGAATAGCAATAGATAACTGGTTAGAATTATTTTGGTTCATCTTTGTCTGATTTTTATAGGTTTGTATCGAATGGCATTTTGTACATCATCATAACGATTTATTGTGAATTTGTGTTCAGCGTTACGCCTTTTTATTCATCTCTGTATCACAACGTCTTCGTCAGGTTGGTCAGCTGGTCTACACCAGTGGTCGCAAGAACCTCTCCGACCAGCACCTGTGGTTCTCCCTATTCAGTCGGCCAACAAGAAGTTCCTTCAGCCGATGCCAGCGGCTTTGCTGCTGTATCACCCTCCTGTACACATCCATGATAGCCAACGCCATGTTCTACAGGGCAGAGTCAACGGCTGAGAATACACAGGCTATCAAGATCGGATCTTTTACGATTACGCCTCAGCAGGTCTATCAATATTTCCATTTTTTAAAATAATAAATCACCTTTTATTAATCAATAAAGGGAGTAAAATAAGTCCAGACTACCTTTTCTTATCAAATAGGGTACAGGGTGACATAAAATAGATACAATGAACAAAGAAAACATTAGTAACAAAGAAAAATGCACATATCAAACGAATAATGTCAAATCAAGATTATGGAAAGAGATTTAAAATACACTTCACTGTGTCTTAAGTTATTCTAATTTGTTGATATATCGTTACAAGGTTTTGTTCAGTATATTTTTTTTTAATAATTAAAACGACAAATCATCGTTAGCAATGCTAAACATAACGTAGCCCTTTTAAGTATGATTTATTTATACATATTTAAGCAATAACATGTGGCATAATTATAAAAGAAATAATAACTGTACCGTTATATTTAAGATTGTCATGTTTTAGGAATGTAAATCCCAATTATCTTATCAAGTATAACAATTGTATAAGTTGAGGACGGCGTACTTTTCTCTGTAGTAAAAATGATCTGACCATGTCTAGAACCATGTTTCCTTTCTTTGCTATAGCTGTAGAATGTCTCTAAACTTTCCACGATCAGTGAATCCATACACTTGGAAGAATTCCACATAAGTTTCAAAATTTTGAACACCGATCTTCATTCTCCTTTCAGTATGGGTGTTTTAAAAAGACATATATTCCCTGTTGTGGCGCACTGTGGTATATTGGTACTACTACTACTACTATTAATCTCTCTGTCTCTTGATATCATCAAGTTAATACATGGTAACTCAAATGTCATAATTATAGGATGTAAGTATGAAGAATAGCCCAATATTCATAGAAATATGTATTATATAATCTTGACCCTTATTTGATTACATCTACAGTACATCGTCTAAAAGCGACTTGATAAAAAAAAAAGAATATTCAAAGAATAAAGAAATAAAAGAAAATCGTTTTCGCGCCCTTTACCCGGGCACACAACGTATTATGCACACGAAATCAGCATTAACCCTTTCATTACAACAAGACTGAAATACTATTCACTTTGTACAAATGTTGTTGACTTTGGTCCTGATAGTGTTAATTGAACATTACCATAATTTATCTTTGGTAATACATGCTTGCCAAAAATAGGGTTAGAAATCATGACTCCATCCTCATTCTCCTTTCAGTATGGAAGTTATAAAAACACATATATCCCCCGTTGTGGCGCGCTGCGGTATATTGGTGAGGACTCTAACCTCTCAAATAAGAGGTCCTAGGTTCGATCCTTTTTCGATGCCTACATCCTTTGCTGATGAGGCTACCCTGGGTAAACAAGACATATTATTATTATTATTATTATATAAGTTGTTTTACCAACATTTGTCCCTCTCTACCCATGTGTATACCTAGGTCTCCCTGTAATAGCAGTGTTAATGCTAGTGAGGCTACCCTGGGTGGATAAGACAGTATACTAATTATTATTATCATTTTTATTATTATCATTTATTATTTTATTATTATTATTATTATTATTATTATTGTTGTTACAATCATCATTATCACCATCATTATTGCTTTCATTATTGTTATTTTTATTATTATTATTATTATTATTATAATTATTGCAATTATTATTATTATTATCATCATTTTATTTATTTATTTCTTATTTATTTAGTCTTATTTTACCAGGGTGGCTTCATCAGTGATTTCAACACTGCAAGGCCTTGGAAATTAACTAATATAACATTGACAATACAATACAAGATATGATCATTAAAAAAAACATGATCAAACAGTTAAGATGAATTTTCAATACAAAAATGACCAAATGTGATTCAGCAAGTATAAAATGAAAAGCAAATAATGATAAATTAACAATCTGAAATGTTGACTATTCCACTGATATAGTAATAGCTGATCTATCATTCGGTTTGATCAATTTGAAACACATAATTCTCAATAAGTTGATAAAATTATTTTGCATTCTCCTCTTAATGTGTTTATTCATTCTTCTTTTTTTTTTAATAAAAGAAAATATAGAAAAGTATACTGCTTTAAGAAATAGCACATACTACTTACAATTCAATGAATATTCAAAGCATTGTATTATAAAAGTATAGAGGAAAAATGTCCAATACACCAATTCTGTCATACTCCACTTATGCATAATATCCACCGTTTACAGATTTTTGAGATAGCTGCAACAAAACGTTTGTTTGATTTGGGCATTTCATACATTGCTATAGGGAGGTTGTTCCTAATGGTTGCACCCTCAAAAAGAAAAAGCCTTTTTGGCATTTTCTGTTTTAGCTTTTGGGATGATAAGACTGTGAATTTCTTGTCCTATAACGATATCTGGTTCACAGTGGTTTCAGAGAGTGAGAACAAATCTTTTAGATATGAAGGGTCAATTCCGTTCAGAATGTCGAAGATAAGTTTACCTTATTGAAATTGCCAACGTTTCTCCATCTTTATCCATTTGTGTCTTGTGAACATTTCTGCAGTTGGAGTGAGTACATTACTTAGTAAAAACGATCCTTGCCACTTGTTTGTGGAGTTTAATCAGTGTATTTATGAGACCCTGATTGCAATTTGACCAGGAGGTTCAACAGTAGTCAAAATATGGTAATATAAGGGCATTTCCAAGTAACTTGGCGCTGTTCACTGTTAGATATTTTCTAACTCATTTTGCTTGATATATATATAAATATATTTTACATGTTCATTCCAGTTAAGATGCTGATCCAACCAGACAGAGGCGGCGGAACGTCGGGCTCGGACAATGAAAGTGGGGGTGCACCTTTTGTTTGGTGGACAAAAGGTGCCCCTCTTCTTCCATTGTCCGAGCGCGACGTTCCGCCGCGTCTGCAACCAGACCCAAGATATATTACGTTCTGCACATGTTTGATCTGCAGATCATGGATCCGAAAATGAGTTCCTGTATGTGACGTAATTTTGTTTGGGTTCCTACTAGTAAGAAGTTAGCCTTGTCAATATTTAACGACAAGTAATTTTAACTGAGCCATAACCTCTCTAGATCACTGATTAATGTACTCTTTATTTTTTTGGATCTGAGGCACTGTACATAATCGCAGTGTCATTGGCATGCAACATATCCTTACTCAGTTCAACGCTAGAGGGCAGATCGTTATCATAGAACTTCATCTTACAGTAGTCTTTTTATTTTCTTCATATAGATCTCTATAGGTTTCATGAGCTCCCTCATCATCATGCCTGTCAACGTGATCATTGCTCAGATATTCCGTAAGGCACGACCCCTTGATCCTGATGCCCCGGACCCCCTCATAGATCTCTTTCGGAGATGCTTCAGGAGATGCTTCAAGAAGAAGCAGGATGACAAGATTGAACTGTTCAGCTTTGAGGAGAAGCGCCATGATAAGGCCATTTCTGAGAAGGTATTTTCATGTTTAACAAAACTGTGCAATGACCATGGAATATCTTCATATAGCGCATATCCGAAAAGCGCATCCATGGCTGATACAGAGGGAAATTTTTAATTTACTTTGCACTCAAAGATGATAAACAGAATGACAGGTGACTCGCCAAAGAATTGTTATCATTACAAGTCAACTGTTCGCAATTTTATTCAGCTTTTAAATGCCTTACTACCAATTGTATATTTCTTTGGCTGCTTGATTTCTCTGCTTTTGTACAGTGGCAACTTTGATGCCAAAAAGCAGCGATGTAATCAATAATAACTACCTTCAGTAATCTATCTATATAAAGCTGAGGATAATGAGAAAAAGAATTATCTCTCGTTTCACAGATGATCGTATGAAGTTTTTTTCACCCCTTTTTAATCAACAAAGTCTGTGATCTTGTTTCCATCAGCAAGTCGAGGTTGAAGTGGGATCAATTCAGCCTCCAAGTGATCCTTCATCCGACCCATCACCACAACCACCTGAACCAAGTGCTGCTGCCCTAGCCGCCAAGAAGAAGTACCCTCTACCTCACTGGACCATCTACATTGCCTATGTTGTGTCATTCGTGGCATGTTTTGTATCTTGTTTCTTCACTGTACTATACAGCCTACAATGGGGGAAGGAGAAAGCGGAGGAGTGGCTAGGGTCCATGATCACATCATTCTTCAGCTCGGCATTTATCATCCAGCCTGCGAAGGTAAAAGCACTTATTATCGAACATAACTCTTTATTTGCCATAAAATCTTTCAGAAAGAATAGTTCCCGTAAATATTTTCCCTCTTATTTTGGGATTTCCGTGGGTGATTTTGTTGCAAAAGTGCGGCAGTTTAAGTTCTCATTAAGCACAGAAATATATCAATAGATGTTGCACTCACAATTTACTGTGTTAAAGAGAAGGTTCAGTTCTGGGAAACAAAATTTGTGAGCTTTTTCATTCCGTTCTTGTCGGTTTGAAAGAATATCATAGTGGAAATGTCTCCTATAAAGGATTGCTCTTCAAATGCAGTAATATTTGAAATATTATCAGAAATAGCTGAAATAGCCGAACTTTCATGCCACATGTGTGTGCAGTCCCATACACACATTTCTGAGTTCAATGCATGTGCTTTTCTGCAAGATTGGGTCCGAATTTCTTATCATTTTGATTATCCAAAAACCTCACAGTATACACCAATTGTTATGTAGCAATGATCAACCTTTCACAATTGCTTTGAGACAGTTTCTTGTACAATGTAAGCGCATGACCATGCAGAACTCAACTTAATCTTTAATCTTATTATTATTTGTTGTGTATATTTTGTGTCAATTAAACCTTGTGCCAAATAGAGAGTTAATCATGGATGAAGTCAATTTGGATGCCAGGGGTGGGATACGTGAGAGGGGTAATGAGACAGCGGAGAAGTGGTTAGGAACAATGGCAACATCTTCGTTTACCTCAGCGATCGTCTTTCACCAACTAAAGATAGAGGAGTTCTATATATCTTGGTCAAGAGTTATCCATGTCTGAAGTCCAGTCAATGCTGGTGTCAGCAGTGGGATACATGAGAGGGGTAAACAAAGGAGTGGCTAGGGTCTATGATCACTTCTTTCTTCAGCTGGGCATCTGTCATCCAACCAGCGAAGCTTAGTGTTGAAGATTTAATCATGATTTATGAGGTCGGTTCAGGAGTCAGGAGTGGGATAAAGGAGAAAGCTGAGCAGGGGTCCTGTATAAATGTACAATCTCTTTTATGTACTCTTTGTTCTCTTGTGTTCTCTTTTCCCTCCTCCCTTCTGTTCTCAACTTTTTCCTACACTTTTTAATTTTATATGATGTGTTTGTGTACTTATTTATTATATTGTATTGCATATTAGGCGTGTCCAAACCAAGTATTTTCCTTCCGGGATCATCACCTCCTTTCTCACATGTCAGTCTTAAAGTCTGAAAAGGAAATACGTGTTGTTTTAAAATGAATTGAATTAAATTTGTGAACTTTATCCCTCCTTATTTTGCCATCATGTTTTTCAGGTGATAGTCATTGTTTTCATAGTGTCCATCATCTTCAAGAAACCTTCCAAGATGAATGATTCCGATGCTGAAGGACTCAAAGACAAGACAGTGAACAAACTTCAGACGGATGAGGAGTATCTCCATGAAGACTCACTAACTGCCGGGAAAGGTGTGGTATTTCTTTCTCCCACTCTCTGTATCTCTATCGCTCCTTCTCTTCCTCTCTCTCTCTCTCTCTTTCGCTGGGAAGGGATGAGAAGGGTTTGGGTAAAAGAAAGGGGAGAAAGGGGTTGAAAAGGGAGGGAGAGGACAGGGCAGGGAGGGATGGAAAGGATGAAAGGGGGATGAATGGAAGGGATTAATGGGGAGAAAGGGGTTGTAAAGGGAGGGGAGGGGGGAGGGAAGGGAGGGATGGAAAGGATGAAAGGGGATGAATGGAAGAGATTAAAGGAGAGGGAGGTGAAGGGGAGGGGAAGGGAGAAGGAAAAGGATGACGGGGGATGAATGGAAGGGATTAAAGGGGAGAAAGGGGTTGTAAAGGGAGGGGGAGGGAAGGAGGGATGGAAAGGATAAAAGGGATGGGAGGGAGGGGAAGGGGAGGGGGAAGGGGGAGGGGAAAGGGAGCAACTTTACCATGTTCCTTTTAAGATCAACGCATATTTAATAATATCCAAACAGATTATCATGAATAACTTGCCCTTGGAAATTAGGTCAGCTACAACATTGTCTAGATTTAAACATATGTGTCGTAAATATCTTGATGAAATATTGAAAACCAATGCTAATTAGACTGGGAAGCCATTACATGTACATTGAGTCTTTTTTACCTGGACTCATAGAGAGAAAGTGTGTGTGTTTGCATGTATGTACGTTAGTATATCGTTTATTTTTACCTATAATCCTATAATCACCTTGTAGATATGTTCCTATTTCATTGCCTAGTGCTTATAATGTGAATGATTTATAATCGTTTTTATATGTATCTTTGTGCATTGCTAAGCATTATCTTTATTACCATTGATATCACTCTTTTTAATTTTGTCCGGGGGCCCCTCCACAAGCTCTGCTTCTTCGGGGTCCCAACCCGTTCATTGTCCTCTTTATGTTATCTATATAAAAATGTCAATATGTAACTGTCTGCAATGAATTGGTAAATAAATGAATTGAATTGAATTGAGATCAAGAATGGTTACTGAAAGTGTTATGTTTGTGAAGCAAATAAAATAAATAAAATTATTACTATTATTATTATTATTATATAGGATCATAATAAACATAAACGTAAGGCTGTGAGTGTAGTTAGTATACCATAAACCTAAAAAAAATTCTCGTCATATTTTCTTAGTTTGAAATAGTTAAATGTAACAAGATATACGATACTAATTTGTTTCACCGTTTGCCCCTTAGTTCCTGGCTACTCCGTACGTCCTAAGACCCCACCAAGCAAGCAGATCCTGCAGGAGGCCCGCAAGGAACGGCTGCGAGACATGCAGGTGTCTGGGGTAGTACGGGACTTATTGGTCTATGCTCTCTTCCTGATCGTTGTCTTGTTCCTGGCCTACACCAACAGAGACCCTGATTCTTACCGCATGTCCGAAGCCATCAGGAATACATTTGTGTCTGATAGCATTGACTACCTTGTGGACGGGGTAACCATGATCATTATTTCTAGTAAAGTATTGAAAAATCTAGGTCACATTGCTTTAATGAAATAACAGAAAGGAATTTTAAATATGGTATTCAGATCATTGGACTAGAAATATTATTTCATTGCGCATTAAGATATCAACTTTAGATTTGTTTAAAAACATCATGGTTTATTTTAAGCCACACACACACACACACACACGTATACATGGCTTTACTTCCGAGGACAACTATTGTTCCTCTATTGTTACTCGTCCTCGGACAGTCGACGGAATAAGGCATAAATTCATTGTTCGACGTTCGAGGACTATTGTCCGGCTTCCGAGGACCATTGTTGTCATGATTTTTTTTTTGTTCTCTGTCCGAAAATGTCCTCGGACATAATGCTAAACAAACGCACACAATACACACATCCGCCCACACACACATTCACATACATGCACTTGTTGGGATCTTTATTGGTTTCTCCTATTGTATTTTGTACCCCGCAAGCCCTTTTCCTATTGTATTTTGTACCCCACAAGCATGACGGAATAAAGGCCATCATTGTGGTCTATTGTTCTCTGTACCCCACAACTGCATATATGTAAAAGCACACACGCACACACACCCACACACCATCATGCAACATTCTCCTTTGTAGAAGCTTAAAATTTAAAACACACTTAAAACACACACCCACACACCCACACACACACACACACCCAATGCACACACATCCACCCAATGCACACACATCCACCCACAAACACAAAAACACACACGCGCCCGCATTACCCTCTTAAAAAGAGTAAATTGTGTATAAACTACTTCAGATCTACAGTAGATGTGGACACATTGCTTTTTGATAAGGTCTGTTTATGGTCTGTAGTATTCATTTTCATGCTGCGCTGAGTAAGAAGGGATATATATATATATATATATAAACATGGAGATCTATGGTTTGAAAAGTGAGAAAATGACATCTGTGGCTTCAGTTCCTATAGCTTAAACTGCTCTCAGAGGGACAGGGACAATATTGATTTTCTTTCCAGGTGACATAGCAATGGCATTTGGAGGTCCCAAACTTTGGAATGCTTTGCCAGTATTACAGACGTGGAAGTGTTTGAGAAAGCGTTAAAAACTTACCTCTTTGAGAATTGTATCCAATGATTGCATGAATTTTAATGCAGAATGAGAGAGCCTACAGCCCCGAAATGCGCTGCAGAAGAACAAATTATTATTATTATTATTACTAAAGAATAGGGGAAATTAAGGGAAAATGAAAATTAAAGATAGAACAAAGACACAAATGGGATGTAAGAGAGGAAAAGAAGAATTAAAATTACACGCAGTTCATCAAATTCATTTTTTGACCTTCGCATCAGGAAGATCCGGTGACATTCAGCGCCCTGACTCAGAGCAAACCTGACGAGTTCTGGAACTACGTCGAACAAACCCTTCTGCCCGGTCTCTATGGTCACAAGTATTACAACGGAGAAGACATGAATTGGAGGGATGCCAGGTACCTCCGAGATTGGCAGAACTATCGAGTGGGACCCGCCAGGCTTCGTCAACTTAGAGTCAAACCTTGTGAGTGGAATTGGATTTATTTCCGAATCTCAGGAATCGCAGGAATTATTTAAGGGCTAAATTTCTAATGTTTGTAATTTGTAATGTATTTGAAAACAATAAACATGGTTGCAAATTTTGTCGAAAACTTGAAAAAAATTGCCAATTTTGATAAAAAGCGTATGGTTTTGAACCACAGAACTCCTTTAGGAGTTCTGTGTTTTGAACCTCTCAATGTGTTGCCAATTTAAGTATTTTAAAGCTTATTCTCGTTTTTAAATTCCTGGCATCAAATGCAATAATGGTCATGCAACAAAAATGGATGTAATATATGCAGAAATTTTTCTCTTCCTACTCGTACATCAGGTATATTTTGGGGAGCTCTGAATCAAAAATTATTTAGGCGAACCAAAAAATGTGGTCAATTGTCTTGAAAGGGTTACTAAACTATAACATAGAAGAATACAAGGAAGAACAAATGTTAATATGGTGAAATCATCGATAATTTTGGTAAATATTACAAGCATGATCTCATTTTACATTAACATAAGCATACATGTATATCATGAGAATGGAAAAAATACATTAAAAGGAGGAAAAATATCGTGGAGTAATTGTAAATTAAGGATATACAATTGAAACATTCGTAATAGGAAACTTTTGACATTTAGTAATACGTATGGTGGAATAAGAAATATGTGAAATAGAAAAGGTTATGTCCGTGTGTGGGAGAGAGAGTGGGCGTGTTTAGCATTATGTCCAGGACATTTTCGGACAGAGAACAAAAAAAAATCATGACAACAATGGTCCTCGGAAGCCGGACAATAGTCCTCGAACGTCGAACAATGAATTTGTGCTTTATTCCGTCGACTGTCCGAGGACGAGGAACAATAGAGGAACAATACTTGTCCTCGGAAGTAAAGCCATGTAAACCTGTGTGGGTGCGTGTGCATGTGTGTGTGTGTAAGTTTTTGTGTTTGTAATTGGGCTTTTACAGATGTTGTGATTAATTACGTTCAGGGACCAACTTTTAAGGTCACCATCCGAAAGATGTGACTCATTTAGTAATGGATCAAACCCTACGTTTTTTTAATATAAGTTGTGATAAGAGAGAGAGAGAGAGAGGGGGGGGGGGAGATTGTGAAGAGTAATAAATAGAGAGGGAGAGAGGGAGAGATAGAGAGAACGATTATCGAGCTGCAAAACCACTTTAGGCCTAAATAGATTTATCTAGTACATGTGGACATATCTCATATACGTTCTGTGCTGTTTATTGAAAAAAAATAAAAGGTAAAAATATAAGGTAAAGAATAAACAGAAATACTGTGAGCACTATAGAGAATGCCCACCCCTATGAACTCTCCATTGAGAATAGATTATAAGTGAGTGGCGTAGCTTCAGGGGGCGCACGGGGGCCCGTGCCCCCCCCCCCCACACCCCCAATCGAATGGCGGAAAAGGAGAGAAAAAAAAAAAAAAAAGAGAAAGAGAGCGAAAAGGAAAGGGAGAAGGAGAAGAGGGTGAGAAAAGAAGAAAATAGGACCCCCTCCCACACCCTCCCCCTAATCAGTGGCCTCGTAAATTCACATTACATCTTCCGAGTAAGACCGGTGCCCCCCAATAATAATAATAATAGTAAAGATGGATTTATATAGCGCGTCATAAACTATACAGTATCTCTCTGATGCCAGTGCCCCCTCGATGGATTCACGCTATGCCACTGAACACTTTTATGTTCACTTTGAAGGCATATTTATTAATTTGTAATATTCTCCCATTTACATTAAAAGAGTAATGAAAAAAAGAAATTTACACAGATATACAGTGAACACAGTAAAAAAAACCAACCTATCCCTATTAACTTCCCATTGTGAAACAAAGAGGAGCCGCTCTTTTATTTGCAGTGTGAAAGTGTATATATTGATAATGTCTTTTCACAGTTGTTTGAGAGTGTGGGCATTGAGTAGTGGGTTGTTTATAGTTAATCAGGCCTAGGATGTGCATGAAAAGGGAATTTCTGTACAACTACAAGTGATATTTTTTCTTTATTCTAGTGCCTTGTGAAGTGAATAACCGAATGGAGAACGTGATCAAGGATTGCACTCTGGACTATTCTTGGTCCGATGAAGACGAGGGAGTGTTCGCTGCAAACTGGACCTATACCTGCGACCCCAGTGATGAGGACATCCCTAATTATGCATACTACGAAGTGGATGAAGTAAGTGAAATGTACCCCAGAGAATGAAATTTCGTCTGTGTTTGATATACACTTATACAGTAGTTCCATGCAAAGAACCAACAGAATGGCTGTGATATTACCAACAAAGAATTGTGATGTAGGTGTTAATGCAATATGCTCTTAACCCTTTGACTGCTGGATTCTCCCATTGTTATAGGCTTAATACAGGGACTATCCGGTTGCCGTACACAATGGGTTAATAGCACCTGTGTGATAGAGATGAAGACAATAATTAAGGCTGTGAAATGATGGGGAATCACAGCAATGGCATGTTCTAGAATAAGTCCAGAGAGTGCCTGATCAACTTAAGTGATCATACTTTGCTCACTGCGCATTTTAAAGCATCACCCTTTTCTCGAGGCTGTTGCGAATTTTGGCAAGGTCATATAACAAAAGGGAGTTCCTTTGGTGTTATATGTTGTCATTTGAAAGAAATAAGACAAATAACGGAAAGTGTTTCCGAGTGAATTGGGACTTTGACGATTCAAGATGTATTTAGAATTAGGTGCTTTTAGGTTTCAAAACCCCAAACCCGAAAATTTGGATAGTCCGATAAGGCACTGTATGTATCCTTGACATCAAGATAGAGGTGTTAAATTTATACATTGCATTTCGTTCTGGTGATACATTTCATATGATGGATACATGCCTAATTCTGATAAAGATATGATAATATTAACCTAACTTAATTGCCTTCAAAATTGCAAGTTTTCACATCTGTTTAATCTGCCTGTTTGCTGTTATTCCAGCTAAACTGCATGGCATATTCGCAGTGGATATCTGTTACAGAGGAACCTCGTTATAAGAACAGTAGGCCTTCTGTTAAAACAAAATCTCATTATACGAAGTAATTTTGACATGCCCGCTTCTTTGTACATCCACTGTTTTTTACAGCTCACATAACATGGTTTTCAGAATAACAATGTAATTTCCTTGGTCCCAAGAAGTTTATTATAACAAGATTCTAAAAGCACTTGTGTTTCAGGGTGGTAAAAGAAACTCGTGCAAAACCAAAAACCAGTAAGGTACTCTCTATCTATACACAACTCAAACGTAGCTTTCATTCCTGATATCTATCAAACGAGAATTAAGTTATTTCTCACTTTGTATTATCATGAGAATGATAAGACCAGAAACCTACTGATATTTTGAAGTTGTTCTTGATCCATACCTGTCATTCTAGACTAGACCCTGGCGCTACAGATCATCCCTGGACCTCTATGGTGTCCCTTATTCAAGCAACCTGTATCTCTACAGTGGTGGTGGCTTCATTGCCGAGTTTGGTGTGAACCGCGAGCAAGCCATGGCCACGGCGCACTATCTTCGGAACCACGGCTGGTACGACAAGTACACCCGGGCGATCTTCATCGAGTTCACGGTGTACAATGCGAACATCAATCTGTTCAGCGTGGTGACCTTACTGGTGGAAACCCCTACGCTTGGTGGCGGTGTGACCACAAACCATGTTCATACTTTCAGGCTCTACCAGTATGTTGGGGGACTCGCAATTGTTTCATTTGCCTTCCAGGTGAGAAAAGCACAAGTATGTAGAACTTATGATGGGGTGACGAAAGTTGGCGCACATTTTAAAAATGGTTGGGAATGTGATATTCGATCCATGATTTCTCATATTCTACTATAATTTATTTAGATCGATTTATGCCAAACGGAAAGCAATATTTTGGACTGCCAATGGGTTAAACGAGAAAATCATTGGACAAAGAATTTCGGAGATATCTGATCTCAAAATTTGAAAAATGAAAATGAAAAAAAAAGGGTCATAAAAGTCCAAACTTCGCGCCCTTGAGTTAACAGCTAATTTATCTAACGTAGCAATCCATTAAAGGTACAATAGTTGCATCATTTGCAAGGCAAAATTTCATACAGTCATTTGGTATCACTTTTTACTTACAAGTTTTATTTGACATCTTCTCTCAAAATGAGGATTTCTAGACCCTTGTCGGTAACTTCATATTTTTCTTCGAAACGAACACAAAATGAAAATGTGCCGATCTTTTGTCAATATTTTCATAATTTCTAACTTAATTTCAAAGAAAATTTTCGTTCCCCCATCCATTTGTGCTATCTGATTTTCTCGAAATCTTTTCTAGTTTTTGAGATACTGCCCTGTGAGCAAAAGATACATGTAGATATCCGCATTTGGACACATGCAACAACATACACATTGGAGTTGCACCCTGCATCGTGATAATGATGTATTAATATCAAAATATTCCCCTGGTCACGAGATTTGTTCCTGCAATATGCTTCTATCAAAAAACTTCTCTTCTTAGTTTTTCTTTTATGATCATCATCAGTTGGCACTGAATTCACTTTTGGTATCCTCCTTGTTTTCTATTCCTTTCATAGATAAGGACAAGATCATATTTTGCCAAAGATTATTAGCACTGCAGCAGAATTTATTGTTCAAGAATAGTTGATCAAGAGTCAATATATATATTTCTTCAATTATCTCAAATCCATTATCAGAACTAGAAACATGCTCTGGCAACAATTCGCTCTGCGCATCAATTTTGTAGATTCTTCAACCCTTGACAAATACCTAACCCTAACCCTAAACCTAAACCTAGCTTAAAACCAAATTGCAACCCTATTCCTGATTGTATATCTTCGACAAAATAAAGCCAAGTGCAATATTGTCGCCCCAGCATATATCGGAGCACCCATCAGATAGCTGCCGGCCTTTGAGTAAGATTCATTCTACAAAGTCGCCGAGATCCAATGAGGTGTTGTGGTGATAAGTCACTGGACTGCAGATCACAAGTTACAGGGTTCGAATCCCACCCCGGACACCCAAGACACTAATCTTCATTTGCCACTCTCCACCCAGGTGTAAATGGGTACCTGATATGCTTGAGCGCTAGTTACTTTGGCGGCTAGGCTATAACCGGGGTAATAATGTCTAAGAGCCATGAGCGTCACTGCGTGACAGATATGAGCGCTATATAAGGGGTCATTATTATTATTATTATCGATCATTCTCTCATCATCTCATGAAAACGTTGTTCTATTACCAGGGCATATTCTGCATCTATCTTCTGTACTTCTTGGGTCACTTCATCTACCGTCTCAAGAAGGAGGGACGGAAGGAACTGAAGAACATCTGGATGATCCTGGAGGGCAGTATGCTTTTCTTTGGTCTTTCGGCAGCAGCCATGTTCATCATGAGACAAATATTCATTCAGTTCACGCTCCAAGAGGTCAAGAAGAAAGATGAAGGTTAGGGTTCATCCATGTTTTTGTAAAGTAATCACAGTTACCCTAAGTCCGGTTACACAACTCATGCTCTAGTGACAATTGCTATGGGGTCAAATTCCTACACTAGGTATATTCCCAAATTTAACCCTGAATCCAACTCTGTACCAAACCTTAACCCTAACATTACCATACCATCCAAACGACTGGTACATTTCAAGAAAAGGAAATATTCTATTAGTATTACAAATCTGCTGTGTTAAAATTCCCTTTATTGGCATGGTGTCAGCGGTGGGATATGATTCCACCACAAATAACTGGTTGGTTTCGATTCTTATTGTATTGCAAATCTGTTGTATTTAATTCTCATTCCTTGGCAATGGTAGCAGTGGTAAAATTTGAATCCATGCTGTCCGAATAAGGGTGAGTTTCAATAAAACAAATCATTTTCATTGTATTGGAAATCCAGTGTGTTACATTGTCCGTTCTTGACAATAGTGGCAGCGGTATATGAGCCCATGCCATCATAGTGACTGATGAGTTTAAATAAAGGGAGACATTCTCATCTAATGCAAACCTGATGTGTCACAATTAATCTTCTAACAATGGCTTATGATGATATTGCACTATCATTGTTGGAAATAACCAGCTCTGTCATTTTATATACTATACAAATATTTCCTTTCCAAAATGACGAGAACACTTTCATCAGAAGTTAAGATTTTAACCATAAAGTGACATTCTCGTAATATGAATAAGAAGTACTTATCCAAACCATTTCATTTGCTGTTGAACTGTTTAAAGAGGCCTTAACATCTTCAGTTGATATGGACCTACTGGATACGAGGTCCAAAATAACTGACAATAAACCCACTGCAGTGGCGGATCCAGGGGGGGGGGGGGGGCACAGGGGGCACGTGCCCCCCCCCCCCCCCGGCCAAATTTTTTTTTTTGTATTTTTTTTTTTTTTGCTTGTCATGGAATTATGGAGGGAAACTGGTCCCCCATAACCCCCCCCCCCCAACTGAGCGAATTATGAAGGTCTGGCGAATTTTTTTTTTTGTCGACACCCCCCCCCCCCCCCACTGAATTTTCGAGAAGCTGGCGAGACCAAAAAACATACGGGTCTACCTTTTCCAAAAGTTGACAAACCTTCATTTCTGTGCCCCCCCCCTCCCTGTTACTCAATCCTGGATCCGCCACTGCACTGAAAGTGCAAGTTGAACTGAAAAAAGGTTTTTTTCTGAAGGGCAGATTTCATACTCGTCCTGCACACTTTAGATACTAAGCCGGAAATAACTAACAATTAAAACCATTGGAAGTGTTAGGGGATAATGTCTTCTGCTGACATTAACCCACTGGATGCAAAGCCCATAATACCAAACAATCAAACCCATTGCAAATGCAGGTTCAGTGAAATAAATCATTTCTAATGGTCTAAATTCACACTTTTTTCTGCACAATTTGTTCCCTGTCTCATAGGCGGTTACGTGAATTTCAACCACATTGCCAAGTGGGATCAAATCTTTGGCTACCTGCTTGCAATCCTCACATTCCTCTCCATCCTGCGTTTCATGCGTGTCCTACGCTTCAGTGCCAGAGTGACCCACGTGGCCATGGCACTGCATAGGGCATCCAGGGATATGCTGTACTTCTTGTTCATGTGGTGCATCATCGTCGTCGCCTTTGCTCTGTGGGGCTACGCCGTCTTCAGTAGGTCTGTCTTCACCTTCCACACTTTCCAGGTAAATAAATAAGTAAATGACTCGATAAAGAACATGATCCATATGTTCTACGAAAATTAAAACCCAACTCTGGGGCTAAGCTTGGTTTAAAGTCAAAGTTAACTAAGGAAGTTAGACCGGGGTCTAAGATTTCTCTTTGTTTTATGTAACTTTAATCCTTGCATCATGTTATTTGAATTAGTAGAATATAGTTCCTGTGAATTTTATCTTACTGAAATATGATTTCTGTTGAAGGCAAGAAGCTTGGACATTCACTTATGATTTTACATAGAGTTAATGGCCTTCGAATCTGGCTCTTGGCAGACAATATAAAAAATACTGTTATTTACAGAAGCTATTGATTTTGTTATTAAGGCATCTTCATCACTACTAGGTCACCTAAATACTATGGATGTTTTAATCATGTAATCATGTAATCATAAAATCATATAATCATCTAATTATACAATCATATACAATATAGTCATCTAATCATAAAACAATATATATTCATCTAATCATCAATCTTAATGGCATATAATATAATCGTATTTTGTGTTTTACGTCTACAGGCTGTGTTGGAATCCTTGCTTGGCATGATGATAGGATCATTTGACTTCTATGCCTTGCAGTCAGTGGAGGCCGTTATTGGACCAATTTTCTTCACTCTCTACATCTTTGCAGCCTATTTTATGTTGGCTAATATGCTCATCACAATCATTGTAGAGGCATTCTGCAAGGTAAAGAATATAGTCGGTACATCTCTTTAACTGTTTGCCTCTGTTACTTCATGAACCCTTTCAGGACAGGAATTATTTCAGGGCTAAATTGATCACATTTTGTTCTTCAAATTGGCAACAATAATATTTTTCTGTTAGTTCTACATGGTTCTAATAAGGTGTAATGTCTTTAAAAACAATATACATGGTTAGATATTTTGTCGATAAGTTGAAAACATTGCCAGTTTTGATGAAAAACAATGATTTTGAACCTCTGAATTTGTTGCCAATTTAAAGATTTTAAAGCTTATTCTCGTTTTTAAAATTCCTGGCATCAAACGCAATATGGTCATGCAACAAGAATGGACAAAGTATGTGCAGAAATTGTTGCTCTTTCTACTCATGCATCTGGTATATTTTTTAAAGCTCTGAATCAAAAGTTATTGAGCCAAACCACAAAATTTGGTCAATTGTCTTGAAAGGGTTAATGTGTAGTTGTTCTGTAAGGTTAGGATTTTACATGCATGTCATAACTATTATGATATATGTTGGTTAATGATTCTCCATCCTGCCAAAAACAAAACAAAACAAAACAGTAAAGACATATGTGTTTTATTTATATGTGATTATTGTGAAATTGTTTTACCTTGCATAATTGTTTTATTACCCCCAAGATTGGGGTTTCAATCAAACTAGGCCTCTTTTTGTGGGTAGAAATATTAAAGAAAAAACATAAGAAAATAATAGCAGTTATGAGCATACATTTGTTTTAGAAAGCTCTCTTTTCATGGCTTCAAATCATGCTATAAATTGTCTGACATAGCAGCAACCAAATTAGACAACTTCCATCCTGTAATATTATGTAGCAAGTGAATGTGATTTATAAATTTAATTTTGTTATAACTTCATTTACATAAATTTATATGCTTACTTGAAATGCCAAGAATTAACTTTGAAAATCCTCCTTGTTATTAATGTTAATCCTCAAGTTGATAACTTTTCTTCATAATTGCCATTCATTTCAGTCCAAAGCTGAACCCGAAACTGGTGACAACACCTTCCCAATAGGCAGGCACATGATGAAAAGGTTCAAGATGGTGATGGCTAGCTATGGTATTGGGTCCAACTCTGTGGGGCCTGCTCCTAACAAACAAGCCGACAAGAAGGCAGAAGACAAGGATGACGAGGATACTGCAGAAGGTAACCATAGAAACACATTTAAACTGAGAGACCTTGAGTTGCACTAAGCACCATGTTGTGCTGTAATTGATGCACTGCAAGAGAACTTTGCAAACCACAATCTCTTCATATGAATATGTACTGAAAAGTTATTCCTATGGCCAGCTGCATACTGTCAAGGTAACATTGTCTATAAACCTTTGAAGAAAAAGTGAGCTGAAAGTCAACATGATTATCTTTAGCTTCTATACACTACTCATGCTGATGCTCTTACTGATGAGGTAGTCTTTTCTTTGTGTTTCCAATGATACTTTGAAAAAAAAATACCTACCAGTAGTTTTCACTTTTGATTTCTAGTGGATCTAGAAATTACTTGTAGCTTGTATCTGTAGATGTAACAGGCTTATAGTTTCTTAACTGCTGTGTATTGCTGATGCTGATGCTCTTACTGATGTTGTCCAGTCTTCTCCTTCGGTTTCCAATTGAACATTGAGAAATACACCTGAAGAAGAAAGATGCTGAGCTACCTTAAGCTGTCTTCCATTTTTGTTATTTTGTAGGTGATGACCCAGCTTACCAAGACATGATGGTAACGATTGAGAAGCGTGTCGATCAGCTGGTCTCTTTTGTCATCAATAACTACGGTGACGGCAAGGGTGCACCAATGGGCAGTAAGGCTACCCTCAATACCTTTGAAGCGATGGTCAAGAAGGACATCGAGACTGTCAAGCAACGGAAGGTCCGAAACATCATGATCACCTAGTCCTCCTCAGAAACATGATGGCTGCTTTGTTCTCATTGGATTCTGCAGTGCATTGATTTTAGAAAACTAAGGGAAAGTAAAAGGGTATTAGCTTTATTGATCTGTTTCTGTGGGATGAACAGAAAATATTCATTTATTAAATTTGATGAGACTTTGTGAGAATTTGACATCAATGTCGAAGGATTTTCAGTCTGAGAAACTGGTTTGTCATAAGTGGATCTGTTGTTTTATGAAGTGAACATAACCAGAATTCTGTAGGCTAATATGTAAGCATTGGTAGAGAAACTGTTGAAAATTGATCGTTGAATAAGTCAGTGTCTGATAACATGATTGATGTGTCACTGTGTGTGCAGGGCCCTGTTTCATAAAACCTACTACTGATAACAACTAACACAAATCTATGACAGATTTGCTCTCAGCGAATCAAATTCGATGATTTCAGTAGCTTATAACAATTATTGAAACTTGTTATTGATAAAAAGTTTCATGAAACAGAACCCTGATCATTTATTTGCATTCATCAAACTTTCATAAATGGAGACTCATTAAGATGAGTAAACACTTCATGAATGATTAATTATTCACTTGCAATTCTGGTTTGTGTCAAAGAAATAGCAAAGAAAAACATTTATGAGATAATCCTTTGCAAATCTAGCAAAATATTGGGTAACCATTTACATGTACATACATTTATTACTTTGCTGTGTGGGTTAGTCATGAATTAAACAAAAGATATTTGTTGAAAAGAAATAGAGAGCTTGAAATACAAATACAAAAGTGGTGGAAATTATGATATTCAAAGTGTTGTCAGGTCTATTCAATTCAACTTCAAATATTTGCCTGATTTTAAATTTTCTTAGCTACTTTCTGTCTCCGCTTTCTCTAATTAATCATTTACAGTTCACAATAGATATTAAGATGATTCGTAAGTCCTATCATTCGCTACGACTTTGTGATATATAGACGGGATAATTGAATAGCATTGAAATGAAATGAAATATGTGTACCGGTATATGTTAAATCTAATATTAACTGATTTGTGCAATACTTAATGACAGAAGTGCAATTAATTATGCAATAATCTGTTTGATTCAAGCGACTGTTCTGCCAATCAATCAATACACAATCAAATCTACTGATAAAGAATTAAGCCTTTGACTACTGAATTATCCCAATGCCATAGGACAGGAATTATTTAAGGGCTAAATTGTTCACATTTTGTTCTTTAAATTGGCAACAATAATATTTAGCTTTTAGTGCTACATGGTTCTAATAAGGTGTAATGTCTTTGAGAACAATAATCATGGTTAGGAATTTTGTTGAAAAGCTGAAAAAATGACCAATTTTGATAACAATGATTTTGAACCTCTCACGGTGTTGCCAATTTAAGGATTTTAAAGCTTATTGTTGTTTTTAAAATTCCTGGCATCAAACGCAATATGGTCATGCAACAGAAATGGACACAGTATGTGCAGAAATCTTTGCTCTTTCTGTTCATGCATCTATAATATTTCTTATAGCTCTGAATAAATGTTACTGAGCCAAACCACAAAATGTGGACAATTGTGCCCCTATGCAATGGGTTAAATGCAGGTTCTCATCAAAGTATATTCAATTATTCAGCTTGATTTATGAATACATTTCCAGGTAATGAACATACCTTTTAAATTTCAAGATATTCTAAGTGCGTACTAGAAATCAACCATTAGAACTTCTACAGCTTATTGTCTTTAAAATGCAGCAGCTTATACAGAGATGGTCGTAATTATGTAAAGAGAAGATGAGGAAGTAAAAAAGAGGAATCTTGGAATATGTATGGCGTTAATTATCTGAATATGTGATGAAATATCATGATAAACATAGTGTAATATAACTAGGGTAGAAATTTACTATTACATAAAAAGTTATATATTTTGTATTGCTATATGAATTTATAGAGCAAGTGTGTAATACATTAATGAGCTATAGGATATTTTGTGCATGCTGAGCTGTACATGAAAAGAGCAAATATATTCATCTTTTAGGTGATTTTATGGAGCAGTATGTATTACTGTCAAGAGAAATCTTATATTCTATGAATGCTTAGCTGTATATAAAAAAGAGCAAATATATTCCTCATTGTGGGTGATTTTAGATTAATAATTCGAGCCATATATGAGTGCCATTGTGTGTGCCTATTTGATCTTCTGTAGCAAAGCAAGACTGTGCCTATTTCATTCATTGTAAAAGAATAGAAATTTTCTTAGTTTGTTCTATGAAAAGTAGTAGTTGTGTTCACTGGATTATCATGAATAATGTATGCAGAGAATATATACAATGACAGAAAAGCATCCTTTCTCAAGAACTTTAAATCATGATGATCCTGATCCCATATATTATTAAATTAAGGCATGATTGGAACTTTGGAAATATTAATGCTGTACAAAAGTTGCAACAATACATTACATCGTCTTATGAAACCCTTTTGTAAAATCGCCCCCCCCCCCCAAAAAAAAAAAAAAAAAAAAAAAAAAAAAAAAATTTAAATCAAAAAAATCTATTAACTACCTTTATTATTAATTTCTGCTCATACATGGGGATCGAAGATAAATGGAAAATGTAAAGACCTTTCCACTCTAGCTATTCAGAAGTAATGTTGCATAATTACAGTCACTAATGAAGTGAAACTACATTTTGAGAAAAATATTTTAGGTCATTCTGAATTGGTGATTGGCCTGATGAATAATTTGTCAGAATGAGGAGAAAGCTCATAATTTTCTTCTATACCAATACTACTTATTAACATTTATATCAAGACACACCAAGTCTATTTGCATTGTTTTAAATCAAATAAGTATGAACTGTGGATATTATATCTGGAGAAATCTGGAGATGAGAGAATGTAATATCATTTGATCCATGTGACAGAATTGTACATTTGTCTTCTGTGCTAAGATTCCACTGCTTGTAAGAGTTGCTTTACTATAAAACAAAATGAAACAAAATGAAATTTTGTTTGTGTGTAGTACAGTAAATATTGCTGGCTTCACTTCAAATAATAGAGTAACAGAGTAGCGAGATGCAGTCCATTGTTAACCTGTTGGATACTATTTGATATTGGTATAACATGCATTTCCATAGACTCTAGGTTGAGTTATCTTAGGGCTTAGTATCCAAAGGGTTAAAAATACTGTGCTTTTCCAGGCCACTACATTTTGCTGAGATGGGCTGAGCTACATTTTTGGCAGCATAGAGCTTACTCATGATTCTGAAGAAAAAAAACAAGTCTCCGATTTGTGTACATGTATTTCAAAGGAAATGTCAGGATTCAATTAATTTTTTTCCCCCCATATGGAAGAGTTATACATGTATTTTGGAAGTGGCGAGTAGCGTATTTTACAAGATGTAATCATCATCATCCAAAGCTTTATGGAAGTGCATATGAATGTTATATCACAATGTGATATGCACTATAGAAGAAAGGATTATTAGAGCTTTAGTGCTGTATTCAGTCATATTTAATGATATTTAATTGAATATTCAGAGTACTGCATATATGTTACTTGACCTTGATGTAGCTTGCCCTGAATATGAAATGATGTCAGTCACCTTGAATGCAGCTATATTCCCCCCCCCCCCCCGAAATAGTATCAATGATGGTGAACACATTTTACTGTCCAATCAGAAAGAAATGTAAGAATACACTAGTTGCATTGTAACTGGCATTTGCCATTCATTTACGTGTTGGGAAAAACACCCGCAGTTTACCATTAACTGGGGCATGAATAAGTTTTGAATGGACTTAAAGTCATATTATTATCTTGACACTTCTAGAATAAAATATTTTGAAATAGCACACTGAAGAAAAGGAACAGAAAAGACCCATTATTCATGATAAAATGCAATGAAATTTTATTTTCAGAAATTTTCAATCAATGATAATAATAGTAGACAGTTTCTACCTTTGTCTTTCGTAATCCTTGATTCACTTTTCAAGCAATAAAACATTTGATTTATGCACACAATCTGGCATTTTGTCCTTGACTTTTTCTTTTCGTCATACCATACACAGATCAGTATTATTCCTTATCTCATTAACATATGTTTCTTTGATGATGATTTGAATACATTCACACAGTTTTACAAAATATAAAGAAATTACAACTCATTTCAATAGATCTTTCTCTTATATAAACATAAACATCTGTTTATTTTTACATGGCACATGTTCAGTTGAACAGGAGATATAATGATAGTCTTTCTTACACTTCATAATTACATACTAACATTTAGTATATCAGCCCCCTCCCCTCCCCCCATACAAGATTTTCTCATGATTCTTTGATTTGATCAATTGGGACCTGATAATATATCCTTAAGTCGTAAGATTAATTTATGTCTTATGCCTTCTATGTTGAATTTTTGTTACAAGCTTCATAAAAAAATTAATTCTTCCTTTGAAATGATCAGCACATAGAGGGACAAATACTTTTGATCTGGTGATTTTCATATAAAATGATACCCTGGACCCCATGGAAGGTTTTCACAACCGAGATTGATCTCAATTTTACACGACCATATCATTTGTACTTAAGAGCATATAAAGTATGGAAAATATGTGTTGTTTAAATTTTGGTAGTGAAAACAATCCAGTTTAACCTACTTTTCCACCCCGAGGTCATGTTTTCTTTTTCTTTAAACAAACAAAAAAATGCAGCACATCTGTTATCGTTATGCCTGTTGAACACAAAAAAAATGCAGCGTGGGTGTAAGCAACTGACACAGCCTTTGGTAAGCCATGTCAAAGTGGTACGATACACAAAAAGTGAATGTACAATTATTAGTGCAAATATTGCTTTGAATTACTGGCGTACACCCCAATCTACTTAACCCATTGTCCACTGGAACCAGGTGGTCCCTGTATTAAGCCTATGGGAATGAGAAAATTCAGAAGTCAACGGGTTAATAAACTTGAGTGCAGGCAATGATGCAAATGAAATAATGCCTCATGCGCAATGGGCATTATAGCTCACACTGACGTTCCACAAGTCCGGGCAAGAAGGGAGTCTGGATGTCAAGACTATTTGCAGTCAGATGAGATGAGTAAGGACTATAACAGCAGAATTGAAAGAAGATGGAAGGATGGATCAGTTATCCTTGAAGTCTGCTGGTCTCTTTTCCACAAAGGCACCCATTCCTTCCCTTGCATCCTCCTGCAAAATGAAATACAAACATCAAACATCACTTCCATTGACGCAAAGAAGAGATTCATTTCTTGTGCCTTTGTTGTTTTGTCATTTGACTGCTCAAAAATACTGCCCAAGCATATTAAATGAGATGAGCATAGTGTACTTCACAATACTGTATCTTTTCACACACAGATCAGTGAGTACATACATGTAAGGTCAATTGTTGCCAGCAGCTATGTTTTGTATCCCCCAAATATTGCTTCTTCCCATTCATCTACATGCAATGTTTTGCTGCAGCCATAATTTTCAAGTGCTTCTACTCTATCTTTAGATACAAAGATCACAGAGTATGTGCAGGGTCCATTGTTGCATGCACATATGTCCCCCCCCCCCCGCCAAATGCTGCCTCTTACCATTCCTTTACAGTGAAACCTGTCTATAAAGACCGCTCTCAAGGGAGACAAGAAAAGTGGTCTTTATGAGCAGATGGTCTTTATGTACAGGTTTTTTTAATACATGTTAATGAGAAACACATTTCGGGGGAAATAAAACGTGGTCTTTATATTATAAACAGGTGGTCGCTAAAGCAGGTTAGACTGTACAAAGTTTAGCCGTGACTGTTTTTACAGGCGGCTTACTGTGTCATGTGTGAGCAGGCTTTTACGTGACACTGTGATTGTATGACACATGCTCCCGTGACAACTGCTCTGCGAACAATTTCATACACTAATTGAATTCCTAACTTCATCCCTGGACCATACAATATACCTAACACTAAACCAAAACCTAAACCTAACCTAAGACCCAATTTGCAACCCTAATCCTAACCCTATACCTTTGATGAAATAAAGCCCAGGGCCCAGTGAAAACAATAAGCTAAGGGCGATTAGCCCCAGAAACTCTTGAAAAAGCAACCTAAATGAAAAAAGAGCCACCGTCAAATAATATTTTGGCCCATGGGTTGTAGTGCATTAAAATCTCTGAACAAAATAGGTGGACATCCAAGTAGCCCTCGCGAAAGAAAGTTTAATTTTTACACTGCCAGGGCCCTGTTTCATAAAACACTGCACCATTTCTATGACAAATTTGCTCTCAGCCAATCATATTCAAGGATTTCAGTAGCTTATAACAATTATTGTAACTAGTTATTGATATCAAGTTTTATGAAACAGGGGCCCTAAGCAACTGTCGCTGGAGCAATTGTCAGATATCACCGATTTCTTGATAACTCGACTTTTGTTCCGGCAATATTTACTAGGGGATTTATTTCATCACAGCTATAAGGTTAGGGTTAGGGTTCGGTATCAGGTTAGGTTAGGTCTACGGTTAGGTCTAATGTTTGGCCTAGGATTTAAGTTAGGAATTTGATTAGCGTAGGAATTGACTTCAAAGCAACTGCTACCAGAGCATGTGTCGTAGAAACTTCACATTTGTTTTTATGACAAGGCTTCTTACCGTTCCAAAGCACGCGTGGAAGAGCCTCTTCTCAAAGTGCATGCCTTCATTGAGTGTGAGCTCATAGCTGGTGTTGACAGCCTCTTTGCAGAGTGCGTTGATGAGCTTGGAGTTCTTGCTGATCTTCTCACCTAGTGCAATGGCCTTGTCCAGAAGCTCCTCGGTAGGGTAGATCTTGCTCACTAGACCTGCAGGATAGAAAGGGGTAAATGTTGGTGAATTTCTGTATTCCACACAGGAAAGTTCATCTTCAATGAATCACTGAACCTAATCAGGTCAGAATTCAGACCCAAGCTTCCTAGTACAGCCCTGGAAAAAAATATTAGACCAAGCTTCTGTAGTAAGAGTACCATAATATGGATACAAAATTATAAAAATGATTTGTCTTTGTATTTCATTGAATGAATACCAAATTCCAGCAATTATACCTTGCTTTTATGTAATTTTATTTCCTTCTTACCACAAAAATAACGCTATCAGTAACCATGCTAATAATTTTTTCCATGGCTGTATTTCTATCATCATCAGAAAAAGCCATCTTCAGTCTTTGCAACTTATCTATTCCACCGAAGATATTTACAAGTGCTTAATGTTTAAAAACATTATTTGTAGACAAAAATGCTTCCAATTGAAACTTCGTTCAAAGGAAAACAAACTTTGAAACAGAACTTGTCACCATTTTTCTCCCCTTACCAGTACTCGGCCTTCTCATTGAAGATATCTGAGTAGTGCATGGTCATGCTATGTGGAATGTGGAAGAGACTATCAAGAATTTATCAGGAAACATTGATTACATACTACATAAGAATGATTATGTATTGTGAGGGTTTGTAACCATGAAAATGATTACAAAATAACTTAAGCTGATGAAAACCACATAAAATAAAAAGCACTGCATGCGGGGACATGTAACTACAGTAACATGTGGCATGAAATTTGCTCCAAAGCTTCACACTATTTCTAGTCACATTTTAAATATGAAGGCATTTTAAGACCAATCCTTTTCATGTGATATTGTTACCACAATATTCTTCCGCATGGGCATAAAAGAAATTAGCATGCTCACAAATAGATTTTAACCTTTACTAGAAATCAACTTTCACTTTCACCCTTTCAAGGCAATTGACCACATTTTGTGGTCTGGCTCGATAACTTTCGATTCAGAGCTGTAAAAAATAAACCCTATGCATGAGAAGAAAGAACAAAAATTTTGGCACACACTATGTCCATTTATGTTGAATGACCATACTGAGTTTGATGCCAGGAATTTTAAAAATGAGAATAAGTTTTTAAATCCTTGAATATGCATCGGAAGGTTCAAAATCATTGTTTTTTAATCCAAATTGGCAATTTTTAAACTTTTCAACACAATTCTTAACCATACATATATTATTTTCACAGACATTACACCTTAATAGAACTATGTAGCACTAAAAGAAAAACATTATTGTTGCCAATTTGAAAATCAAATGTGATCAAGTTTTAATTGGATGTCATACCTGCTTGTAGAGCTTGCTGAGCTGTAATCCTATCACCAGTCAAAACCATCTCCATAGCCAGAGACTTGCCAACAGCTCTGGGTAACCTCTGGGTACCACCAGCACCTGCAAACAAATGTTTGAATGTATTACAGCTAAACAATAATCAAGTAGCTTAATTTTTATGCATCATGGTGCAGCCCTACTTCTCTTCCTTTATATTCCTTTTCCTCCTCCTCCTTGCTGCACTCCCTCCCTCCCCGTCAGTCTTTATCCGTCTTTCAAGGCAAACTCTCTAG
Organism: Heliocidaris erythrogramma; assembly: GCA_025617745.1. Taxonomy (NCBI): domain Eukaryota; kingdom Metazoa; phylum Echinodermata; class Echinoidea; order Camarodonta; family Echinometridae; genus Heliocidaris; species Heliocidaris erythrogramma. The sequence goes on along the minus strand of CM046857.1, from coordinate 35,478,567 downwards.
GGATTACCAAGTAGAATCTCGGGGTAACTAAAAGATTCAGATGCTTCCTTTCAACAGGTCTACCATCAGACCAAACGTGAAATCCTCTTCCACATCACTACCTCCATTTCATGACACCCATCCCCCCTCTCTTTACCTCCCTCATCCATCTTACATGGCCATTTCATCTGGTGTAATGGGATCAGATAAAACCTGGGCTAATCCAAAGATGCCAATGCCTGACCTCCAGTAAAGATGAGGTCATACATCCATACATGGAAAGTGTGGATGACTCCAGTCATCCGCACTCTCCATTGGCTTTTAATCCCTCAACGGATCCAATTCAAGATCTTACTACTCACTTACAACATCATCCATCATTGTGCTCCCTCCTACTTAACTGAATTAATCTCAACCAAACTGGCAACACGCAATCTCAGATCTTCAACGAGACCCCAGCTTGCACTTGGACCTCACACTCACAATCGCTATGGCAACCAGGCTTTTTCAGTTTGTGCACCCATTCCCTGGAACGCTCTCCCTTTACACATTCAAGATGCACCCAGCACTGACACCTTTAGAAGAAAACTCAAGATGCACGTTTTTCAAATTCAGCAACGATAGTGGACAATTCCGTTATAGTTTATACTTTCTGTTGCATATTTTTGTATTCTATGCAATTTGTAATGTTCATCTCTAGTATTGTACAGTAATATATGTGTAGTTGATTCTGATTTAATAATTTTTCATTCTGTATAAATAGCACTTCGAAACATTTGTATTAAGTTTTATAAATTTGCATGTTATTATTATTATTATTATCTCCTCCACGTGATATATTCACATCACTGAATCCGTCTCATGCCTCCCCCCCCCCCCCCCAATCACCTTTCCTCCTCATTCTTTCAAGAGTGAACTCACCTGGGATAAGACCAAGTAGGATCTCAGGCTGACCAAACGAGGCCTTCTCTCCAGCATAGATGATGTCACACATCATGCTAACTTCACATCCACCTCCAAGCTAATTCAAAAACAAGAATGAAAATACAAAGGAGCCTTGTTTTAACAATCTCCTTGGGACCAAGAAAATTGCTTTGCTATAATGAAACCTTTCTTACTACATAAGGGCTATAAAAATACCAGTATAATAACTAGAAATTTAATTCGTCACTGAAGACGAATTAGGTGATCTGTCCTCATGATAATATAATGATGTGATGATGATAATCATGATGATGATTGATGGTGATGATAATCATAATGATGATGATGATGGTGGTGATGATAATCATGATAATATAATGATGATGATGTGATGATGATAATCATGATGATGACGGTGATAATGATGATGATTGATGGTAATGATAATCATGAAGATGAAGGTGGTGATGATAATCATGATAATATAATGATGATGATGAGATGATGATGAGATGATGATAATCATGATGATGATGGTGATAATGATGATGATTGATGGTGATGATAATCATGATGATGATGGTGGAGATGATAACCATGATAATATAATGATGATGATGTGATGATGATAATCATGATGATGATTTATGATGATGATAATCATGATGATGATGATGATGATGATGATAATCATGATAATATAATGATGATAATCATGATGATGATGGTGATGATGATAATCATGATGATGGTGATGATAATCATGATGATGATGATGATGATGATGGTGATGATAATCATGATGATGATGGTGGTGATGATAATAATAATATAATGATGATGTAATGATGATAATGATGATGATGATGATGATGATGGTGGTGGTGATAATCATGATAATATAATGATGATGATGATGATGATGATGATGATAATCATGATGATGATGGTGGTGATGATAATCATGATAATATAATGATGATAATCATGATGATTATGATATGATGATGATAATCATGATGATGATGATGATGATGGTTATGATGATAATCATGATAATATAATGATGATGATGTGATGATGATAATCATGATGATGGTGATAATGATGATGAAGATGGTGATGATAATCATGATAATATAATGATGATGTGATGATGATAATAATGATGATGATAATCATGATGATGATGATGTGATGATGATGGTGATAATGATGATGATGGTGATGATGATGATGGTGGTGATGATAATCATGATAATATAATGATGATGATGTGATGATGATAATCATGATGATAATGATGATGGTGGTGATGATAATCATGATAATATAATGATGATGATGTGATGATGATAATCATGATGATGATGATGGTGGTGATGATAATCATGATAATATAATGATAATGTGATGATGATAATAATGATGATGATAATCATGATGATGATGTGATGATGATGGTGATAATGATGATGGTGATGATGATAATCATGATAATATAATGATGATGATGTGATGATGATAATCATGATGATAATCATGATGATGATGATGATGGTGGTGATGATAATCATGATAATATAATGATGATGATGTGATGATGATAACAGTAATGATTATGATGATGGTATAATGAACAAACTACTGCACACTACTTCCTAATAGATATAACACGGAAAATAAGGCAGTTTATTGCATGGTTTGTGATTGTTTATGTTATAATAGTCGAAGAGGATGGTAAAATGACAGGCAAAAAGAAGCCAAAAAAAAAAAAAAATTATGGACCCACCGGGGATCGAACCTGGGTCACCGGAATGGGAGTCAAGTGCTTTGACCAATATACCAAAATATTTCCCATAGAGATAACACGTAAACGAAAAATCGGATTCTCAAATCACATTTTGTAGTTTAAAATTGACAATGATCCCGATATCACATTGAAAAAACCGAACCCTCATAGAAAGAGTATTTATCAGGCTACAACATATTAAAATCTGGAAGGAAATAGACGAAAAATAACTGAGATACTGCTCAGAGAACGATGTCATGTAGATTCATGATTCGAAAAAAAATCATCTTTCATAGACATAACACGCAAATAGGGGAAATTCTGACATGTCGTTTTTAATTGAAAATTTCACTGTGATGACGTCATCAAAACGAAAGATTGTTTGCAATGATCTGGTAGAGAATTGTTTCACCTATAACATATCAAAATTTGGGAGAAAATCGACAGCATTTCACTGAATTATTATCAAATGAATACAAAAATGATGACGTCATTTTTTCAAAATCATTTTTTTGAGTTCATATGCAAATATGATGACGTCAGAACATGAGATCGGCAAAAGTTCTGCATGAATTCAAATCTACAACTCCCAGGCTTTCAGAATATGTAAAGAAATTGGGGGGTTTCCGTGCATTCTGACGAGCTATGGCGGATTTTAGATAGGCATGTTTTTACCACTTTTTACATTAGAATGCCCATTGACGCACGCACGAATTTGAAAGTTTGACGCACGCGTGTGGCATTATGGAAGGTCGAGAAAGACTGTAAATAGTTGGAAATTGTCAAGAATAGTGTCAGGAAGACATTCCATGCGAAAAAACGGTGTTTTTACGTTATGTACGCGCTGCGCGCGCGCATAACGCGCACGCGGACGCGCACGGACGGAAAATTTTAAAATGCTTAAAATGTCCTGAACCGTACTCTAATTTGATTAAAAAGTGATTTGGAGCATTTCTAAATTTTGACGTGCGCGTCATGATGCTTGCGCGGATTTTGATGACATTTTATGTTGACCCTTGACCTGAAGTTCATGTGTGTCAAATATGGTTCATTTTTGATGACTCGTTATGAAGATATGATTGATAATGTGATTTCACAAAATGGCGCCTGGATGACGTCACGATGAGCTAATGACCTTGAAAATGATTTTGGAGCTTGACCTTATATGACCTGATGACTGACGGAAATGTCATGAAAATGGACTGAAAAGTTTTTGAGATTTCGTTGCAACAAGAAAGTGGGAGAAAATAAAAATAAATAAATTTGTGCAGCTGGGCAATAAAGAAATAAAGAAAGAAAGAAAATTCTGACGAATACAATAGGTGATCTGTCACTATGACAGATCACCTAAAAAGAAGGGAGACCTGCAAAACAGTATTCCACTGTGTAATGGGATGTGAGGTGCAATGTTTACTCAAGTATTTCTTCAATACAGTCCCCCACTGATTATTTTCCATATCTGATAAATCTCATGAAGTGAAATAATATACTTTATAACAAACAAGCAGAATGATGCGATATTTATAAAGTACAAGTCAAAAGCCAAAATAGCTCAGAACCTGCACTGTGGCTTATAAGGGTTTGTAATTGCAAAGTAGGTCTCAACTCTTCATTTTCGATGGCATAAAACCCTATAGTACTACATTGTTTTGAGTATTATGTTCCACAAACATTGCAACAAAAGTCAACTAAGGCTGTCCACTTTTCATTCCTATGGGGTGTTGCAAGAAAGTTGCAATCAATTGCAAATTGTAAAGCAAATTAGAACAACCATTCTGAATGGTTCAGGGTCTGCCCATTTAAGAAGATGCGCTTGCAACAATGACTTTGATTGGTCAGTACCGATCAGTTGCAACTTGCAATCAATCGCAACTTTCTTGCAACACCTCACAAGTCTACCAAAGGAGGTAAAAATTTAATCATCAAGGTATGGAAACATAAGACACAAAAAATTGCATTCTCATTTCAAAAGCTGGATAGAATGGTCTTACAGCAAAGCCATGGACAGCTGCAATGGTAGGTTTTCTGGTTTTTGAAAGCCTGCTCCAAGATTCTAAGAAGTTTCCACCGAGTGCATCCTGGATAGTCTTAGATGACATCTCCTTGATATCAGCTCCAGCTAGAGAGAAAAAAACCCCAACATAAACATTCGAGAGAATTATAAGCAGAATATGTGAAACTTTCTGATCTACTGCCACAGGTATACTTTAACCATATGCAATAGTGTTATAACAATTTATTTCAAGAAACCAATAGGGATGTGTCACAAAAGGAGAACAAAAAATGTATCATATGGATCAAAATATATCAAACTGAAATATTTCTGACATTATAAAGTTTTGTGTGGTTGATTCCTAAGAGGAATGGATTTAGGTGAGAGAGAGAGCGAGAGGGAGAAAGAAAAATCATACAAAGAACAGATTTGTGCTCCACTTTGATATCTTAAAACTGAATCGGTAAATTCAGCTAAATAAAACATACTGTATAACCATAAATTTTCACTTCCATAAACTGTTCTGTTGCTTAGCAAACCTGCCATATAAATATTTATAAATTAAATTTATTAATGAAGAACACAATAACTAAACGGGTCATTAGTAATCAAAACATGACAGTCATTTCGTTCCAAGCTAGGCTGTCAAAATCAAGGCATAGACTGCAATTTAGACTGAAATATTTTCCTGAAATACATCCCTTGCCAATGTAAAAAGTATTTTTAGTCCACAACTAAAGGTCTCCTTTTGGATTTACTACAGACACTTTCTATTACCACATTGCAATTCTGGTCATATTATATGTCTTTTCCAGAGCTCTTTTTCACTTTCCCTTGGTTTGTAATGGTGAAATATATCTAATCTACGAGGTTATAATATTATCCTTGTACTCCTAATCCAATATGGTTATGGTGAAGCACACAATTTTGCTGCCCTCTTCTGTTCAACTACTGCATACAGTACGTAATAAACAAATGCTTTCATTCTTTAGATTATTCTGGTGTTCTAATTGCTCCAGATTGTTGCTTAATGGTGTGGTTTGTGTTTCCGACATCTGTTGGTCCACAAAGACAGGTCTACAAGTTGGTAAGATCACTCACCTGCAAAAGCTTTCTCGCTCCCTGTCAGCACAATGGCACCCACATTCTTATCTGCCTCGAAATCATCCAGAGCTTGCGCTACTTCCTTCATCAAGTCGTCTTTGAGAGCATTCAGTGCCTTGGGTCGGTTCAACTTGATCAAACCAACATTCTTCTTCTCACCAACATGATCAACAATGATGTTCTCATATGCTCCTGTATAATACGCAAAAAGAAAATGACATTTTGACCATTAGGTATTCAACTTGAACTTTGTGACATTCATTTTGCTGTGATATAGGTGATACAGCCCATGGCTGCCAATAGCATTTAAAAATTGTTTGCATGCAATATAACATCAAGCATAATCCACAATTGCATCAGAACAATGCATCTGTAATTAGGGACACCAATACAAAAATCTGACTTTTAAATGAAAGATAATTACCCCTTAAAAACTATCCCTGATGAAAGGCAGTGTCAACACAAAACAAACTCACCAATTTGCTGTCTCAGAAATGGTCTTGAAAGAGAGATATTTTGCTGCAAAGTTGGGAACTTCAGCTATGCCTTCTTGAGAATATCGCCTTGAAAAAACTGCAACGTCATGCTCAAAGTCGTTACGTTGGCAATTAGAAAGGCCAAAAGTCAGCTGATCATTGCTGATTACAATAACAAAGGCACACCGGTGCCTATATGAAATTCAAATTCCCCGCCCCAGCGAGCTCAATTTCGGTCGCTAGTCTTGGAGAATGCGTAAACAGTATTTTAAAATTCTGTACTGTGAGACCGAGCACAAAATGGAAGATTTCGAGCTCGAACGATTTTTAAAAAAAGAATTAGACTATACATTCTAATAATCAGACACTAGACCTAAATTTTTAGTAAAGATCTGAAATTTTACTGGCCTTATCTGTGGTTTCTTGTCATTCACGCTCTGACTCTGCCGTCGTGCGTGGAGCTCTGCCTAGCGCTTGCTCACGATCACATGTATGCACAATACAGAGTTCAATACGCACTGAACTTAGCGGTTTCGCTTCGCTCGATAGAGTCGGCTTGTCTTGCCGATTTTATGTAGGTCGGTAAATTATGATTGTAAGCATTCTTAAAAATATTTTATGACAAAAGAGAAGTATAAAATAATAATATTCACGAGTATAGATATATATTATTGCTTAAATTCTTTTATTATTAACTTATTTTTAAATTAACAAAAATAATATTACCAGGTAAAAGAATGCAGTCAGCAAAACCGGCAACGCCGAAAAGGAAAAAGCCTCATACCCGTAACAAGGATAAGGCATTTTGGCAATGGGTCTTTCTACCCCGTTTTGGACCTAGAGGTCTATTTCATGATTGATTGTCTTGTTGCCGTCTTGGACCCTTTTTCATGATTCATTGTTTAATGTTTAAAAATATAAGAGGAAAGTCAAAAGTTATTCAACAAAAAAAAAAAGACGACTTGCAACTAAAAAGCTGACGTTTGTTTTCACAAAGTTTGTACAAGATTGATCACATCATAATGAAAACAATAGTCAATAAAATCAGAAACAACCTCAAGAGTCTGTTTAAAGACTACCAGCATCTTTACTCTAAGATTATAGAGATTATAAGATTATACGATGTAAACCGAGCGGGAAACCGAGTCAGGAAACAGGGAGTTCTTTGTTCTCCCAAATTACATGTTCTGGTCATTCTGGAATGCATGATTGTTGAAATGACGCTTTCTGAAAGGTCTGAGTTACATACTGTAGCATATACCTGGATATTTTTGGACGTGGTGGAACAGCTACAAAGGCCCATTTCGGTAAGAATATATATATACTTTTCGTAGAATATGATAATACTTAATAGGTGTAGACAAAGATGGAGTTGTGCCATCGTCATGATCGTGCATGCTGTAATGATAGTGTAGGATAGTTGAGTTCTTTGTCCTTCATGAAAGAATTACATTACTATAAATTTTTAGTGTTCTAATTCGGCATGTATTGTTGCAATGATCATTGATGTAAAGAATCATTTGTTGATGGAGTTTCATGTTTGATATATTGAGTAAATTTATGTTTTAGGAAAGAGACAATTTCTCATTGTTATTAACTGATATTTATTCAAACTTATCATATGATTGAAATAATTTAGTGGTCTGTTGCGTCTTTTTAATATTTCATATAGACCGAATTTCTTAAACATACTCGAAACAGTTACTATTTATTGAATTGAAAAGTACATAATTAATGTGGTTTATTTTTCTCAGATATGATTAATATTTTCTTATATTATATCGTAATCAATATCTCACATTTTTAGTTATAGGCTTTTACATGCTAACAGGATGAAACATTTATTAGTTGGACGAAAAAAAAAGAAAAAAGGGATTTAAGAAGGCAGCCACGAAATGTTTTTCTTTTAATTTATGTGTATATTCAATAAAAATATAATCACAATATTTACAAACGTTTCAAAAGATTGGCATGAACAGAACAAGATCAAACATACATCAAAGAAAAATATATATAATGAAAGGAAAAAAAACATATAAAGAAAGGAAGAGCATGACCTGCACAAAGTTATAGTTATTATACAGGTATAATCATGTGAAAGTCCCTTGCATTCTGCAGCTCATTTTCAAAGTGTAAACTGATGCAAAGGAATGTTGCATCCTTGAGTTCGAAACAATGAAAGCTCTATCCTTATCTGTCCTCAACCTCTCGAAATATGTTGACCTCTGCGTGTTTGTAGAGCGAATGCAAAACACATGTCTCTCTTTTCCTCTCTCTCCCAAAATACCCTACGCTCATCCGTACCTAATCCGTACGTGCTGCACAATAATTTTCTTCACAGAGATCGACGGCGAAGAATGGACAGGCAGGGCATACATTATGCATATCTCTCTCTCTCTCTCTCTCTCTCTGGCCTACGCGTTCCATCCACGTGCAAGTACAGCCAGCCACACACAATCTTCCACTATACAACGGGTTCAAGAATCAGCCATCAAAGGTCAGGGCAGGGTAAGAGTAGACTTATTATCCAGTCATATTTACTAAATTATCCTTTTGAACACTTCTCATAAGTCATAGGGTTAGTATTGCACTCTATGGACGATCTTGATGCCTGTGTGCACTGATATGAGAAATAGGGTCTTCGTGTGAGACTAGGCTACATGATTTCCCTCGCGTATCACGTAAGAAGCTCATTAATATGCATGTCTCTACACCGATACAAACTAGATATTGCGCAATAATGTTGCAATAATGATATTTATTCATGAGTTAGAGACCTGGTCCCCGCGAAAATATGACGTCATATTTCACAGTTTTCCCTCTATTTTTGAGATGGCTATAGCTATGAAGCTTAAACCAAAGTACGTTTGACTTAAAAATCATCTTCTATCTATACCTTTATGTCAATGAAGTAAAAGTGTGAAATAAGGAGCTTATCCTCTATTTTCTTTATATTTTCAAGTCTATAGGGGTACCGTACATTGACATCTCATGAATTATTCACTATCAAAAGTTCTTCGACTGAAGCTATCACCCTTATTTTTTGTGCCTACTTGTTGCCAGTTAGATTTTTAGTGATCAAACTTGCAGCGCCCTCCGAATTTTTTCTTCGTTACGCATTGCGATGTGTGTACGTTTTTCGTGAGCTGCTATGGAAATTATTGGATTCAAAACCGCCAAATTCTGCAACATCGTAACTCAAACGAGTAAGTTCTGTTAAAGATCGTAATTAAAGGGATGTTTTTGTATGTGTCATTGTCTTTGTTTCAGTGAGGAAATCAAAGACAGGTTTTTGAAAAATAATTTTGTAGTCATCAATTATTTTCCAAGGCCGAGGGCGAAGGCGAGCGCGTATCAGAAGCAAAGCGTAGCCAACGCACCCTCGGCGTATTGGTGTCCCTACTGTAATAAATGTATGTAATTTGACTCTGAGTGAAAGATTTTTTATTTGAGTGATAAATATAGGACTAGAACGGTAGGAGTAATATCTAGGACTCCGTAGCTAGGAACCTCAAGCCAGGCCAAATAAAAATAATTCCTAGTTTCTCGTTCCCTCCTCCTTCCTTTTTACAGCCCGCCTCAAAATTTTAATTTTTAATTTTTGTTCTAAAATTAAATATATAGATCATGTAGATCTAGTCTAGACAAGATAATAGGAATACCTCCCGACAATAACAAAAATTGTTATTAATAAAATCCATTTTTCTTTGTTTGGAGCCCTGTGAGGTGCATGTAAATATGGAATTGAAATCGGAAAGTTTATGTTAAAATTGGCCTAATAAAATTCTATGTACAGGAAAAATATCAAATATGAAATAACAATAACATGGAACCCTCCTCATTTTTGAAAACTCCGGATGAAAAACTAGTAGGAGTAGGCTAGTACTAGTAGTAGGAGGATAGGATGGATAGGCATGATAGGAATCAATTTTAAGTACACTACAGTTAACTTAGTTGGCCTAATCAAAAGAGATTAAGAGTGAGTTGAACCTAGACTACTATGTTTATTAAAAAACAATAGAATACAAATGTTCTAATTAAATTTGTCATTATTCACGGGCATTTATCACTGACGTCCCAAAACTGCACAAGTGGAGGACCAGATGGCAGAGCGGTTGTTTACACAAGGGCTTAGCCGACAGACCAGGCAGAGACTTCCACCCTTTACCGCTGGCCTGTCTGCGGCCCTGTCATGCCTGTCGTAATTTCGAACTAAATTGTCAATGAATTCTGGTTAAATTTTAGGTTACTTATACCTGTTGCAAGACATCTTATAATAGATGGAGCTACCAACGTGTTCCTAGAGCTGGATACCAGGAAAGCCCGGCTTGCAGAGGTGAAAACTTGACGAAGAGATGCCATTTTGACCGACTTTTGTCCAGGTGCGTGCACTACACTGCATGTGTACAGTCTAGTCGAGTACGAGTCGAGTCGAGTCGAGACAGGGTCAAAGGAGTGGGTGGACCCCGGAAGTGCAACCTTTAATTCATGCAGCTAACATACGATGATAGTTCGGATATCTTTTCTGATAAAAAAAATATACATGTACTTGAGATAATACAGGAAAGTATACGGTAGCGACTATAGTGTACATAGTTGGGCTCGAAGTTTGAAGTTTATTATGACTCAACGCCCCGCATGGAGTATGGGAGTATCGTATAGAGTAATTACAAAATTAAAATATAATTTCAAATAAATAAATGACTATATATATAACATATGAAAATACAAATACAAACAGAATGGAGAATATAATGAAAACACTGCCTGAACTTGTGAAAATTGTAAAAATGCTTTTAAAAATAATCACGATAATGACAAAGAGACGAAAGAGTATATGTTGGATATCTAACGAAAAAGGAAGTTGTTTCATCATGACTTTATTCAAGCTCAGGGTTATTTTGGTGTACATAGACAATCATTACGGACCAGGTCCATTGTCTCGTCCAAGACAGATGGCAGGTCGGTTACATAGTATAAACATATAAGAACATTATACAACAATATACAGGTACTAACAACATTACAAGGTTGAAGAAAGCGCAATACCGCTTTCATTGTATCATTAAACTGATTTAAATTTGCATTGTCCCTCTTACTGTAAGGTTGAGAAAAAAAAAATTTTTTTGTAAAGAAATATAGTGTTTTTTAAAATCAAGTTCAGTCGTTACTAAAAAAAAAAAGTTGCTTTCTGTGTTTCACAATGTGGGTAAGTAAATACTTTGCGTTATGAATGACCAAATTTCATCAAAGTCATCTAATACTTGATATCAAAAAGTGTCGGGGCGGACTCGTTTCGGTTGGTGAGTATTATAAAAAAAATTGTTGTATTGGCGTAACGGGTCTCTGAAAAATAGGGTAGGTAGGTCGGGATTTTTTTTTTTTTTTTTTTACGACAGTATAGTACATAATACACGCAGCTAGTTCTGTCCGCAACACTTCCGGGTTTTTCGATCGCGATCGCGATCGCAAAGGCAGCACGATACGCGATATCGATAGGCAAAAAAAACAACAAAAAACCTAGGGTCGGCGACATTTTTAGGGTCGGGCGGGTTACGCCAATACAACAATTTTTTTTTTGGCCTCATCTACTATATATTATAGTGTATCCGGAGCCAGTCGTTTTGCACTCAGTTACTAACACTTTCTTTTTTAAACTCAACCGCATGCATAATGACACTAATTATTGTAGTGTTACAACGAAGGGTGTCTAAACCCTATTTTGATTGTCGTACACAGTTCGCGATTAAACGCTTGCATCAACATTCAAATAAAGAACATATTGCTCGACGAAAAGAAACCAAACGCAAACAGATTTGAGTACAGAAAGTTGGCAAGATGTTTTTCATGAGACAAAGGCTAATAATTCATATGAAATATTTATAAACAAACTTCTTCATTATTATGATAAAAATGTGCCTCTGACAAGAATAACCTCCAGCAAAAAGAAGAATAAACAACCGTGGATCACTCAAGGAATAATAAAATCAATATTTACTCGTAATAGATTATATAAAATATCACTTAAATCACCTACTTTGGCACATCAAAACAAATATAAAAAATACCGTAATAAGCTAACTTCTATTATCCGTTTAGCACGAAAATCATATTTTTCTGACAAAATTGAAAGCAATAAAGACAATAACAAAACATTGTGGCATACAATTAATGAAATGTTAGGTAAAAAAAGAGAAAATGTACAAAATGTTGAATTATTAGAGAATGGAAATTACATTAAAGACAATGGTCTTATTGCTGATGCATTTAATACATATTTTACCAATGTTGGCCCAAAATTGGCCTCAAAGATTGATACTAATGATAATGATTTTTCACAATATCTTAATAATCATACCGAGCACTCATTATTTTTTAATCCGACGAATGTTCATGAAATTTTAGAAATTGTTCGATCTCTAAGTCCTTCTAAATCTAGTGGCCATGATGGAATAAGTGTACATCTATTAAAACAAATTATTCATTTCCTGGCTTCCCCGCTGGCACATATTTTCAATCTATCTCTTTCCCAGGGAATTTTTCCTGATTCACTAAAACTTGCCAAAATAATTCCAGTATTTAAAAAAGATGACCCATGCCTTATTGCAAATTATCGCCCAATCTCGTTGTTACCAAGCTTTTCTAAAATACTTGAAAAAATTGTTTACAAACGTTTATACTCTTTTTTGGATATGAATAAACTATTAATTCCCAACCAATATGGCTTCAGAAAAAATCATTCGACCGACCACGCAATTTTACAACTTTACGACAAAATAACTGATTCATTTTCAAAAAAGGAGCACACTGTTGGGGTTTTTATGGATTTATCGAAGGCATTCGATACAATGGATCATGCTATATTATTATGTAAATTAAAGACATATGGCATCAGAGGGATCGTACTTTCCTGGTTTAAGGACTACTTAGATAATAGACGTCAATATGTTAATTTCAAATCCAAATCATCTAATATATGTACTGTGAAATGTGGAGTACCACAAGGCTCAATCTTAGGGCCCTTACTGTTTTTAATATATATGAATGATATTGTCAATGCATCACCTTTACTAACATACGTTTTATTTGCAGATGATACTAACATATTTTATTCACACCAAAATTTAAACATGCTTGTTACAACTCTGAATCTAGAACTAAAGAAATTATCATTGTGGTTTAAATCCAATAAACTCTCCCTCAATATAAACAAAACAAACTTCACGTACTTTAAACACATTAATTCTACACATGTATTTCGCAATAATATTTTCATTGATGACATGCCCGTTACTGAAAAACATGAAACAAAATTTCTAGGTATATTGATCGACTCAAATGTAACTTGGAATAGTCACGTTCGTAACATTAGCATGTTGGTAGCAAGAGGCATAGGTATTTTATATAAATTGAAATATTATCTTTCTCAAAGATCACTATTAATGCTCTACAACTCATTTATTTTGTCACATATATCGTACTGTAACATAGTATGGGGAAATAGTAACAAAATGAATATAGACACTATGTTGCGTCTTCAAAAGAAAGCACTCCGTATCTGTTCTCATTCTCATTATTTAGCCCACACCGATCCTATATTTCATAAGTTTAAAACATTGAAAATTAACGATATTCACACCTACCAAACTGCTATATTTATGTATAAATTTTCCACCAACGCTACACCAATATCCTTTCATAATATTTTTATCTACAACAGAGATGTCCATTCCTACCCGACACGACATTCATCAGATCTTCATTTAACAAATCCAAAATTAATAATAGCTCAAAAAACGATAAGATACCACGGTCCAGATGTTTGGAACAATTTACCTCATGATATTAAACACGCCGTATCTCTTTTTTCTTTTAAAGCTTCGTTAAAGAAGTATTTGCTATCCACTTATTTGTAAACTTCTCACTTGCACACTTTTCACTTCAATCCTTTTCCTTCCCCCTTTCCCCTTCTTTTTGTAGTAAGAAATAATTTTTTTCAGTTAGTGACATCGCTTTTATGATATAGACATTTTATATTAATTATGCTTTCCATGTAACCCTTTCCACTGGCTGCTATTCATTCAAGCATTTTGCTTAAGATAGCTGGCCCCTGCATTTCTGCCATTTCTACTTGTTCATTTAGATTTATAATCATGTCTTTATTCTGTTGTCATTGTTATTTAACTGTCACATTTGTAATTTGAACAATTATATTGTATATTTATTACTATAATTGTTTGTAAATTTGTTATTTGATTTGACAATAAATGCAGAAAATCCTGCTTTGCAGGTTGTTATAAAAAAATATTTCAGGGGCATATCCAGGGGGGGGGGGGGGCAACAGGCGCGCGTCCCTATTGGCCGTCGTAAAAAAAATATAGCAAAAAAAAAAAAAATCCTCATACCAATTGAAAATATTGTTCATTAAAATAGGCTTCAACATATAGCACTATTTTGCATCTCAGCCCTTCTTCAGAAGCAAAAATTTTCCAAAGACCCCTCCCCCCATGACGGCGATCAATAATTCCTGGCGCCCCCCCCCCTATTGGGAAATCCTGGATACGCCACTATATTGTCTGTTTTATTCACAGTGTTTTATTGCCTCAGACAATCCTATGTTCGATTTGTAGCTTGACTCATTTTTTTTTTTGTACTTCAAACGTGTTCACGCTGATCCGCTATCTATAATAATAATATGTCTTTATTATTATATGAATATACTCTACTGCGCTTAATACAAAGTATCACATTACTTACTCCGGCTTTAGCCGAGCTGCCATGATAGACGCTAAAGCATTCAAGGAATTTCTTCCTACCGGGTATTTACTTCACCTGGGTGGAGAGTGGCAAATGTAGATGAATGTCTTGCCAAAGGACACTAGCGCCGTGGCGGGATTCGAACCGCGAACCATGTGAACCACAGTCCGGTGACGTATCCACTAGACCACGACACCTCTACAGGCCTTTTACATGTTTCAGCAGCCTAGATAGTGCAAGGGGCAATCCACGGACACAAAAACTGGCGGGATAAAGACTTCATTGATCATTTGCATGTAAACTTCGTGAAAAATTTGAAGGCATAGCTTTAAAGCATATAGAATGGCAAATTCAGGAGGAGTGGTCAAAATGATTATTTATTGAGACATGATGTCTTTAATCCCATTATTATATTTTCAGTGAAAAATCCCTTTATTCTGAATACTTGATTACTTCTTTGTCGACGTCGATGTTCGAGACCCTATATCAATCTTTATTTGCCCTGCGTGTAATGCAATAAGGCCCTATATTATGTCTTGTACTTCGCAGTTATGATATGAAGCTGATTTCCAGGAAAAGCAGTCCGCGAAAGAAAGAAAACAAAATAGTATACACAGAAGGCCCATTATCATTTTGAAAAGTGGAACATAACACTGAAAGTGGGATTTAGGTGTACGCTATACGCTAAAAAAAAAGGGGGGGGGTCCGCTCGCTATTCACAACTATTCATAAGGACCGCTATTCATAGAAAACCGCTATTCATTTAACACGCGTTATGAATAGCGGTCCTTGTGAATAGCTGTGAATAGTGGTCCTTATATGAACGGAGGTCCTTATACAGAGCGAGGTAATTTTGTCTATGGTTTGCTCGCTATTTAGAAGGACCGCTATTCATAAGGGAAACCGCTATTCATTTAGTCACGCGTTATGGATAGCGGTCCTTATGAATAGCGGTCATTATGACTAGCGAGGTTACCCTACGTTCAAGACACGTTGAAGGGCGGGGGTGGGGGAGGGGGGACTCGAGCATCCGGATCTTATACTTCTATAGTATACTTAGCTATAGTTGAATGAAATGTAAAGGAACATGGATAGCCATCAATGAGGGGGAAATGTGGAAAAGGGTCGTATCATCTTCAGTATTGATTTTCTCTCTCCCTTTCTGTTTTCCTTTTTTTTTGTTCTCTCCCCCCCCCCCCCTCTCTCTCTCTCTCTCTCTCTTTCACATTTTACTCTAGATACACTAGATAAAGTTGTGACTAGAACATATTAAGCAAAGTGATGTCAAGTTTCTAAGAAATTTGCACAATAAACCGAAACAGTTCGTTCAAGTGGAATAAAGTCAAAGTAATTATGATCATGTTGAAATACAGTGACTCAATCATCTGTCGATATATCTATATATTTTTTCTTCTCTTTCATGGTTTTGAATAGTATAGTTTCACTCAGGAGCCCTGATAGCAGAAAGTGTTAAAAAATGACGTGATATTTACGTCGTGGTTTTCGTCTTTTTTACGTCCTGTAATTACGTCAATAAGACGACAACTTGCACCAACGCAAGACGTCAAGAGGACGTGTTATTTTGACGTCATCTCTACGTCTTCATTCCTCTTCCCTGATAGCAGAAAGTGTTAAAAATGACGTGATATTTACGTTGCAGTTTTCGTCTTTTTTACGTGCTGTAATTACGTCAATAAGACGACAACTTGCACCAACGCAAGACGTCAAGAGGACGTCTTGTACACTGTAAAAACTAAAGTGCTACTTTTAGGGGCATGTATAGTGACTGCACCTGAAATGCTGTTTATAGCACTTGTAGTGTGCTAATTTAGCAGCAAAAACAAAAATGTGACCGTGGCGAGCCTCGAACCAGGTTCCGCTGATTGAGAGGCGCTGACGTTACCGATGGACTAACGAATGCTTCTTGCAATCCAGTTTAGTCATGGGAGTCAAGTAGATAACATGAACTATGTGGTGTCGTAAATTCACTATGTAACAATATGATCTGCTCTAAATCGTACGATGTGAGTTAGTCTAGCGGTAATGCCAGCAATTCTCGATCAGCGGACCCTGGTTCGAAGCTCGCCCAAATCTTTTTTTTTATGAATGTTTAGCAGTTTAAGGAGCCGGTCCAGCTCCCGTGAAAGTGCTGAAATAGCACGCTGTGTGCATTCAATAGCACTGAGTGCAGTCCCTATGCATGCCTTCAAAAAGTGCTATATACAGCACTTCAGTTTTTACAGTGTACAGATGACGTCAAAATAAGACGTCCTCTTGACGTCTTGCGTTGGTGCAAGTTGTCGTCTTATTGACGTAATTACAGGACGTAAAAAAGACGAAAACCACGACGTAAATATCACGTAATTTTTACCACTTTCTGCTATCAGCATGCACGAATGGCAAGAAAGAAAAGCCTAAAACCAATAAGCATGCGACCATACAAGAAATTGTAATTAATTTCATTCAAATATTCACGGGACATGACACACAATATGGATAGGGGGATCGGGGGGGGGGGGGGGGGGGGGGAGTCAGTGAAAAGGTGAACTTTTAAAAAATCCCCCCCGGCAACGAAAGAGCCTATATAGAGAGGGCCGGAGGGAATACGAAATCGTTCGGGGGGGGGGGGGGAATGATTGTCGCCTTGCATGCCCCCCTTCACAATTCAATTAAAGGTACCATACACCCCCTTTAGTTGTGTGTATACGTGCAATTATAAATTATGGAAACAGTATATAGGGCAGCTGTATATAAGGTGTATAGCTTTAATGAAAAATCTTGTTTTCGTTTATATCATTATCGGTGAGGTCTTACCCGGTCACACTTCAGAATGGGATAAGAGGGTGCCCCCTTTCTGTTTTCTTTCTTTTCTTCATTTTTCTGTGATATCGTAAGTATAAACTTATGCAAAATGCTTGTGCTGGTAAAATAATATTTTGATTTGACATATTGTAGTCCTATATACATGTATATAGGACACTGGCGTAGACAGGGGGCACAAGGGGGCCATGCCCCCCCCCCCCCTATTCAGCCACTAAAAAAAAAGCAAGAGCGAAAAAGCGGGAGAAGTGAGAGAAAAGGGGTTAAAAAGGCGCTACAAGCCGTTATCTTTCTCTCAAAATTTGCAAAAACGTCAAACCCCGGTCACATACAGTGCAGCATTGCGTCCAAATAACTGTAAAGCAGTCATGGCGTCGAACTATAACTTTCCGCCTAAACAAAATGTTTGCTACACGCCGTTATCGTTCTCTCAAATTTGCTATAAAACGTCAGAGCTTTCGCGCTTCGCGCGGGAAGGGGGAAACTCCCACTCCCTGCACCCATCCTTGTTACAGTGCAGTATTACGTCCAAAATAACTGAAAAGCAGCCAGGGCGTCGAACTAACATTCCGCCTAAAAAAACGTGCTAAAACGTTAGAGCTTTCGCGCTTCGCGCGGGAAGGGGGAAATCCCCCCTTCCTGCACCCACCCTTGTTACATACCGTGCAATATTGCTCCAAATAATTGAAAAGCAGTCGGTTCGTCGAACTATAACTTTCCGCCTAAAAGTTTGTTTGCTACAAGCCGTTATCTTTCTCTCAAATTTGCTAAAATGTCAGAGCTTTCGCGCTTCGCGCGGGAAGGGGGAAATCCCCCTCCCTGCACCCATCCCCTGTTACATACAATGCAGTATTGCGTCCAAATAACTGTAAAGCAGTCCTGACCTCGAAATACCTTTTCCCCTAAAAAAAGGGGTGCTACGAGCCGTTATCTTTCTCTCAAATTTGCTATAAAACGTCAGAGGTTTTGCGCTCCGAGCGGGAAGGGGGAAATTCCCCCTCCCTGCACCCACCCCCTGGGGAGCACGCACCAATTTCGCACTCTTCACGTGCTCACAACCGCCCCCTAAAATGACATTCTGGCTGTGCGGTTGGAACCTTCACGTCTGCCCCCCCCCCCTCCAGTGGGTGTCGATCCCGGGAGGGGCGGTAGGGGTATATATCCCCTCCCCCCCCCAAAAAAAAAAAAAAAAAAAAAAAATATGAGGTGGGGTGATGGCCTGTTAATGCACTAAAAATCTAGCCTTTCAGGGTTTTCGTTAGTTTTGCTCCTGATTGTAGAAGTGAGTGAATAGAAAACCGCTTATCAATGCATAAAATTCGAGCTTCTCTACCGCTCAATTGCAAAATTTCCTGGGTAAAATGCACAAGAAATTGAGTTTTTTAGGGTTAAAAATTGAAAAAATTGCCATCGCTTTGCTCCCTCGCTGACGTAGATAGGTTTGGGCACTCGGGGGGGGGGGGGGGGAGGGGGCGGGGACATTTTTTACCCCGGGTGCCGAATCCCTAGATACGCCACTGGCTTCGCTCCCTTGCCGGTCAACCCCCCCCCCCCCCCCCCCTGATCATGAACAGGGATCGACACCCCTGTGCCCCCCCCCCCCCATTGAAAAATCCTGGCTAATAACTTACTATATATAGTTAATTTTATTGTACAAAAATTGTCATGATTATATTAGTTTGCACATTTTACATAAATAAGATAGAGCTAGTTTGCACTTTGCACATTATGATTCTAGCATAAATTTCAATGACCAACAACGCGATCATCAGACCACCGCCGCGGTCTGATGATCTGAACTATACAAAATGAATAATTGGGTTCTGAAGTATGCATGATAATAAAATTAAAAAATAAAATTGATAATAATATATTGACTATAAAAGAAATTTAAAAGGAGAATAAACCACGCAAAAACAAACTTCAAACATAAAACGTTCGACTGGCCAAAGTGCATGTTTAATTGCTCATACATTTGGATTCGTCTCCCTGCCGAAAACAAAAGAAATAGCAAAAAGTTTTTTTTTTTTAAATAACGGATATGACGGGGAAAACCTATATTTTTCAGTAGAGGCGGCGGAACGTCGGGCTCGGACAATGAAAGTGGGGTGCACCTTTTGTTTGGCGGACAAAAGGTGCCCCTCCACTTCCATTGTCCGAGCTTGACGTTCCGCCGCCTCTGTTTGTCAGCAATAATAAATTATTATGCTTGGCCTTGAACGAATAAGCGTTTTCAGATACTCATCTTCAATGGTCTCTATTATATCATCGCTACCGCAGCATTATGCAGGGTAAGGGGGCGTGGTCTTGTGTGGAGAGCCATTGTTCTCTGCCACATGATTTTGTCTAGGCCAGCGCCGGAGGCTGATTTTTAACAGTATGTCGGAAAACTTTCTCCTCCCTGTAATATTGTTACATTTTGTGTCTTAATTACATTATCAGATTAGAAAATCATGTTGTCAATTATGTATTGAGCCCATCGATCTCTCATGCAGGAAATCCCTCTGCCCTCTGGATTGTCATTTTTCCTCATAACATTATATCCGATATATCTTTCACTTTTTGCCGGATATTGCGTGCAATTAGCAATAGCAATTATGCATGCAGGGTGTATAATTTAAAGAGAAAATTGTAATACTAATAAAAGGTTAGTCTAGTACTATTATTAGAAGATAGCAATCGCTTTCTTTGATTTCCTTTGACAAAAATACGAACATTACATTCCTCCATCTCCATGTGAATATTTCGGAAGTTTAGAGTGATCAGTCAAGACAAGTGAGACAGTGTGAACGATGAATTTGGCGGATAATTCGTGCGACAACAATCTCCTCTACGCGGGATTCAATCAAGATAATGGTGAGTGGTACCGTATACCATATCATATACAGGATTACAGCCACCGCCGCCCCGTCAGGAGGAACATCAGTTCGACCAAGTCAGACCTAGGTCATGACACGTTAGTTACTGGAATCAGTGGAATCACCTCGAGGCTCTTGTTGACGAATGTTATATTTTATTTTTAGTGTGGTAGTGTGTCCTAACTTCTCACATGGCCTAGACCGAAATTTTCTGTCTCCAGTAGGCCCTAGGCCTACGTTAGCATGGTTAGCCTCTTATTTGGGTAGGGTCGTAGCCGACCCTACCCAGATAAGAGGCTAACGTACTGGAGACAGAAAATTTCGGTCTACACATGGCCTAGCCTGACTGTTAATCGATGTATGATTTAAGTTTCTTTATTAACTCGATTAATGCCTGGTAATAAGGTCTAGTTTCTTGACTTAATTTATTCTTTCAGTCACTTTTTCAGTTTCACTTTCACATTCACAAACAAAATTACTTGACATTAATGACAACCAGGCCATGCAGGTGTATTAAAGTCAGAATCTCAATCTGTCATTCTCAATGAAATTGTTGTCAGGTTGTCATTTTTGGAACAAAAAGGTTATGAATATAATTGTTAAAATTTTTTTGAGGGTATATTTTTGAGAATATTTTATACATGTAGACTCTACTTGAGTTGAAGTTATACACGTAGACCTACATTTGTATGTCTATTAAAATGTGAGCAAAAGAATGAAAGTTTTGGTAGTTTTTATATCTTCCTGCTTCCTCTACGATCTACGATCTACGCTATTCAACCATGGATCTACATGTAAGTAATTTATAATAATAATAATAATATGTCCATTTATATAGCGCAGCTACTATACAAATATACTCTAGTCTCAGTCTAGGCCTACTGCGCTTGATACAAAGTATCACATTATTACCCCGGCTTTAGCCGAGCCGCCATGATAGGGGCTAAGGCATTCAAGGAATTTCTTACTACCGGGTACCCATTTACTTCACCTGGGTGGAGAGTGGCAAATGTAGGTGAATGTCTTGCCAAAGGACATTAGCGCTGCGGCGGGATTCGAACCGCGAACCATGTGATCCACAGTCCGGTGAAGTATCCACTAGACCACGACACCTTATACATGTACAAGCTTAATATAACCTTGTACTCCACAATAGCTTTTACGGGTGAATAGGCTTCCATAGCTTTTGTGCGTTTAGCAGGCTAACACACACAAATTGACTGATCGGACCCAGGTTTGAATCTCAGTCGTGTCTTTCGGATAGTGACATTAAAGGTCGGTCCCAGATGTAAATAAGGCCAAATTAAAAAAAATACATGTTTAGCGTCCTGCCTTTTTGGAAAAAAGGAAGGAGGAGGCCCTTTTTATATATCTTGCATTATTTCATACTACCATATTTCCTTTTATCTACAGATGAACAGCAGAATAGTCAAAGTTCTTACAAGATGAACAGCAGAACAATCAAACTTCTTGCAATGTGTCAATATCTGTATTTGATATTTCTTAAAGTTCTTTTATTTTCATGCTACGTAATATTAGCAGGAGCATCGTGCTTTCACTCGCGATTTACACCACACTGATCATTGTGTGGAGATCAGAGCAGCAGACACTGAACTACAGCATGCACGGCTTGCCGAATTACATCGCGCTCGAAGACACGTACGAATAGACAATTTCCACCACCTTATAAATACAGTGACCACTGGGTATATAAAATCTACGACTTTTTAAAAATCCTTTTCCCTAAAAAAAATTATGAAATTTACAGTTTCTTCTGGTTTTACACAAAAAAAAAAAAAAAAAAAGCAGGCTGCCTCCAAAAAGGAAGCGGGCGGGGACGCTAAACATGTAAATTTTTTTATTTGGCCTAATCATATTTGATTGATACATGTCCGTAAAAACCATTGATCTCTACCAGTGTTAGGACTCGCAGAAAAACACTGCTGCTGTACTGTTCAATACAATTTTATGCATTTTTTGAATCAAATAATTCAGCACTGTTACGTCTTTTCCACTAAATACCTGCAAAAACAGGCATTTAGCAAGTTTATCCTTACTAATTCTAAAGGCTATTTAATATGACAGTCGGTATAATGTCTCTTTTGAATAAAAAATAAAATCACGTATCTTTTGCATAGGAGTAACTGGAATCGTACACAGCAGACGGTGTCCCGTGTGTAGGGCTCTTAATTTTGGTTGTGCGGCTGCATCAACTGCTCGCATAGAGCTGTGCGTACGATGCTATATCTATGTGGTAGAGATTGATGGTAAAAACCCATTCAACAACAACAAAAACAGTACTTTATTAGATTTTATTTTGTCATAACAGGATGTTTTGCATGTGGTATGGAGTCTGGTTTCAGAGTCTATAACTGTGACCCTCTGAAAGAAAAAGAGAGACAAGGTAAGCGATCCCTTGTAGTATTTCCTTCCTTTTTTGTAAATCATGCATTTGTATTTACATGTAGAACATGATGAGTAAAGGTACATATTCTACTTTGGGGCAGTAGATGCTACCATTTTAAAACTTGGTTTTCTCAAATATGTAACCCAATATTTCCAATAAAACCTGTCAACCTGTTAGCAATGGATTGAGTCATCCTGATTTGATTAGCTCAATGTGTGCAGAGGAGAGTGTTTCTAGTAGAAAACAGCTATAGTTTTCTACTGTCAGTTGGGGAAAATATAAATTTAACTGTTTTAAACTCAAAATACCAACTAAAATGTAACATTGGAGGAGTTATCGAATAAGACAGGATACATGATAATTGTGTGTTTAACTAGGTGCTACATTTATTGAAAAGCTATCCAAAACTTTTTACTTTTAAAATTTTTGTTTGAAATATTTTGTCTTGCACAGATTTTACAGATGGTGGAGTTGGACATGTGGAGATGCTGTTTAGATGCAACTACCTGGCTTTGGTAGGGGGTGGTAAGAACCCACACTACCCTCCGAACAAAGGTAAAATAAAAGAACAACTCTCCAAATGCATGTCTTTGTGATTATTCAATTGGTTGTTCGATTGTTTCTAAAGTTATAGGATGCAACAGTAGAATGAATATTGCTTGAACAATATGCTTTTGAAGTTTGGAAATGTTATTCTATGTGACCAGGCACCACAAAACCACCAAAAAGTCGCCAGATATGAATTTTTAGTTAAGGTCTGATTCTGAAAGAGCGAGATTCTCAGCTTTAAAATGATACATAAACTCATTGGCATTGGATGTTCCTAACTCACTGCACAAAGAGAAAAATGCACAGTCCCTCATAATGTTACTTCTGAGAAATAAGGGTTTAAAGTTTGCAGTCTATTGAAGCACTCTGACTTGCAAGGTGTTGTGCTGAGGTGACAAGAGGAGGATTAGAACTCATGAAAATATCTATGAAGGGATTATCAGATTGTCCTAAAACTTGGCATACTAATTAGTCATATCCTGTTCATCATAGTGCACAAGTATCAATGCAAGAACTTAATCTGTTTAAAATTTATGGAAGATCAAATTGAGACGAGTATTCAGGGTAGTAAAAAAGAAAAGTAATACAAAAATATCCAGAGAAGACACACACAAGTCTAATAAAAAAACTGTCAAAAATACCACTTTTAGATTGTTTGCTGCCTCCAAATTTTTAGAATACTTGGAAAAAAGTATACTCTTCCAGGAAATACCCAACACTAAAATTTGACCATGCCAACCAAAACACATTGATTGAGCTCTAACTGAAAATCACACAGTGCGACTTTACGGTGGTTTTGTGGTGCCTGGTCACCTATGATACAGAACGGCATTATGCAGATGACATGGGAATGCAGTGCTTGTACATCTTTGTGCATTGCTACTCATATTGTAGCTCTATGATTAGAACTGAATGAATTAAAGAAATGAATCTTAATTATTTATAACCTAATGGTGTATACTGTCTGATTTATCTGGCTTATGCTGTATTTTTTTCAGCTTAATCTATAGTAATGAGAGTATTAAGATTAAATAAGTAAAAAGAATAATATTTGATTGTATTTATAAAAAATATGAATTACATTTTCCGTCATCTATTCCACATATTTCATGCCACTAGGTTTTGCTAAGGGAAATAGGATTTAGCTGAACACTTTTACCACTGCTGGGGAGCGTTTCATCAAGCGTTTTGTCAGTGATTTTTACCGACAAATTTGTTCTCAGCCAATCAGATGCGAGGATTTCAGTAGCTTATAACAGTTGTCGGTGAAAATCACTGACAAAATGCTTGATGAAACTCTCCCCTGGTATTGCAGTTGCATACAGTTTTCTCTGTTAATTTCTTTGAATGCAGCTATGATCTGGGATGATCTGAAGAAGAAACATGTGATTGAGCTTGAGTTTTCCAGTGAAGTCAAGAGTGTGCGGTTAAGAAGAGACAGGTAAGAACCCCAATCCTCTTGCTTTGCAGAGCTGTCGTCGGCACTCTGTCAGCATTTCAAATTTTTGATGTACAACTTCCCCCGATGTCTACACTTAGTCAGTATAAATGTGTAAATAAAATGTCCGCATTTCTTGGCTGATCGACTGCATCATTCAATTTATTATGTTTGATGTGTCATTCAAGATGTCAGCCACAAAAATTATGTATCGCTTTTCTTCACATGAAAGTTTGCAGTGCAGGGCAGTAACATGTATTTAAAAAGTTCTATCCTCTTGAGCAAAATGAAGTTTCTGAAATGTATCTGCACAACAAAAAACATCAGCTACATTGTAATTTGTTCCTAGACGGTGATATGATACGCCATATGTGACCCGTCACGTCAAAATGAGACAGAAGTCGCATTTTTTGAAATTGCATTTTATTATTGATTATTATTCTCCGTTTCATAAGCTTTAATTTGGTATATAGTTCAACTCTAGGGAGTGAGTATTAGTGGAGATAATAGCTTTTGAATCTTGAGTAAAGTAGGGCTGTGGCAAAGTATTTCTTCGAGAAAAACGCTTCCAAAGTTTGACTTCCATTTTGCAGTCATGCAGCATTTTCCGTTTGTAATGTCAACTAGATTTGGATAAAGCCCTTAGCAACCGTTTATTAATTCTAATAAAAACTAGTCCTTATGTTTCTTTAGGATCTCTTCTCATGAAAACATGAATTTTAATTCATTTAAGCCATGAATTCTAACGCTTTAAAGGGGAACAAATCAATTAGTTTCACGGCACTGAAAAAGCTTCCGCATCAACTTCATGCTTTTCTCGTTGAGCCTTTCCTATGCCGGTATGATTTTCTTAAAGGGTTGATTAACCTAGCTATAGTCAAAAGGTTTATAGGTCTGTCATTTTGTGCGGGGAAATGTATTAGATTATAGTTCAAACTTTCAGAGGTTTTTATGTCATTATATTTTTTTCTAAATTAATCATGTAAACTTGATTTCTTTCAATGTTATTTGCTTTCTTTTTAAAGCTTGGATTCGATTGTCGCAAAGTCATTCAATTGTGGCAAATTTACTGATTAGACTAGTCTTTACCAACAATAATATTGACAGAGATCGTTGATGTCTGCTTATGAAGCTTACTTTTTTTACTTTTCGTCTTGTGAAAGAGCAATAGAAACCGCCGCTCTCTTAAGCTGGAGAATTAACACACGATTATTGATTTTCTCTCTCTCCTTCTACATCACGCACCTGTTTCATAATCTCGACAGTTTTATTTCTTTCTTTTGAAAGCTAACTCTCTTTTCGGTTCGCTCTTTACTTATTACCAGATTAAACAACGATGGAATGAAACAGAATCATAATAAAGAAATTGTATCCTGCTCTAGTTAGTTCTACCTTTAAAAAATGTTTATAAAAGCGTCTTTCTTTTCTTTTCGCCATGTCAAAGAGGTATAGAATTCGCCCCTTTCAAAGAACAAGGATTAAGTCACATCCTGCCTTCGCGAGACGATTGATTTTCTTCTCTTTCATTGTCCTTCTCAGGGGCCGCGGAACGTCTTGGAAAGTGGAGGGGCTAAGTTGGGGGGGGGGGGGGGGGGCTGCGTGTATAACCACATTTTTGCACTGCCATACGTTTGCACGTGTTTACTGGAAAAAGTGGGGGGGGGGGCAGCCCCCCAGCCCCCCGGTTCCGCGGTCCCTGCTTCTCAATCACGAGCTTGTGTCATAATCTCCACACAGGTCCTTTTCTGTATGGTTAAAAAGCTTCATTTCTTTTATCATCAATTCCCCATGTTCAACAGCAGGATAAAGATAAACGCCCGAACAATTCTCTCTCTCCTTCTAAATCTTTCACCTGTATCATAATTTCGACTGTTCTTCTTAATTCTATTTTGAAAGCTAACTCTTTCTTGTCTGTTCGGCTTTTTTAACGAATAAGAGATTTGGCCGCTAATTATCATCATGTTGACTGGCGGTATGAACATGACGAAGACAAACTGCATCTTAGCTTGAAAGTCCATCGTTTCTCCCCGCTCTATAGTTAACTCAAGCTTAAAACAAATCAGATACTTGTTTCATTATCGCAACCGAGGGCCTTTTCATTCTAGTTTAAAAAAATAATTTTCTTTTATTTTCGTCTGTTAAAAAGAGTTATAGAATTGGCTGCTTTTTATCGTCATGTTCAAAAGCGGGATAGAGATAAACTGCTTCTTAGCGCCGCTCTAGTTAACTAGAGCTTAAAAAATAAATAATAATGACAACTGCTTTTTGTAAAAATTGACACCCAGACAATTCTCTCTCTCCTAAATCTTTCACCTGTATCATAATTTCGACTGTTCTTCTTAATTCTATTTTGAAAGCTAACTCTTTGTCTGTTCGGCTTTAACGAATAAGAGAATTAGCAGGGGGCGGCGCAAGGGGCGTGCGCCCCCCCTGTTTTGTGTGACAAAGTATGCCCCCAGACCCCCCAGATGGCCGTTTGGCTTCGTCAAACGGAGGGTTCCTCAGTGTGCGCCCCCCTTTCTGAAAATCCTGTATCCGCCCCTGGCTAACTGGCAGTATGAACATGATGAAGATAACCTGCGTCTTAGCTTGAAAGTCATCGATTCTCTCCGCTCTATAGTTTACTCCAAAAAAAATGTATACTGGTGTCTAATAGCTAATTTCTTTTCTTTTCGCCATGTTATAAAGAGGTAGAGAATTCGCCCCTTTCAAAGAACAAGGATTAAGTCACCTCCAGCAAGAGACGATTATTGATTTTCTCTCTCTCTCTCTCTCTCTCTCTCTTTGTCCTAAATCGCGCGCTTGTTTCATAATCTCTACACAGGTACATGTACATGTACTTTTATTTCTGGTTAAAAGGCTTATTTTCTTTTCGGCTTTTCAAAGGGTTACAGAATTAACGCCTTATTATTATCGTTTATCAACAGTTTCGTTGTTCGTAAGTCATCTTTTCACTCCACTCTAGTTGACAATCCTCTCTCCTTCTAAATCACACACTTCTATCAAAACTTCCAGTTCTTCTTACTTCTGTTTTGAAAGCCAACTCTTTTCTATTCCCTCTCTACTTTCAATAGATTAAACAGCGATGGCTTAAACCAGCTTCGTAATGAAGAGATCTTTCATTGACGATTAACAATTCTCTGCGCTAGTCGAGTCTTGCTTTACGAAATCTACCACCTTCTCAATTTCAACTTTTTCTTTTTGCTTTTAATAGAGCTAAATAATTTGTCTATTATTTTCACACGCACCCTCACCAGATGATTAGTGAATTCTTCTCTCTCTCTCATTCTGAACATGTATCACATTCTAACACATTTCATTCGCCGTCACAATTTCATTTGGTTCACCCCCCCCCCCCCATTCAAAGGGATCTTGGGACTTTCAGACTCTCTTTAAAGTGATACTAGGCTGAGCAAAGTAACAAAATAATCAACTTGTAAAGAAAAAGAGACATAGAGGGGAGGTACTGATAACTGAAACAGAGAAAGAAGAAAAAGATTTTTGTTTAGCCTGCACTCAAAACGAAACAAGAAAGACTCCCAAAAATAATGATTAATGAAATATTGATAATATTGTACTTTATTATAACGGGACCGAAGTACATGTAGTACGAATGCGATGATAACAGAAGCAATATCTGATCTTAATCTTCAGAACAATTCGAGACGGCACGAGCGAGCCAGCGCGATCAAGCATTAAGTACATGTACTTGTTGCAAATTCTTTTACAGAGATCACGTGACTGCGAACGTCCAATGAACAAAGCCACGCGTCGCTAGGGGCGGGGCCTAGCAGATGGCTTTCTTTTCGCTCTGACACGAGCCAGCTGTCCGAAAAAATAGAAGAGTTGACCGAAAAAAACACTCGTAGAAAAACTGCTTTTTCTACCCTTTCCCGTTATATTTAGGACTCAATTTTTTTACAGAGCATTCATGAAACACTGAAGATTCAAATCAGCGAAGAAAAAAAAATGACGAAATTTGAAGTTTTTAAAGATTTGCCCAATTTTCTCGAGTTCTAGCCCAGCGACTTCTGTCTCATTTTGTCGTGACGGGTCACATATGTTTTACTCTATGACATCCTAGGTTTTTTAAAATTATTTTTAATTTGTTTATATTCCTACATGTACATGCTGAAGTACAACCACATCAGATTAAGTAGCCCCTCCAAAGAAGGGTCACCTTTCCATAAAGTTTACTAATTATTGTGACTCCCTCAAGGAGAAGTTAAAAGCAACTTGACCTTTACGCAGTGTAGCAACGATCACCTATCCATAAATGCTGATATCACATGCACGACCCCACATTTTCTCAGGTGACAATTTCTCCTTGCTGGTTTAATAGTCAAAGATACAGCTTTCGAGTTTGGGTTGCAATTGGGTTTTTAGCTAGGTTTAGGGTTAGGGTTAGATTTAGTGTTTAGTACAGGTTTTGTGTTGCAAATCAGTCAGTGTGAGATATTTACTGCAGTCAAAAGTACCAATGTAGCATGTGTCCTTGTAACATCTTGTGTCTTGACGGACATGTTGTAATTGTTCTACTGCACATGTACTTGGGGTCTATTGACAGGTGCTAATGCAAATATTGATACACTATCATATAAGCACAAAGGTTCATTATACCATAGCTTGTGTCATTTTGAATATGTTTGTATCAAGATGTAGAAATATTTTATGCTTCAGTTGAAGACTGATATGACTGAAAATGAATATTTTTTTGGTTTAATCTACAGAATAGTCTTACATTCTGTAAGTGCTTCGATTTCGAAATGTTCTATGCCTCTGTAATTACCTATTTGACATGACTGATAGGTCTGCATCTATTTTTTTTTACAGGATACGGTAGCTGTTGTCTATGATCAAAGTTTACACATTCACACAGAACCCATAACAGCTCAATGAGTAATGATATCAGCATTTGTTTGTCTTTTTTATTACAGGATAGTTGTGGTCTTACACTCTATGATCAAGGTTTACACATTCACACAGAATCCTCAACAGCTCAATGTGTTATGATGTCAGCACTTGTTTGTCTTTTTTATTACAGGATAGTTGTGGTCTTACACTCTATGATCAAGGTTTACACATTCACACAGAATCCTCAACAGCTCCATGTCTTTGACACCTTTATCAATCCAAAAGGTAAAATATGAGTCATCAAATGTAGCATGATCTCGCCTTTGCTTGAACCACGGATTGGTTGCTCCAGAGTCCAGGGGAGCGTTTCATCAAGCGTTTTGTCAGTGATTTTTACCGACAACTGTTATAAGCTACTGAAATCCTTGCATCTGATTGGCTGAGAGCAAATTTGTCAGGAAAAATCACTGACAAAATGCTTGATGAAACGCTCCCCTGTGATATAATAGACCACTGGACCACATTGTGACCCCTTTTCTACTCTTTCAGCTGTTCCCTAGGCTAGGCTAGGCTTTAGACTCCATGTGAATGAAATATTGGAATTCTTATTAGTTTGTCACTGCCCAGTTACTACTATAGGAAAGCCATTTGCTAGGAATGTGGTGTTTTCTTTTAAATTCACCTGAATAAAAGCAAAGTTCAAAGTCAAATCATTATTTAGAATCATGCAAACAGAGGTATATCTGTGTCATCAAAATATAGATATGTGGCACATAACATGAAAGTTATGATTCAGCATTTTTGAAAGTCTCTTTTGGTTGTATTGTGCATGTATTTGTTAATAGATGTGGGGGGGGGGGGGGTTTATAAAGAACTAGAAAGGCCGTCAAAGGCGGCAGACCCACGCCTTAACCCAATAGGTTTTGTTTTGTTGCGATTATTTTTGTAAGCAGTAGCCATTCAAAGGGGATAACAAGAGGCACATCTCCCCCCCCCCCCCCCCCCCAATAAATTTTGCCATATCCAGGTCATAGCTTTGTGTGTCCCCACCCTTGAAAAAATTCTTCTGAAAAAGATATTTTATTATTGAAACATCCCTCCCCTAAAAGTAATTGATTAGACATGTCAGAGAGCGTGGCGTGGTGAGAAAAAAAATGTTAGCAATTTGTATTCAGTGTTCAGTCCAAGGCCGTACGCAGAAATTTTTTTCCTGGGGGGGGGGGGGGGCAAGATGATCGCTTTCAAAGGAACCCATAACTTGAAGTCTAAAACCCGATTAAAAAAAAGTATGATTTTGAAATTTCTGGGGGGGGGGGGGGGGGGTGGCAGGGGTCCTACCGTAGAGTCCCCCCCCCCCTCCCCGCTGCGTACGGCCTTGGTTCAGTCATGTCAGTGTTAGTAAATGTATTCATGTTCTATCTTTACATTGCAATTCGGGTTGTTGTTTTTTTTTTCATCGGGCTTGGATAAAATAAATATGACGACAAAAGAAGTTGGATCTCGACTCACTCAGTACTACAGTCAGCCGACAGTGCTGTGTATAGTTATGTACGTACACTACATGCAGCTACTCAGCCACTCACTCAGATCAACACACGCGAACACTCGCGAGTGCGATAGACTCACTCACGTCGAACAAACGCACCAGATTTTCACCGAAAACAATTAAAATCACGTACTACACGTCCACCAGGATAAAATAAATCACAAAAACTTCCACAACAAAGTGGAAAAAACCGGGGAAAATAAACAGAAATGCACAGAAGATAAGAAATAGGAGAAATTAGACGTGCTAGGCTATACGTATACCGTATACCTAGCCGCTTTCGATTTCGCAACGAGAGTACAGTTCAAGCGCGAAAAATCCCTTGTTGCTGGGATACGTTGGCTTTGAATATTCATTGCAGGCTCGTGCGGATTTGAAGTGAAATAGCAAATAATGGGTCTAAAAGTCTTCTAAAATTCATAAACCTGAAATAGATTTTTGGTGAGACGAAGTAATGAGTGTTTTGATTGACCAAAATATTTCTGCATCGGCAGGCGAAGTTTGGGGTCATCAAACTTTCTAGTTTCTATCCTGTCACTCTCTGAACTGAAGTTCCTATACTTTACTACAGGGTCAAAAGTTCAAGGTCACACAGAATTTGCAGGGGTCAACCAATCATCACCAAAATCTAATCGATTCTTTCCTGTCACTTTCTGAACATTCCCTGAAAATTTGGTGCAAATCCGTTCACCCGTTCTCTTGTTATCTTGTACACAAACAAACAAACAAACAAACAAACAAACAAACAAACAAAAAAAAAAACAAACATACGGAGCCCTTTACATAACCCTGCCGATTTCATCGGCGTGGGTAATTAATCACAATGATTATTGATTTCACTGCATGTTTTGTTTACCTTGCTTTATATGACCGTTTGGCAAATGTTTAATGAATGAGTCATGAAACTTGCTTTTATAGAATTAGGAATATTTTTTTTCCCGTTACCAATCAAGATGAAAATTTGTTATACAGTGGATTTCAAGTAAATTGCTTTTTGTAATGTTATATTTGTTGAGAAGTTGAACAAGATTTTACTGCATTTTACTACTTGTAACATGTGCAATCCTTAAAGGAAAATTAACCTCAAAATATAAATGTGCTTATATTCAAAGATGTAATCTATTCCTTCTTGTTGTCCTACGTAGTTTTGCATTAAAATATACGAGATGGGTATAAATCAAGATTTTCTCAGCAAAATTTATTGTCTGCTAGCGATACCTGGGGGCTGCCATTTTCTTGATGTGTACATAAAGATATATTTAATCCAAATGCAAAATTGTCTTTCTTCCTGATACAAAATCCCATTTGAGATTTAGAATATTGAACATATATATATACATATATTCTAAAAACATAAATGTGTTTTATATTTCTTTCAAAATTACTATTTTACTAAATAGAAATCTATTTTCATGATACTATGACGTACGCGATGGAGCAAATTAATTCAAATTTATGGATGATAACTTTCCCGAGCGTCAATAGTGACAAACTATGCATTCACCTGCTTTGAGATCATGGACTTCAATAGTACAAATGCGTGTTGTATAAATTATGTTCTGCTCTGCCAGGCAAGCCCAAGAAATTGAGTTCTGTTTAGCAAAACCAGAGAATTTTAAAAGAAATCTATAAATTTCAAATTTTAGAATATATGTATACACCCGTTATGTATTTTTTATCATATATGGGGATTTTTTGTAATGAAGAGAAGCAATTTAGCTCTAGATATCTTCCTGACCGGAACGGTTTACAAATGGTTCATGTATAACTCCATATCATCAAGAAAATGGCATCCCCCATGTAAAGTGTTAGCAGATGATACCGTGTGCTAGAATGTGTGGATTTAAACCCTTTTCTGATATTTTATTTCTACAGTGATACAGACCAATGAGTAAGAATGTAGTACACCTTTGAACATAAGTACATGTATATTCTGGGGTTAATTCTCCTTTAACACAATATTATTTAATAAGGACCCTAACACAGATTCAAGACCAACCTAATTATTCTGCTTTCTAATACAGGTCTGTGTGTGTTGTGTCCAAACAGCAACAATTCATTGCTTGCCTTCCCAGCTACAAAAAGCGGCCATGTACAAATCGTTGACCTTGCTCAGACAGACAAGCCTCCTCAGGATATAGCAGCACACGAGGGCGCCCTAAGCTGTCTGACGTTCAACCACCAAGGATCGAGATTAGCAACGGCATCACATAGGGTAAGCACAGATACACCAGGTTTTGTTAGTATCCTATATGTGACTTGTCAGTTTCCAAGGAGCTATCCAGATTGTATGACATGCTCTGATGAGAGTTTCTCTGCAAGGAATTTCTAACACTAACCTGGCTCCAACCCTGACTTCCTATGCGTTACCTAATCGTCCACCTGGGGAGTGTTTCATCAAGTGTCTTGTCAGTGATTTTTACTGACAAATTTGCTCTCAGCCAATCAGATGCAAGGATTTCAGTAGCTTATAACAGTTTTTGGTAAAATTCACTGACAACACGCTTGATGAAACACTCCCCTGACTTCAACCCTGACTTCCAATACTTTACCTAATCGTCCACCTGGGGAGTGTTTCATCAAGTGTCTTGTCAGTGATTTTTTACTGACAAATTTGCACTCAGCCAATCAGATACAAGGATTTCAGTAGCTTCTAACAGTTGTTGGTAAAAATCACTGGCAAAATGCTTGATGAAATGCTCCCCTGACCTAAATCTTAATTGCAATCAGAGTCTTTACTCTATATCTATAACAATTACTAGATCCCTGCGTTCAACCCTGGTTCAAACACTTTACCTAATCCTTACCCCAACCATAATCCCAATTGTAATGCCAGCCTTAAAGGGAAAGTCCACCATGGTATTAAGTTGATTTGAATAAAAACAGAAAAAATGAGAGAAGCAGATAAGTGAAAATTTGAGCAATTAATTATTTTTGGGGTACACGGCAAATATGTGAGGAGCTCGCAAGACACGTCATGGAGTTGCCAATTTGTATTTGATTGATTACAACTTCAAAAATCATAAATTTCTGATTTCTTATCGGATTTTGCTCAAACCTTCACTGATCTGTTCCCCAGCTTGATATTAGGGTGGACTTTCCCTTTAACTAAGTTTAACATTAGCAATTACATTGACATACTTGTGCATTATTTGCTAACACACTCTTGTTAGTATTAAAGAAAATAAAATAGAATATCCAGGGTCACCTTGAAAGTAAGATTTATACATCAGAGACAGTCCCCCGTCCCTACAACTAATAGCAAGAAGAGTGCTTATCAACTAAAAGAACATGAAGGAACATATAAAATATTGCTAAAAATATCTTTACAAAAATCAACTCTGCACATATTTTTGTTGATTTAAGTTTCTGTATTTATTCCTGCATTTACCAAACGGATGTAGAAATAGTGGAGCGGCATAGTGACAAAATATACCCCAATCATGCACTTTGTGATAAAAGCACCATATTTGGCATACAGGTATATATATGTATTATAAGCAAAAAAATAGATGTGGAGACGTCTCCATTTCCATTCTCAGATTTTGCCCATGAGAACCCGTCTGCCATCTTTCAAAATGGCCGCCATCAAAGCACCTTTGCATACAAGCCAAGCCTCAAATCAATCATAGTTGGAATTTCATGCGTAGAATTAAGAAATCGCCAATACTAGATTCATTTTGTGATGAAAGCACGAAATTCGGCAAAGATAATGATATAGTGTATTATAAATAATTCTGGATATCAAGATAGCTCATAATTCCTCTTCATCCTGAGGGCCGTGGCAGCCATCTTTGAAAATGGCTGCTCAGGGCATTTTTCATTTGAACGCAGTCCAAAAAAGGTTCAGATTTTAATGTTTCAGGCTGAAATGATTCAATAACAAAATGCAATAAGTTTTGCATTTTGTTATCAAAACACCAAAGCTGGAACAGAAGTGGGTATATTTATGATAATCACATATTGAGACATGTCAGATTCTGCCTTTCAAAGCGAACGTGGATGCCATCGGGTACTTAAATACAAACACACTTAAAACATGTTGAAATTGTTGATATCGCAGTAGTTTGATATCTAAAATTGGGGCCATACTACTTACTGGAAAGTAAATTGGGTGCCTATTTCATGAAAGAGGGGCATATTAATCTTTAATAATAGTCCAAAATACATGTAGGGCTAGAGCATTGTCGGAAATTTCCCAAACTTTGAGGTTTAGAAAAAGAATATGTATTTAATGCTATGGTCACTTCTTTAGATTTTCTGAATTTGATAATTAAATGAAAAAAATATAGAGTGCGTTATTCTCCATTTTGGATTAGATACCATGTGACCCTAGGGAATTTACACTCTCGTCTCACATTTCCTGTCCTATGAGAAACGATACGCTTGTTAGGAATCATGATTTCATCAAGTATCTTATCAAGAGCTGACTTGATTCAAATCAATCTTGGACCTGATCTTCGTACATGACTTGATTGTCCACTTCAAAATTTGCTCGATCCCCTTTGTTTATTTGCAACCATTGACAAGACATAAACGTAAAATGTATGGTGATTGAAAATCAAGTACTTTCCGTGTAATATTTGATTGAGCTTTGAAAGTAATACAATACGTCATTGCGAAACCAAAAGATACTTGAAAACTTTTAGAATGTACTAGCTCGTTGTGATATACATGTACACTAGTCAATATATCAATAATCATTGTCTTGTCAAGGGCGAGTCAATGAAAATTGCTGGTTGTTTGATTGGTATTATTTTACAATTAAAGATTGGATAGGAGATATCATAAGATGATAAGATGTCTGTCCAACTTTTTTCTTTGCCGTAACGAAATTAAAACCAAAAGGAAAAAGATCTCATAGATACAATTGACACTAAAAATGCTTTAAATAGACCTTTAGTAACAGTGATGATAGCTGCACTTTTCTTATCTGGGCCCAGGTTTATAAAACTTGTTATTAATAACAACTGCCTCATTTCTACACTTATGACAAATTTGCTCTCAGCCAATCAGATCCAAGGATTTCAGTAGCTTATAACAGTTATTTGAACTTGTTATTGATAACCAAGTTTTATTATCAATGAAGAGGAGAAAGATTATTGGATAATAGGAAGAGAAGTATATTGTGTTTTTGAACTGCATTCAAATTAAAATTGAAAAATGTGCAGATTGGAGCTATTATGAAAGATGAGGGATGCCCTCAGTGGGTGAAGGGGGAATCAGGGGAGCGTTTTATCAAATGTCTTGTCAGCGATTTTTACCGACAACTGTTATAAGCTACTGAAATCCTTGCATCTGATTGGCTGAGAGCAATTTGACCCCCGTAGTAATTTAGCGACTACGGCTGAACCGCAGATATCAAGTTATCCTTTCATGACTTTTTTCTATGAAGTCTTGCGCAACTGTTTGGTACTAAATTTGCGAAGATCGGACCAGGCATTAAAAGGTCACATGACAGTTAAGGATCAAAGGTCATCCCAAAACAATGACTTTTCCATACATGTGTGATCCAGGTCCTTTCTTTGCAATATTTATTCCTGTTATTTTTTCTGTATTGTTTTCGAAATGCTGAATGAATAATAATAATATTGATAATTTGATCGTTAAAACGAAAACATGAACGTGTTGCTCAAACTACAATGTACCTCCATGCAAAATTTTGCGTGAATCGGACATTCGGTCTCCGAGATCTGGGGGGGGGGGGGGTCAAATTAACCCCCCCCCCCAAGTAAAAACCTGGTCTGAAATAGCCGAGTTAAAATACTTGTATGCAAAGGTGCTGTGATGACTGCCACTGCCCTCAGGGGCGGAATCTGACATGTTATCACATCTAAATTTCTAATAAACGGATACATATTTCTACAGACATCCCAAATTTAGTGTTTCTGTTACAAAATGCATGTAGTTTGGGGCTATTTTGGAAATTAATAAAAATGGCCCCACCTTAGCCACTTTTCCTAGAAATATTTAAGATTTTAGACATAAAAATTTGAATTCTGCACATCAATTTACCTCAGAATCACATATTACACATGAATTTGGACTGTGATTATATGAAAAGTTCCCTGATGGCATCCAATTTGAAAGATGGTGGCCACAGCCCTTAGGGGCAGAATCTTGTCTCCACATGACATCTAAATTTCTAAATAATACAAATTTCTGCAAATATGATCATTTTGGTGTTTCTGTCACAAAATGCATCTAGTTTGGGGGCTACATTGGAAAATTGTGATAATACCCCCCCCCCCCCCCCCCCCGCTTCTTAAAAATAGGCACCCAAACCACTCTTCCTGAAATATTTAATCCCTGAGACCTTCAAATTTGAATTCTACACATAAATTTACCCAATATTTTCTTACTACGTGTGATTTTTGACTCAAGAGTTTACATGAAAAGTGCTTGTGGTGGCGGACATTTTGAAAGATGGCCGCCACGGCCCTCAGGGTCAGAAATCGAGATGTCTCCACATCTAAATTCACTTATAATACATATATCTACCGGTGCAACAAAATTGGTGCTTCTATCACAAATGCACAATTGATCAGCTATGCCGCTCCACTAAAATGAAGGTATAACAAATAAAAGTCTCTGTCCTGCAGTGAAGAAGGATGATGCCAACATGTGTAGAATGGTATTATATCCTGAAATGTATGTCTTTTAAATATTTGTTTTGAATTCTTTGTTCTGACAGGGCACATTGATCAGAGTGTTTGACACAAGTAATGGACAGCAACTCCATGAGTTAAGAAGAGGGTCAGGAGGAGCTCAGATATACTGGTAAGAAATTAATCACACCTGAAAAGGCATGAACATAAATATTGAAATTTAACATCAGGGGAGCGTTTCATCAAGCATATTGTCAGTGATTTTCACCGACAACTGTTATAAGCTACTGAAATCCTTGCATCTGATTGGTTGAGAGCAAATTTGTCGGTGAAAATCACTGACAAAACGCTTGATGAAACGCTCCCCTGTTTATGGTTTGTGTGAAGAAAAGAGAAGCAAATAAATCTGGGGAGCGTTTCATCAAGTGTTTTGTCAGTGATTTTTACCGACAACTGTTACAAGCTACTGAAATCCTTGCATCTGATTGGCTGAGAGCAAATTTGTCAGTAAATATCACTGACTAAACACTTGATGAAACACTCCCCAGGTGGACGATTAGGTAAAGTATTGGAAGTCAGGGTTGAAGTCAGGGGAGTGTTTCATCAAGCGTTTTGTCAGTGATTTTTACAGACAACTGTTATAAGCTACTGAAATCCTTGCATCTGATTGGCTGAGAGCAAATTTGTCAGTAAAATTCACTGAAACGCTCCCCTGCAACCTTCAAATTCACAACTTTAATACAACAATAGTCACTAGAAAGTTGCATCAAATGATAATATATGCTCTTTTGGACAATTGTCAATGAAAGTGACAATTCAGTGACAAAGTGACAAAAGTCAATGAAAATGTGATAAAGGTTTATGTCAGTACCATTCCTTTAACATTCATTTTCCATTTCCTGTAGTATGAATGGTGTTGTTAAACAATGTTTATTACTTAAATGGTTGTATTTAGGTCATTTCTTTATTAAGACCTGCTAATTTGACTTTGACTAAAAACCACCTTTACAGACGGTGCAACTTTTGTTTCTATACAGCATTAACTTCAGCCAGGATTCCACCATGCTCTGTGTGTCCAGCGACCATGGCACTGTACATGTCTTTGCATTAGAGGCAGAGGCCCAGAAGAACAAGAAATCCCAGTAAGCATGTAGTGATTACCAGCGTGGAGGCGTCATGGCGTACTGGTTTATTCAAATGACCTTGCAAGGTGTTGCTGACAGAAATTATATTTCCCCTGTCATGCAGTTATGGTTAAACACAGAGTGGAATGGAAATATTGGAATCTCGAATTTCAAATGGAGATAGTTTTATATGTGGGATAACCCCTTCCAGAGCAGATTTTCCTTCCACTCCCCAACATCAGCAGGGTAGTTGAGAAGTACAAAGGGAAGAATGCAGATAAGTTTTTATTAGCTTTTCGTAATTAGTAGATTGAGTTTGGACTCCACCCACATACGCCATGAAAATGGAAACTGTACAAGGACTGGGAAGGTATTCTGAAAACTATACATGTATGTTATATTTAATGTTAGTGAAAAGAATGTTAATTATCATAACTAATTTAAATTGGGACAATCATTGTTTAATTTCATAGGTGGCTGTGTACCTGTATTGTTCAGAGAGAAGTCTGTGCAAACACAGATTTTTTGTCAATTTATTGTGATAATTGACATATTTCTTACTAACATAGAATGATCACATCATTTTCCAACAGTCCAAGGTGGACAGAAAAACAAATACACAATGAAATCACTATGACTTGTATATATATATATATTTCCTTCTTCATAATTTTGTAATGCTTCTTTCTTTCTCCTTCCTTTTTGTACTTTTCTTTTGTTCTCTTCCCTTGTTTCTTTTCTCTATCTCTCTTCTTTCGTTTCTTTTCTTCTCTCCCCTCCTTTTTCAATTTTATTAGCTCACCTGAGCCTATGGCTCGAGTGAGCTATTGCGATGGAAATTTGTCCGTCGTCCGTCGTGCGTCGTGCGTCGTCCGTCGTGCGTCGTGCGTCGTCCGTTAACTTTTTACATTTTCATCTTCTTCTCCAAAACCCATGATCGGAATTCAACCAAACTTGGTAGGAATCATCCTTAGGGGTAGGGGACCCAAAGTTGCTAAAATGGTACATGTGGCCCCCAGGGGGGCGCCCAGGGGGAGGGCCCCCAATTGTAAAAGCTATGTAAATTTCAAACATCTTCTTCTCCAGAACCAGGCATAGCTCAGACTTGGTATTTTGTATGGAGATACCTCTATAGATGAAGAATGAATGTTGTTGTTCATGAAATTTCTCTGAGTGGCCCTATAGGGGCCCTGTGGGGGTAACATACTGGAGGGGGGGGGGGGGGCGCCGCCAGGCAAAATGTACATTCTGATCTTCTTCTCCAAAACACATGATCGGAATTCAACCAAACTTGGTAGGAATCATCCTTAGGGGTAGGGGACCCAAAGTTGCTAAAATGGTACATGTGGCCCCCAGGGGGGCCCAGGGGGAGGGCCCCCAATTGTAAAAGCTATGTAAATTTCAAACATCTTCTTCTCCAGAACCAGGCATAGCTCAGACTTGGTATTGTGTATGGAGATACCTCTATAGATGAAGAATGAATGTTCATGAAATTTCTCTGAGTGGCCCTATAGGGGCCCTGTGGGGGTAACATACTGGAGGGGGGGGGGGGGCGCCGCCAGGCAAAATGTACATTCTGATCTTCTTCTCCAAAACACATGATCGGAATTCAACCAAACTTGGTAGGAATCATCCTTAGGGGTAGGGGACCCAAAGTTGCTAAAATGGTACATGTGGCCCCCAGGGGGGCCCAGGGGGAGGGCCCCCAATTGTAAAAGCTATGTAAATTTCAAACATCTTCTTCTCCAGAACCAGGCATAGCTCAGACTTGGTATTTTGTATGGAGATACCTCTATAGATGAAGAATGAATGTTGTTCATGAAATTTCTCTGAGTGGCCCTATAGGGGCCCTGTGGGGGTAACATACTGGAGGGGGGCGCTGCCAGGCAAAATGTACATTCTGATCTTCTCCAAAACGCATGATCGGAATTCAACCAAACTTGGTAGGAATCATCCTTAGGGGTAGGGGACCCAAAGTTGCTAAAATGGTACATGTGGCCACTAAGGGGGCCCAGGGGGAGGGCCCCCAATTGTAAAAGCTATGTAAATTTCAAACATCTTCCTCTCCAGAACCAGGCATAGCTCAGACTTGGTATTGTGTATGGAGATACCTCTATAGATGAAGAATGAATGTTGTTCATGAAATTTATCTGAGTGGCCCTGTAGGGGCCCTGTGGGGATAACATACTGGAGGGGGGGGGGGGCGCTGCCAGGCAAAATGTACATTCTGATCTTCTCCAAAACACATGATCGGAATTCAACCAACTTGGTAGGAATCATCCTTAGGGGTAGGGGATCCAAAGGTGCTAAAATGGTACATGTGGCCCCCAGGGGGGCCCAGGGGGAGGGCCCCCAAGTATAAAAGCTATGTAAATTTCAAACATCTTCTCCAGAACCAGGAATAGCTCAGACTTGGTATTGTGTATTGAGATTTTTTTCTGGGTGGCCCTATAGGGGGTCTGTGGGGGTAACATACTGGAGGGGGGGGGGGGTGGGGCAAGTTGTCCGCCATCCATAAACTTTTTAACATTTTCAGCTTCTTCTCCAAAACCCATGATTGGAATTTAACCGAACTTGGTAGGAAGCTCAGACTTGGTATTGTGTATAGAGATACCTCTATAGATGAAGAATGAAAGTTGTTCATGTGCTAGAGAGAACATGCACCAGATGTGAATTGATCCACCTCAGGTGAGCGTCGTGCCCCCTGGGGCTCTTGTTTCCTTTCTTTCCTTCTTCTTCCCCCGTGGGCGCCCGGGTTAGAATAGGCGCTCGGCTTTCCTCCAGCGTATCGTAAGAGGCGATTAAAGGAGGCGGCTTGTTTGTCGTGAGCTGCGACTCGTAATTAGGGAAGATGGAATCCTGGGGGGCTGAGGGGGCAGGAGAGCTGCGGCCTCCATGCAACCAACACTCCCTCTTTGGTCCGGACTACCTATAAGACGAGCGGTCTGAAGAGGCCCGTTCAGATCAATCGGCTGGTCACGTCTAGCCCTGTAATTGAGGTCCGACCATGTTATCTTTGACTGGCTGCATC
This sequence comes from Heliocidaris erythrogramma, assembly GCA_025617745.1. NCBI lineage: Eukaryota > Metazoa > Echinodermata > Echinoidea > Camarodonta > Echinometridae > Heliocidaris > Heliocidaris erythrogramma. The sequence goes on along the minus strand of CM046857.1, from coordinate 35,436,307 downwards.
GATCTTATTGTTGAATTACTCTCTTCTTTGAAAACATTAGATTGTCGGATAACTTAACCTGGATCTCAATTGCAGTAAGCGGTGGCTTGAGGGTCAATCTTGTGAGGATATCAATGTCTCAATGTTCTTGTGATAGTATGTCCTTGTGGGAGTATATTGCTGCTGTATCTCTGGCGTTGCTGAGAGAAGGAAATGCCTCCAGCGTTAGACGTCCCCTTGTTGGGCTCCGCGGTGGGCGGGGAGCACTGGTGATGAATTTTTACAAATACTTATATGGATCCTAAACAAACAAAACTGACATCTCATAAAACACTTAAACGTACTCTTCCAACCGACTCTGATTCAGACGAAACCCCTATACCAAAACAAGAAAACTGTACTTGGATGAGTTTCTTTGAAATAGTCTCTACTGATGAGACAAGACCGATCATCAACTTATCTCCTTTTGTGATTGAAAAGGTAGTGGAAGGTATGGTGGGGACTGTAAAATCCATCAAGAAATTGAGGAAAGCTCCGGGCAGCCTCCTTGTTGAGGTAGCGTCCCCAGTGCAAAGTAGGAAAATGGTCGAGATTAATCGATTGGCCGACATGCCCGTAATTGTTACTCCGCATAAAACTTTAAATAGTAGTAAAGGTGTTATAAGAACTCGAGAACTGGATGGTATGGATGAGGCTGATGTGGCGAGCTCTCTCGAGGCTCAGCATGTCACCTCAGTCAGAAGGATGACCATTAAGAAGGGTGACAATGTCATTCCAACAGGTACATATGTTGTAACCTTTGGTATACCTAAACTCCCGGATACCTTAAAGCTCGGCTACCTCAAGGTGAGAGTGGATCCATACATCCCTAATCCCCTGAGATGCTTCCAATGCCAAAGGTATGGGCATGGCCAGCTCTCTTGCCGAGGCAAGCTGACCTGCTTTCGATGTGGTGAAATTGGACACAATGGAAAAGATTGTGATGCAACCCCGAAATGCAAAAACTGTCAAGGTACCCATATGGCTTCATTTAAGGATTGTCCCGTGTGGAAAAAAGAAAAACAGATTCAGCAAGTCAAGGTGACAAATAGCGTCACCTTTGTTGAGGCCAGGAGGAGGGTCGAAGCAGATCAACCTTCCAGGCCTTCATATGCAAAAGTTCTGACATCAACTAGGACGCCGAAAAGTATTGCATGTCAAACAACTTTAACTTGGGTCAAAAGTGATGAACCCAAAAAGTTGACAGAAAAACTGCCACATGAACGGTCTTCAAAGACAAAAATATCAACCGGTTGTCAAACAGAAGGGGACATGGAAGCTTACGCCCAGCCCGACTGTACACAGAATGTCCAAGCTAATGGAAACAGTCCGACAGTATCAGTACGGAAAAAGTCTACCCCTCCATCCTCTAAGGGGAAACAACAAGAAAAAGCCTCAGGTAGGCTTACAAATATTCCAACGAATAGAATTAAGAAAGCAGAGAAAAACCTTTCTCTTCAAAATAAATATTCCACTTTGGACGATGAAGGTGATGAAGACATGGAAGTCTATTATAATGAACTGCATCAAGCAAAGAAATCCGATAAAGGAAACAGGTCATCTAGGAGCTTGTCTCCTGGCAATAGACAGAGACGGAATGCTCCTGTGAATAAATAACACACACAACGGAGGCGTTCAGAAAGCACAAGATTGTCCAGTGGAATTGTCGTGGCTTTAGAGCAAATTATGATGAGCTTGGCCTCATGCTCCTCGACCATGACCCTAGCATATACTGCCTACAGGAAACACTTCTAAACCCAGCAGATAATGTTGACTTTAGACGCTTCAACATGTATAATGGTTATGGCACTGTAACCAACAATCGAGCTGCCGGCGGTTCGATGATTCTGGTCAACAACAATATCATACATACACATCTACAACTTAATACGCCTCTTCAAGCTGTGGCTGTAAGGGTCACTCTTCACAAAACGATAACATTATGCAATATCTACATCCCCCCTTCATATGATCTTAATATCCAGGAGCTAGACAATTTATTCAATCAGCTTCCTTCTCCTTGCCTGATTTTGGGCGACTTTAATGGTCATAACCCTCTATGGGGGAGTTCTCATCAAAACAATAAGGGTCGAATACTGGAAGACTTTATTAGTACTCATGAATTATGCATTTTAAATGATGGCTCTCACACTTACCTATCTCCAGGTCATGGTACTTATTCAGCTATAGACCTCTCCATTTGTGACCCGTCATTATTTCTGGATTATTTGTGGTCTGTCAGCACGGATTGTCATGGGAGTGATCACTTTCCGATTTTTATGTCGCACGAAGGTCCCGCCCCTAAACCTCTGTCTACTAAATGGAAGTTCCGCAAGGCAGACTGGCAATCATATTCCTCGCTTTGCTCTAAAATAATTACTTCTAAACGTTATGAGGGACTGCAATCCCCAATTGACACTTTCACAGAGGATCTTATATCTGTAGCTGATCAGACAATTCCCAAAGCATCTACTGCCCCCCAGCGCGTATCTCGGCCTTGGTACGATGATGAGGTCAGAGAGGCCATTAAGAAACGGAAAAAGGCCCTCCGGCTCTTTAAAGCTCGCCCCACAGGTTTAAATCATGATAACTATCGACAGGCTCCAGCCAGAGCAAGACGTATAATTCGTCAAAAGAAACGCAGCACTTGGAGATCTTACATCTCCAAACTAAACTCACGTACTCCAGCCTCTACAGTATGGAAGATGGTGAGAAAAATACAGGGCAGGGCCTCTGCCTTGCATTTGCAGCATCTTTCAGTTGATAACACCACAATTACTTCTCATGAAGATATTGCAAATAAACTGGCTGACCAGTTCTCTTTAAACTCCTCTTCGCAGAACTACGTTCCAGCTTTCCAGCATCATAAATCTATTGCAGAAAAAGAAAGGTTGAAATTTAAGTCTAATAACACTGAATATTATAATCAACTCTTCACCTTAGAAGAGTTGCAAACATCTCTACAGAAAAGCCATGACTCGTCTGCTGGTCCAGACTCTGTACACTATCAATTTCTGAAACGCCTACCTGTCTCGTGTCTTAAAGTTCTCCTTACATTAATCAACTTAATATGGGACTCTGGTATTTTCCCTAATGTCTGGGGGCAGGCAATAGTTGTCCCCATCCCCAAACCGGGGAAGGACCACAGTGATCCTATAAATTATCGACCGATTGCACTGACTAGTTGTCTATGTAAGACAATGGAACGTATGATAAACGATCGGCTTGTGTGGTTTCTTGAATTAAACAAGCTTATTACAAACTATCAATGTGGCTTCAGGCATCATAGGAGCACTGAAGATCACCTAGTCCGTCTCGAGACGTATATCAGAGATGCTTTCTTGATGAAACAACATGTAGTAGTCGTATTTTTTGACTTAGAGAAGGCTTTTGATACCACCTGGAAGTTTGGTATAATGAAGGACCTATCTGACTTTAATCTCCATGGACGCCTTCCTCTCTTTATATCACACTTCTTGGAAAACCGTCTTTTTCAGGTACGAGTGGGATCCACACTATCTGACCTTCATGGACAGGAGATGGGTGTTCCACAAGGCAGTGTTCTATCTCCCACGTGTTTTAGTATTAAAATTAACAGTATAGTCAATTCCCTGCGTGGTGATATTATGTGCTCACTTTATGTCGACGATTTTCTGATAGCGTTTAAATCTCAATCCATGGCCACAATAGAACGACAATTACAAATGAATTTGAACAACATCAACCAGTGGTCCCTGAAGAATGGCTTTAAATTTTCAAAATCTAAGACCGTATGTATGCATTTCTGTAATCTCCGCTCGCTGCACCCAGACCCAACTCTGTCTATTAACAATACCCTTATCAAGGTGGTAAAACAGGTAAAATTCTTAGGGCTAGTTTTTGATGAGAAGTTGACTTTTATACCTCACATTAAGGATCTGAGGGCGAGATGCCTGAAATCTCTCAACCTTTTGAAAGTCGTCTCTAAACTCAGTTGGGGTGGAGATACAACGGTACTCTTGAGGATTTATCGTTCCATCATTCGGTCCAAATTGGACTATGGATGCATTATCTATGGCTCTGCAAGAAAATCGTATTTAAAGTGCCTTGATACGATACATCATCAGGGACTACGTCTCAGCCTCGGTGCTTTCCGAACCTCGCCTGTTGAAAGTCTCTATGCTGCCGCCAAAGAACCCTCTCTCTACTTGCGTCGCATAAAACTTACGATGCAGTATGTATCGAAACTAGCAGCATCTCCATTTAATCCAGCTTACGACTGTGTGTTTAGCACATCCTATATGCCTTTCTACAATTCAAAGCCAAATGCTATACGCCCTCTTGGCTTGAGGGTGGCACCTCACTTTGAAACAGCCGATATTGATATTAGCATTGTGGAACATATGGAATCTTTGTCTGTACCTCCTTGGACTTTTCAGAACCCATCAGTTATATTTGATTTAAATCAATTTCCAAAGTCATCCACTAGTCCCATTAGATATCAACAATTATTTGATGTCATCAGCAATGATTTTGTTGATTACAAACACTTGTACACAGATGGTTCAAAGGATGGGAACAGGGTAGCTTGTGCAGTCGTCTCAAGTGGCTTGCACCCTAAGAGTTATTGTCTCCCTAACCAGTTCTCTATATTCTCGGCTGAGCTCACAGCTATCATTTTAGCCTTGGAAACTGTAGAACAATCTGACTATAGGCAGTTCTTGATATGTTCCGACTCGATCTCGGCATTACAAGCTATCCACAACAGGTTAACTGACCACCCTCTTGTTCTGTACATTGTTAGACAGTATTTTGCCCTCTCTGACGATAAGGACATTGTGTTTTGTTGGGTACCCGGGCATGTAGGCATAGCTGGGAATGAACGGGCAGATGCTTCTGCCCAAGCTGCTCTAGTCCAACAGGCAGCGCGGTGTTTTATCCCTTCATCAGACTTGAAACCAATTATATCCTCTTACATCCTGCATCTTTGGCAGACTGAATGGGATGAGTGTATAGATAATAAGTTCCACTCAATTAAACCAATCCTGAGTGAACCTCTGACTACGTGCCCATTGCCACGTCGTGACCAAGTTGTCCTTACTCGATGTCACATTGGACATTCTAGAATCACCCATAGATTTCTTTTATGCGGCGGACCGCCCCCAATTTGTGCTGGCTGTCATGTTCCACTGACAGTGAAGCACTTATTGTTGGAGTGCAATGACTTTGCACACATCAGGAATTACTGTTTCCGTGCTTCCTCCTTGAGGCAGCTTTTTACTTCTGTCAAAATACCTAGTATTTTGGGATTTCTGAAGAGATCTCGTATCTTCTATGAAATATAAGCTTGGTCCTTTTTTTAGATTTTCTCTTATCTACTGTTCTCTTAGTATACTGCTCTTGTTCACATTGGACTGTAACCTTGTCTATCTTATCAGTGTTTATGGAATATACTATTAATGGATCCAAACGTGTTTAGCCCGGATATAGCCCACTTAGGTGCTGACAGGGCTTAAAACCACATATCACTCACTCACTTTCCTTCTTCTTTTTCTTTTCTCCTTTTTGTCTTCCTTTTCTGTTTTCTAACCCTCTATCCTCTTTCTTCCCACCTTTTTTTCCCCCGTCTCTCTCCTTATTTTTCTCTTCCTCCTTCACTTCCCTCTCTTTTTCTCTCTCTTCCTATCCTTTGCTTTCTTTATCTTTCTTCATCACTGTGTGTGTGTGTGTCTGCCTCCCTATCTCTCTCTCTCTCTCTTTCTCCTTTTCTCTCCTTTTCTCTCTCTCTTTCTCCTTTTCTCTCTATCTCTCTCTCTTTCATGCGCCCTGACTCTGTTGTTTTATTTACGCTTGTTGTTTTGACAATAATTACGCGCTATGCACTACATCCTTGGTGCATTTTTATGCCAACGCCCACCTTAGGTGGGCGGAGGCATTATGTTTTCGGGTTGTCCGTCCGTCCGTGCGTCCGTGCGTCCGTGCGTCCGTCCGTGTGTCCGTCCGTCCCACTTCTCGTTACCGCGATATCTGAAGAATCATTTGAGGTAGGAACCTCAAACTTGGTACTAGTATGTATCCCCATACGAAGATGAACTGATTAGATTTTGGGGTAAGTAGGTCAAAGGTCAGAGGTCACAGAGGTCAATTTACATGAAATTACATAAAAATTCTTGGTTTTTAGCACCGTTACCACGATATCTCAAGAACTGTTTGAGATAAGAACTTCAAACTTGGTACTAGTATGTTTCCCTATATGAAGATGAACTGATTAGATTTTAGGGTAAGGAGGTCAAAGGTCAGAGGTCACAGAGGTCAATTTACATGAAATTACATAAAAATTCTTGGTTTTTAGTACCGTTACCACGATATCTCAAGAACTGTTTGAGGTAAGAACTTCAAACTTGGTACTAGTATGTTTCCCTATATGAAGATGAACTGATTAGATTTTGGGGTAAGGAGGTCAAAGGTCAGAGGTCACAGAGGTCAATTTACATGAAATTACATGAAATTCTTGGTTTTTAGCACCGTTACCACGATATCTCAAGAACTGTTTGAGGTAAGAACTTCAAACTTGGTATTAGTATGTTTCCCTATATGAAGATGAACTGATTAGATTTTAGGGTAAGGAGGTCAAAGGTCAGAGGTCACAGAGGTCAATTTACATGAAATTACATGAAATTCTTGGTTTTTAGCACCGTTACCGCGATATCTCAAGAACTGTTTGAGGTGAGAACTTCAAACTTGGTACCAGTATGTATCCCCATAGAAAGAGGAACTGATTAGATTTTGGGGTGGGTAGGTCAAAGTTCAGAGGTCACAGAGGTCAATTTACATGAAATTACATGAAATTCTTGGTTTTTAGCACCGTTACCACGATATCTCAAGAACTATCTGAGGTGAGAACTTCAAACTTGGTACCAGTATGCATACCCATAGAAAGATGAACTGATTAGATTTTGGGGTAAGTAGGTCAAAGGTCAGAGGTCACAGAGGTCAATTTACATAAAATTACATGAAATTACTGGTTTGTTTCATAAAATTAATTTTCTAATGCCTTTAATTTTTATGTCACACACACTGTGGTCTCAGTAGAATGAAAAGGCCATGGTGTTCAGACCAAGAGTAGTAATAATTGAAATTCATTGTCTCATACGTTTATAGTCTATTAGTAGGGTGGCTGCTGCAGCGGGGTTCGCGGTCAGCCACTCGTGATCATGCATGCGTGTTGTGTGGCTGAGCTTTGCAGAGCATTTCAAATGTCTGTAATTTGCATTTCCAATTGCTTTTCATAATAAATTTTACATGAAAACAATTTTTGTTTGTATTTATTTCTCTTACCTTTCATAGTAGTGAAAGTCTGTATATCTGATAAAAATCCAGGAAATCTAGTGCTAGTTCACAGAGGTCACGTAGTAAAACGTATTTCAGAAGCAACTACTTCCGTCAATTCGTCAGCTGGCCCTTTCTTTACATTTCCACTTCACTTTTTCTGAATGAAATTTCATACTGATGACATCACCTAAAAGGGGATAAGATATTTGATAGAATGATCACATATGAAAAAAATCGCAACTTATTTTTTTATAAAAAAATATATTTATCAAAAATGAAATGAAATAATTTTTTTGTCTTTTGTGCATTTTAAGTGAAAAGATTTGTAATTTTGTTGGACCAATCCTTTTAAGAGTGTACATGTATGCCATACATTTCCAATCTGGTGATGGCGGAGGCATAAATTCCGACCGCGCGCGGTCGAATATTCATCTAGTTTGTACTTGGTATCATTTCCTGAAGAAGCCTTATAGGTGAAATATTGAACCTTTGTGTCTAACGGAGTAATTTATTCTGTGTCTCTCTCTACTTTTTAAACTCCGTCGCAGAACTTTTGAACTCTCTCTCTCTCTCTCTCTCTCTCTCTATATATATATATAAGGAAAAACCTGGAAAGTCATGGAAAAATAAATTCTTCTGGAAAATCAAATAAAATCTCCCGAAGTCATGGACATTGATCTTGGGTGTGGGCTGTGTGTGGCTATGGCAGCCTTCCATTACGCACATGAAATGAAATATATCCCGTGTGTGGTATACGTTCAACGCTAAAATGCCGCAACCCATGCCAAAATGGTACTTATCTGGTCATGGTCATGGAAAGTCCTGGAGAGTGACAGAATTTTGTTCTCCAAGTTCTGTGGGAAACCCTGCCATGTCAATGTTATCGTTTGCTTTGTTTGTGATTTATTACAGCTTAGCATCAGCCAGTTTCCTGCCAAAGTACTTCAACTCCAGCTGGAGCTTCTGTAAGTTCCAGGTCCCTAATACCGCCCAGTGCATCTGTGCCTTCGGGTCTGATCCCAACTCGGTTGTAGGTTAGTCGATTTATTTGATTTATAAACCTTCATTAATATAACAGGATTATGAATCACACATCTTCTTGTGGATATTCAGTTATTGACAAGAGTAACTTTAGGGGCATCATGCATGAAAGTCAAGGTGTGCAGTGATTCACTGAAACAAACTGGTATATCAAATTCACTTGGAATTAATTGCAACTATCCTACAAAGGTATGATTCAAAAATTCTTAATCCACTGCAGCTTTGCATGTTGTGAAATATGTAACATAGAGTTGCTAGAAAGTTGAAATGAAATGCAATGATTTGTGTGAAGGAATCTGAATCAAACGAAACATGGTGTGTTTCAGGACCAGAGTTTTAATGCTGTATTTGAATACAAGAAGTACCATATCCAATTTCCATCAGTTTCAGTGTTATGAATTACCAGAATTTGAGGTCAACTAGTTGAAAATTATCTCACCTGTATAACTAGTATAACTTTAGTGTTTTCCACTATACAATGTAACTTCACCATGCATTTCCGACATGATTTGAAAATCATATTGGCGTCGGCTCCAAATGTTCCTCTTGATATGAATTTAAATGTGAGGAAAATCTGTCTGTGGTCATCACGCATTTAGACAACACTTCTAACTTCATGCTCTCTCTCCCCCTCCCCCTCTCTGTCCCTCCCCCTGTGTTCCCTTCCCCCCTTCCCCCTCTCTCTCTCTATCTTTCTTTCCTGCAGCTATCTGTGCCGATGGTAGCTACTTCAAGTTTGTGTTCAACGGCAAGGGAGAATGCAGCCGAGATGTCTACACGCGATTCCTTGAGATGACCGACGACCACAGCTGAGATCCCCTTCTGCTTCCTCTTGACCAGGCCGATGGGATGGTCAGCCTCAAGTTCAGTCTTGCAGTGTCGTTCCATGTATCATAGACATTGAAGTTGATGGATGTCTTGGAAAGAATACTTCATAAAGTTAACCCGTTTGGTATGATTTGATATTGGTATAACATAGACTCCAGCTCGAGTTATCTTGTGCTTCGTATTCAACAGGTTAAATCTCATTACATGTAGGGTTCCACGCTAACATTTTTTTACACCGTGGGGGCTGGATTAAAATTTGTAGGGTTTGTGTGCAGTGGGCCCGTATATATTCAGATAGAAAAAATATATGTTATTTTTTTTTTTTTTTTAATTTTATTTCATTCATTTTATTTATTTATTTTTTTTATTTATTTATTACATGTATTTTATTTTATTTTTTATTTTTTATTTTTTATTTTTTTTTTGGGGGGGGGAGGGGGGGGGGGGGGGGGGGGTTTCTGGGGTAATTTTTTTTTTTTTTTGGGGGGGGGAGGGGCCATGTGTACTTGGCCCCTGTTAGTGTTGAGCGCTGCCATATGTAAATATTCTTTCCAATGCAGAAAGAATGAATTCTCTATTTGCTTTATACATGTAAAACATCTGAATAATATTTTCTTCACTACAAAAGATGATTTGGAAACTGAATGGCTTTGCAAACATGGCATATTCTGTTGAATAGAATTATTATCTCATGTTCTTAAAGCTCTACCTGAGAAAAATTATACTACATGTAGTTTCTAAAATTCTCTCCATTAAGACATTTCAACCAATTAAGTGAAAAAAAATGATGGATATTTTTTGTACTGAACACGTGAATTACCAGAACCAATGACTTTTATATCACATCGTTGATGGGTAATGTGTAATAGGGCTTTGATATGGAAAAAAAAAGTAGTTCAACGACAGTAGCCTACTTTAAATAGTTATAAACTCTAGGATTTGCCAGCTGGATGGTAAGGGTCTTTATTTGTAGAGAAAATGAGTAAAGGAAGGATATTCAGAGACATCATAGTCAGAAGCTTTATGTGTTGTGTTGATATTGAGGTGTACTTTATAAGTGCAGGTTTTGAAAGAGCATTCAATACTCAAAAACTGACCTCACGTGTATGTACACATGTGATTGAGATATGAGATTGCCAGACTGCTTATGAAAAGATTTTATGATTCCGTTTCAAAAATATCCAAGTATGATATATTAGGAAGTAATATGAACTAGTGTTACCATGATACATAGAAAACTCTTGATATGAAAATTGTATGGGTTATTCTTGTGATAAGGTATGCTGTAGTTATCCATATTCCTTTGAAATATGTTTCAAGATTTGCTGTACATATATTAAAGTGATCTTTTTATATTTTTATATTTCTGCCATGTAAAGGCCCAAATTGTTCATCTATATGCTATTGGTTGACTGTTCTTTCAGCCACATTTACAGTTTCTTTGCTTATTTAGTATAATGGATTTAAATGAAAAAACAGTATTGTGTTTTTTTTTATAATATATATTATAATTCATAAGGTTGTTTCTATCAATGTAACTTTGAATATTTATGAGCTTAACTTAATACTTGGCCTTACAAACATTTGTTTTAAGTGGAAGGTTTCATTAGTGCTGTAGCCTCTGTTGAAGGTAATATCTGTGGCTTGAAAACCGGGAAAATAAATGCCATTGACCCCAAGCTAACAGCAGTGATAATTTTGCAAATGTTAAAATAATTCATGCTCTTTTGAGCCAAAGTCACAATCGTATTTGTATCATTGTTAAATCATTGTTAAATGTTCCATGCCATTTGTTATTATAGCTCTTCATTGCACCATAACCTCATCAATAGTCTGAAATCTAGTCAGTACTTCAGATATTTCTTCTTTTTTTTCTTAGAATTGTTTATTTTTTAAAGATTTGATTTGTATACGACAGCTTCATTGCGCTGGTAAATGTGCCTTTTTTTCCTTTTTTTTTAAACTTCATAAAAAGAAACTTGTTATTGTAAAAATTGTTTGTTTTAATGGGAATCTGGTTATAAGATACTATTGCAAGTGGATTAGTGCATCATAGGTTTGCATGTGTTCATTTTTGGCACTTAACGTGCGGTCACACTCTGCCATTTTGTTCTGTACTCTAATTCATCGGACACATGTTTATACATACTGTATCCTTACTATGAAAAGATATATATATTTCTTCTTCAAAAACCATGGAAAATGGGAATTTTATGTATTTGCAAGTGGGAGAGGGTGCCCAAAAGCTATGTCACAGAGTTAGCGTTTGAACAACAGTTACAACTTTAAAAGTAAATAACTTCTTTTATCGGATTTTCCTCAAACTTTCCCCGCTCTGTTTATCTCATTTTTCTGCTTTGTATAAGACAACTTTCAGGGTGGAATTTTCCCTTTGAAAATTGTTGAATTTGGTTAGATAACATTTTGGGGCTTATATTTTCATGCATTGCCAGTATGATATATTCATGTTTATGTACTTATGTAAGTAAAATATTATCTATTAAACAGTAAATATTAATTGATATTCAACACACTTCTTGTTAGTCAGAATTCCAGAATTCTGTATGCAGTAAAAATGTCTTAAGGCTATAGTTGCTGTTTCCTCTATAAATGTTGATGGGCAAAAGATATCTGAAAAAAGAATTGCATCAAAATTTCTTATAGGAATTAATTCAAAGAAACAAATTAGTGTAAGGGAAGAGTATTGCAAGATAAGAAGATGATTTTTCAGTCATATTACCTTAAATTAAAATATTTTTAATTTGTAAACAAATCTTTAAAAAAAAAAAAAAAAAATATTTTTGTTTTTAAATAACCTTTTCTTTTTATAATCTGTATATCACCAAAATGAGTGATTATAATTCCTAGAAATGAGATTTATTATACCTTGGTTGCCCTTGACGATAAAAAATATCTAAGCTTGAAATCATTTGTTTGATCAAAGTCTTAAAGAACCCAAATCTTTCCATGTCTGTTGGCTGTATGAGGAATCATTCTTTTCGAGGGATGTCAGCAATTTGATCACCCTGTATATCTCAACATATATATAGTTACTAATCAGATACATGAGAAACCTTTTTTTATTTTCATGTTTGTTCATTTAAAAATCAGTTTAAAGTTGAAAGAAATAACATTCATGGGAACTGTATGTGGTATTAATATATATTTTATTTCATAATCAGACATGCATCTGTACCATTGTATTAGTAATGCTGCATTGCCTGCAGCAGAAGAGTATGCTACAATCAGCATATTATGTAGATAAGATTATGTAGACTCAGTACTTAGATTATTATACATTAACAAGTACGGTATATATATTTTTTCTATTTCCAGCCTTTTGTCTCGCCTTCCCTGTCCATCTAATGCTTTTTCTGTGCTTATTTTTCAAATAAAAGATATTAAAAGTTGCTTCATTCTTGCTTTATCAAACTTAACATTTTTTTTTCATTTTCTCCCCTTCCAGCTTTTCCCCATCGCTTCCCATTCTATTTCACCTTCCTTATACATGTACATGTACCATAATTACTTTACAACTGTGATAATCATAACATTCATCAGTAGGAATTTAGTATGTACAATAACAATACTATCAAATGAAATATGAATGTAAATATGATGCAAACATGAAAACATTTCTAGCCTTATATGATTCGCATTTTGTGTTATTTTGTCCGTTATTATGGCCATTCCTTTTGCTGTTAGCAAGTTTATGCTTGTTTTGATAGTCGATGATGATTATGACAGCAGTGTGTTGGTAATCATATCAATGAGTTCATAGTAATTGAATGTTGATTGTGATATAATGATGATGATGATGATGATGATGATGGTGGTGGTGATTGTGATGTTGACGATGATGATGATGATAATGAAGCTGATGATGATGTGCTATTCTGTATGTTAAGCCATTCTGAAATTATATTGCACATATAATAACATAAACAGTTCTTCAATAACATAAACTAGGGAGCTGTAAATAGAAGGAGTGGAATCAAGCTACTCTCCTTTTATTTGATCCCATGCTCGCAGCCGCCGAAAAAGTTATGCGCTACTCCGCAACTGTTAACCAGGTGGTTAGATAAAAGAGCGCATGAATTATCAGGGTTTCAAACTCCTACATCAGAAAATAGAATCTCAGCAACTGTTGGCTGCCCCTTTCAATGATTTCTCAACAATTGTCGAACGTGTAATGAGTTGAACGAGCGAACACAAACTTACGTAATTTCATACCTTTTTTAACTGCAAAAATACGAAGAGCACGCAAAAGCACGCACTAGCAAAATACATATACTTTATATCGAAGATTGTAAATCATGGATTAAATGACAGGACATTAAAAACATGGAAATATATCCTAAAATATTGAGTTTTTGTCGGGATTTAATTTTCCTTTCACCGACATTAGCACACAAATTATAGGAAGAGCGGAGTACTAAATTTGAAACGGTGTTCGATGCACTATTCCCAACACTATCCCCACATAAATTTTACAATTTACACTGAAATTTGTCCGGTAATTTGATAAATGCGAAACTGGTGCCTGGCCTCCGAGTTTCCCCGCGGTGGAATAGCGGCTCGTCGCAAGGAACTTCAAAGCCAAGTGGAATGTTACTCATCCACTGTTACGCTTTAGAACTCACACATACGTTTTCATAAGAGTTCCCACTCGTTTTATTTATAGCTCCCTGCATGAACCAAAATTATAGAACCAACATACAGTAACTGCAAACATTATAACACTTTGTGGAGGGGAAAAAGAAGGATGTTATTCCTTACCCTCCTATTATTTCGAGATAAAGATAAAACATTATATGAATAGATGTTAATGAACGCAATAACAAGATGATGATGAGAAGGGGGAGGAGAGGATGATGATGGTAATTGGTATTAAAGATAAAAGACACTATAATGATTAGCATGATGGATACTTGATGAATGTCAATATACTCTTTGTTAAGTATATGATGATGATGATGATGATGTTGGTAGTGAAGATGGTGGTGATAGTGATCAGTGATGATAATGGTGCTTGATGAGGATGATGATAATGGTGGTGGTGGTGGTGGTGATAATGGTGGTAGCAATGATTGTAGCAGTGGTGGTGATGGTTATGACAATGGTGGTAGTAATGGTGGTGTGAATGGTGGTGAAAAGAATTAGCATTATAATAATGGTGGTGGTGGCTCTGATCGTGTTGATGATGGGAGAAGTTATTTGTGTTGATGATTGTGATGATGTTTATTATTGTCATAATACAATGGGGAGATAATTATATATATGATCATTGAGGTAATGATGAGATGATGATACTGGCAGTGTGATTGTGGTGGTGGTAGTGATGATAGTAATGATGATGGTGGTGGTGGTGGTGGTGGTGATGATGATGATGATGATGATGATGGATGTAATGATGGTGATGGTGACAGAGATGATAATGATGGTAAACCAGTAGTGAGCAGGCAGCTGAGAAAGATAACCGAAAATCTAACACCAGGTACCCTACATACTAAACCCAGACAAGTTATTTAGGATAGCACCCTGTTCAAAGTGTCGGTGCGTCCAATGATTTCATCTTTATCACACTCATCTCAGCCGCTCTTCTGCCCTTCAAGATATCCTTGAGCGCCTCCTTCTTATTAAAGTCTTCCTCCCTGGCATAGCCAATCATCAGCATCATTGCATGGGCGTAGTTCTTTGGCCATCCCTTCCAGGACAAACTCGCAAGCACGGAGAATTGTTCCTGACACGATGGATTATAAAAAGCAAGTCTCAATTATTATATGTGCATCATGATAATGGACGCATAAACAAAATAATTTGTACCGGACCAGCAACTTTACTGTAGCAAAACGAAATGAATATTGTAATAGTGACAGATTATTAAACCGTTTCATTTTTCTACTTTTCCTGAAATGAATACCTTGGTCTAATGAATGGTACATGCAAAATATCGCCAGATTGACATCCGATGTACTATTGCTTGAGAATTTTCATCCTGTGACTATTTTATCATCATTATCTTTTAATTAATTCACTACTTGTTTATTTCTTAATAAGTGCATTCATTTATTATTTTTTTATCACAGGCGGCGGAACGACGGGCTCGGACAATGGAAGTGGGGGGGGGGGGGCACCTTTTGTTTGGCGGACAAAGGGTGCCCCCTTCCATTGTCCGAGCCCGTCGTTCCGCCGCCTCTGTGTTTTATTTATTTATTCTGTTTGGTTGTTTATTCATGTTTTTTATTTAGTTAGTTAATATAAGTATTTATTTATTGATGCAATTGTTTACTAAATATTTTCTTATTTATCTATTTCTTTTGATGCGCCCGACAGCTACATTTGAGATCGATATATCTTCACATCACTTTCATCAATATTTCGTTCTACTTGGGTCAGACAGAAAAGATGTTTACCTTCAAATTTTGTGCCTCGACCAACGAGACATTCATCAACGACCCCGCACACATCGTGAAGAGCGTGTAGCAGCACCACCTGACCAGCGCCGAATCGTTGTACGTCTTCAGGGTGTCGGCGAGGATCGAGACGACGTTCAGGGTACGGAAAAGTTCGCCATGGTCGCGATGACCTCGGTAGATCTCGCTGAGGGATCGCACTATCTGCGTACGGACCGCGTTGCTGGTCTCGCGGTCGTACACGTAGCCGAGCAGGACTTCGAGGAAGGAGGCGGCGCACTTGGCAGCATCAGGACCACCTGGAGGAGGGGGAGGGAGATAGAGGGGAAAGAAAGAGAGAGGAGAGGAGAGAGAAAGACTTTTAAACTTTATTACAGATATTGTAATTATTTAAAAACTAATTTGCACTAAAAAAAAACCAAGTTAATATATTAAAATCAAATATAGACGTATAACCATTGGATTGTTGGCTATTTTATGATGAAGTACACTTTAAAGTAACAGTATGCGTAAATAGTATCTAAGGAGAGAGAAAGAGAGACAGAAAGCGAGAGAGATAAAGAGAAAGAAGGGGTTGAATGGAGTAAGAGAACCGGAAAGTAGGTAGCGATGGATAAAGTCAAGCATAGAAACAGTGAGAGTGAGAAAGAGACAGAGAGAGAGAGAGAGAGGGGGGGGGGGGGGGGAGAAGGGAGAGGAAGGAAAGGAGAAAGAGAATCAGCGATTGAAAGAGAGTAAGGGGAAAAAGAGTTAGAAAGAGATAGAGTGAGGGGCCCTGGAGGGGGAGGGGGATTAAAATCACATCATATCTTGATGATATCGATGGTGACGGCTTTGACTCAATGACAATTACGAAAGTGAATGACGAAAACAGGTTGGTCCAAAACAATCGATAAAACAAAGAAAGAAAGAAAGGGGGAAGGGGGGCTCTTCTTGAGGAGCAGAGAGAGAGAGAAGAAAAAAACCTCTCCTCTAGCTAGGAGGACATACCGGCCCAAGCGAGGTGTCCTATCCTTCGGATAGCATCAGCCATGACATCAGGGTCTGTTCCTACTCCCAGGTCCTTACTGGCAATAAGAATCTCCCTCTTGTATCGGTTGGTCTCGTTCTCCCACTGGTTCTCGCCTCGTCCCTCTCCGTGGGAAGCAAAGGTGTGCCAGGTCTTCTCGACCCCCTGGACCACGGCTCGCCGGACCGATTTGAACATGGTAGATCGATGGAACACAGCCTCCTCGCAAAGATGAAAATTGAGAAAATTATCGGGTATGAAATCATGCTTTTACTGCTTGCGTGGCTTGCAGGCTTATTACACATGCACTGCACTGTAGCGCGTCGTGTGTTTTAATCAACGCGTAAGGGGTCTATGGTGCGCGGCATATGATTGCGCACACTGCAAAAATAATGCCGCCCTTAATGTAGACAAATCAAAACGCCCAATGCGCGGTGTGAAGAGACCCGTCCATAG
The DNA here is from genome assembly GCA_025617745.1 of Heliocidaris erythrogramma. Lineage (NCBI taxonomy): Eukaryota > Metazoa > Echinodermata > Echinoidea > Camarodonta > Echinometridae > Heliocidaris > Heliocidaris erythrogramma. The sequence goes on along the minus strand of CM046857.1, from coordinate 35,419,228 downwards.
GCCCCGCCCCTACTGTTAACGCCCTTCTGCTTGCCTGGCACACGATCGACGATTGTGTTTCATTCATAGACATATTAACATGTTCACTGAGAGCAGGTGCGTCGACCAATCTTAAGGATTGTGGGCGAGCCGGGGGGGGGGGGGCAACTAAAAAAAAATTAAGCGCAAGTTCCAAATACGCGATTTTGACTGGCTGAAAATCAAGTTGCGTTTTATATTTTGAGTTACGATTAAACGCAACTTTTTATGCAAGAGGGCCCTTAGTAGGGGACCTACACGCTTAAGCTCTATCATGTGACATATGATGTTTTGATAGTACATGTATATACGACCCATAGATACGACCTAAAATATTGAGCAATGGCAGTTTTTGTAGTCCTTACAATCTATTAAAATGTACAGCGGGATGCTAAATAATTTATCAAAGTCTTCATTTTACTGAAATCATCCTAATCACCACAAGACTGTAGATCAAAGGATTTTTTTTCTGACCAAAAAGGGTGTAGGGCTGTAGGCCTATGGCATCGAGAGACTATCTCCCGAAAAACTACCCCACCTTTTCTTTTTCTTGTCCAAACAAACACACTGATGACTCACTAGTTTTCCATGAACAATCGCCATGATTTGAATCAGTTTTTATAAGACTTATTCATTCACCTTTTGTAAGTGATCGCATTTTGCCCTGCATTACGCGCCGCTCCGCTGGTCATCGATTGTGAAAAGGAAGCCTTGTTCGTAGCTAACTCAGGGCGCGCACCAATGACGTCAGAGTATAGGGCCTTTCCCCAGGGTTCGGTTACAAGAAACACGAAATCCACGCCCACTCGTCAAGCTTAAGGTTTCAAGCACCGAATAGTCATCGCAAAAAAAAAAAAAACACAACTATGAATATAATAGAAAAAGCAACGAGTGGTGTCAAGGAGGGGGCCGTCACTGACTGTTAGGATGGGGGGGGGGGGGGGGGGGGGGGCGCAAGTCGGTAGGAGGCATACATTAATGTAGAATACACAAATGCAAGTACCAAAGCCAGGAGCAACCGCCCCTATACACCCTAGAAATGACGCCCCTATACGAATAAACAGCAACAACGATATCATAAAAAATGACGAAAAAACAACCCTACAAATGTCAGCAAACCAGTGTGGTAAAAAGAGTGGCATTTATAGGCTTCTATTCTTCACGATAAACAGACATGATACCAAATAGTAAAATGAAACAGTGACATCGAAATCCAAGCAACTCTACTCTCAAAAAATATTCATTTTCGTAGGAGTGCTGTGAATATAGAATTGTTTGTTTACCTTTTCTATATCAGTGCAGTTAATATCTGGACGGAAAGCATAAATTACCATGATGTCTATCTTTACCTCTACCGCAAGTTGAAATCCTCGAACCGAAGAACCAAAGTTCCACCCTCAACATACCAGTGACAACCCAAATATTACCCCTCTCTCCCACCTGGGACTCTAACCCGCACTGGATCGGAAGAAAACAAACGATTATTACCCATGAAACTTGTGGAATAAATCCTTATGAAATATTCCTTTCCCCAATAAGACTGACGTACAGATTATCATCCTGTCTCATCTTTCGTCATGTTGAATAGTCTGACTTTCAGACAATAAACTCCTCAATTATTTTTCCATTTCGTTTCTTGGATATCAGTAAGTTGCATTTTCGAACACATTTCAACATGGGACATATAAACGTAGAATGCATGACGTAGAGCCATGTTGCCATATACTGCTGTAAACATATGATTTTGCAAATATTGATAAAAAAAATTACAATACATAGAATATTTTCAATTGGTCGAGACAGAATATCATGATGCCATATTTTGTCTTCTTCTAATAAACTATCCATGCTACTCTCCTTTATTTCTCTCTCCCCCTCTCTCTCTCTCTCTGTGGCACTACCGGCTTATCTTCTTGAAGTTTAACAAAAACGATAATTATTATTTATTTATTTTGTTTATAAGAAGTAGTAGTGAAATAAGACTAACATCTAACATTATCATTGCACATGTTATCTATTATATTTATATTTTTGTGATGATATTTCATACGATGAATGTAACAGAATGATCTATGACGATGTCCTTGAACGTGATTGGTTAAAAGGCGCCGGATTGTCCGTCCTACTGATACGCTATACCACGGTTGCCATGGAAACGCTAAGCATTAAACCCTGATATGCAGGCATATCTTTTCTGAATGGAATGTACTGTAATGGAGCAAATGATTCGTGGCTCCCCTATATCTTAGACAAAACTTGTTTGAGATTTTGATTAAACAGTGATAGTGAGAAACTGGACACACATGCCGTAGATAATAGGCACGATATATAGGGATATAAATTTCCCCATTTTGAGGGCGATGAGGGTATTTTTATTTTTGCAAACAAGTTAAATCATGATGTGATTAAACAAGTTTAATCTCATCATGATAGATGGTGAAGATGATGATAATGATAATGAAAATAGTGGTGATGATTACGATTGTGATAGTGATAATGATGGTGTGACTATGATTATAGTGTATTGACGACGACGACGACGACGACGATGATGATGGTAATGATATTAACGTGGGCTGCATCTCCACCCCGGACTAGAAATATTTATTTCCTGTTTTAATAGTATAGGCTTAATATTTACTTGTTTCGTCCTACACTCCGAAAAGAGAATTCATTAATTCCAAATTGTGCTCAACTATTATATGGCCAATATTTTGGTCGGACACAGTCTACCGACACAGTTATTTTGGCTTTAAAAGTCAGATCTAAACAATCTATTCAGTGACATTAGTTAGATCTGGGGAAAATCCCCTGATAGAGTGTATCTCTTTTATATATTGTATTATCTCTTTTGTTTATATTATGAAAAATGAGTGTAATATGTAATTTGAAAGCTAACCCAGATCATCTGTGGTGGATATATGTCTACTGTCAAGGACTCGAGGTCATTTGATGAATCCCTCTATGGCTTGATTTTACAGACACAAAATATTATGGTCATTCATCTTTGTAAGCTCCAGTCCCACCCTACCCAGAGTTAAACGATGAGTGACCCTAGTCCCATACGCTCATTTCTGGGTTGGGTGATGAGCACAAATCTTAGGGGTCCATCTATACGAAATAACAGACCACTGGGATGCTGAAGCGGGAAAATCCCAGACAGAAATGATGGAAGGAAGTTAACATTTTGACCCGTCTGATTGCCCATGTCACAAAATGGGAAGTTTGAGGTCCCTTTGGAGATTTTGTAATATTCCATTTCAGGGGCGGATCGGCCCCCCCCCCCGCCTTTGAAGCCAGAGGGAACCGAATCGGCCGAATGCTTTTTTGCTTGTCAGAAATCTTTAGGACTTTTGTTGTGCCTCCCCCCCCCTTTACAAAATTCTGGATCCGCCCCTGCAATTCTTGTCATGAATATCTCAGTAAGCTGATAAGGGACGTCCGAACAGTAGTTCTTATGATATTTATTTTTACTTTTTAAAAACTTTTTTATTCAGAGACATTTAAAATGTCGCGATTGGTAATTAAGCAACAGAAGAAAGAATCCTATCATCTTCTTTTTCGTATATTATTTCCTCATCTCCCCCCTTTTTTCGTCTCTTCCCTCTTCCCTTTTTTCGCTTTTTCGCCATCATATTGGGGGCACTCCGGCACTTGCCCCGTTACCCCCCCCCCGGAATTTCGCTACTGACTCCTTGTGCCATGCACTGATTCCTCGGTAATAAGCTGAGGACATGGTGATAATTTCCAAAGCCCACAGCCTTTCAAATAGGGGTCATAACTGTTAGATACAATTTTGATAACGATTAACAGAATAGACATTGCCAAATATATTCACTGTAGGACAAAATATGATAAATTATGTCAAATATAACAAATCGTACGTATGTTGGATATTTTTTTTTACAGATCACTGTTCTTTGCTACAATTGCAAAAGCCCTGCTCTATACAAAATAGAGTTTGCTGATGATGCTGATGATAGATCATTACTCTGCGTATAGGTTATTGCTTAAAACTTTTACGTTTCATACTGGAGCAGCATAAAATCTAAAATCATGGAGGGGGGTTGAGGATGTGAGTATCCATATAATTATTGAAGGATGCATAAGGATAATCGTATAATTTCTGGTAGTCTCAGCTGTTTAGCATCTTTCGTCCCCTTATCCCGAGGCTTTGGTGTATGGGCGCCATGGCGGTGGCTTTTGAAGGTTTTAGTCAGGTGTCGAGAGACGACTGACTGACTTGGCTGCCTTCCTTACGCTCGTGTCGTCGCTAAACCATGTAAACGTTGACAAAATTTCCGATGTGATGTCTTTATTATCAGATACCCAGTTTTCGACTTCTATAAAATAAATTTTCCTATCCGTTTCATAAAGAAAATGCAAATTGATATAAAGTGTAGCTTTAAAAAGGTACAAAACGCGAAAAACGGAAAGCATGAAATGCGCGTACCATTCGGAAAGGTCATGAATGAGGTATAAACTTGGGGAGAATGGTGCCCTGGCCCCGGAAAAGAGAAGAAAGTGAAGGAAAACAGGGAGAAAAGGGTGAAGTTAAAATATGAATTATTACCAAGGTGATATCAATGAACAGAGTGATAAGAAAGAAATTTAAAAAAATCGCGGTTCGCTCGGCGAAGAGGGCGCTTCTTATTTCACCCATACCCCTTGGCTCACGTCTATAACCTACTTATTGTAAATTATGGTTAATTGGGTATGTTATATCATAATTGGTATAAAAGCCATTTCTCAAAATCAACTTTCTGGGTTGTATCTACTTGAAAATCATCAGATACCCCTGAAATATGTTCTAATATTTTGTATGATATTGATTCTACATCCTGCGATATACGGATAATTATGACATGTATGAAAACCTATTGAATGGAAGTCGCTTAACCCTTTATTTGTATAGACGAAAATGAGAGAAATTTAAAAGTATTGCGTTCTATTTGCGTTCTATTTGAGTTCAAGATGCATAATTATCAGTTTTATTGAGTTATACGATGTTATTTTTATTTGACTCAATAAATTAGCTTATATATATGGAGGGTTAAAAAAATTGAGAAAAAAATTGATGAATGAAAATTATGTTACCGTAGAAAACCGGACTGCTTTTCGTTCATGACAAGGTTCTATATTAAGGATCCCCAGTGGACCCCCGGTAGAGCCAAGAAGTCTCGCGAAATGAAAGGTAAATAGTCGGTGATGTTTGGTGTTGGAGTCTGACCCGCTGTTTATCACTTTACAGCGGACAGGTGAGTCGCCTTCCTCTAAAAATAAACCGAGTTTTGACCGAGAAAGGTAAAGTTCAGACGAGACAGGACTGTTCGATCCTCAGTGGTGTAGAGTGGGTTAAGATATTGAGGAAGCACTGGCATCATGGGGGGGGGGGGGGGGGGCACAAGGTGGGAAAAGGCGATTTTAAAAAGACCATCGCTTAGGAGAGGGAGTTTGAGGGTTCATAATCCCCTGTTCATGTTTTCTCCCCCCCCCCCCTCTCTCTCTCTCTCTCTCTCTCTCGTTTTCCCTCAACTCCCATATATTCACGCCACCATAGTGATAGTTTCTACAATTATCTTTATTGAGAAAAAAGGAACATATAAAAAAAGGGGGAACCTAGGCAGATTTTAATTTATGAGAGGTGCCCATCCAATTATTTTCGAATTGTGTTATATTCCTATTTTACATTGGTCTGTGTTAAGTATTTCGAAAATAAATTCGATTTCAAAACCTGGCTGCGATGTCAAAAAGTAACAAGTGGTTAATTTCAGTGACGTATCCAGAAAATTGATAACGAGGAATGGGGCCTAATGTATTCGAGCACCCTCGCGTGCTGTAGAGCCATTGCTTTGATTTTCGGTGGGGGGGGGGGGGGGGGGGGGGCTACGCGACTTTACTCGATGCTGGATACGCCTCAGAAATATGTTATATATGGTCATTTATTCTTTAATAACAGGTCTATCATTCGGATGTTTTAAGAGAATTAAGATCTTTTGTTTTAAGCTTGCCTCATACCTTATCTAGTCTTGTTCAAGCCTACCTTGATTTCCCACCTTTGCAAACATACCCTCAACAAAATTTTCCACTTAATACTATCTCCTTATACCACTGCTCGAGGGGACATCGCAAAGGTTGTTGATCGTTACCTGGGTGATGATGATGTCATGAGATACCTGGGCATTCACGGGGTCATTGACCAGGCTTTGTGACACGCATGCGCAAATACTCATCGCTCCCGATGGACCAATTACTTGTTCATTACGGGTTTATAGTTATGCATCGTGAATTTGAAGACGAGGATGGTTTTGCGAAAGCGACAATTAACTAGGGTTCCCGATGGACTTATTGTTAGTTAAACCAAGATTTTTTTGGTTGAAATGATACAAAGAAGTGAAATTTCTTGCTGTAAATCACCAAGGAATAATGAAGAAAGATGTGGTTATAATGGAGGAAAATTACGAGCACGGTGATGTTCTGTGGCTTCGGGAGCGATGAGAGGATTTTAATTGAGTTTGGGTCAAAATTCAATTCGTCTTCTTGCGCTGTTATTGAGAACCATCATCATATATAACGATGCATTCCTCCAAATATGATACGTTATAGATGTTCATGATCGTTATACCGGAGTAGAGTATTGCAATATAAACTGGCGTGTTCCAGTGAATTTTGTCACATGCAAATTTTGTATGATTGCATGCGTAATCTACCGTGGCATTTCAAACAAAGCAAGTCGAACAATGACTACATGCTTTAGCTTATTGGTGTTACGATAAACTCATCTATATTTTAATCAACTGTTTTGGGTGGTTTTTTTTAAAGAGCTGAAAATTTGGCAACTCTGCTGAAAACAACCATTCCCTGCATGGCATAATTATTAGCACCCTCTAAGTCAACTATCCCGGAAAACGTGTCTACACATTCCCTATACTGATCATCAAATGGGTAGTTGTCTAATGATAATTTGGGTAACTTTATAAGGGAATATATATGATTTGTGGGTAATTGTCCGGGGCGTATTGCCCTAGAAGGTAGTTGTCCGGGAGCGAAATTCCATGGATAGTCGACCTCATACGCTTCTGTAGGACTATATTCAACGAATCATCAGTCAGAGACGTTCCTTGTGTTAAAAGGGGTCCACAGGAGAAAAGAAAGAGAAGAAATAGTTGGCCGATAGTTTACAATATTGAATAGCAAACACAAGACAAAGGATATTTCTTCTTTATTATTCCATGACAACTGAGCTTTAATGTTTATTTTCATTTTTTTTTTGCAATTTGCTTTCATAGGTGTACGAGGCTGGGGCTGATGTGGTTGAACCCCGAATGTTTTAAGATACAAAAAGTATATTTTTCTGCTACCCTTTCGTTTACACAATATAATTATTAACTGATTGGGCCGGTACAATAAGTTTGCTAAAACTTGAATTGATGAAGAAAAATATAGAGAAAGTGTGATAGAAATAAAGTTGAATGGTAGGGGAAATTTTGAAGAAATGGATAAAGAGTTAGAAAAAAGATTAAATTTAGAAATAGTCCTACTTCATGTCCTTGATTATTATTATTGTTTCAAAAACTGTATTGATTTAATTTAGTTGACCTTATTGCTTTTGTAGGTCAAACTTTACTTTAGAAAGTTTGCTATTATTAGAATGCAACTTTCTGATTGGAAATACAGAAGAAGGAATGACTTTTACAGAATAACGGTCTACAGGAAATCAAGAAAACTTGCATATCGTTCATATTTTATGGATTTGAGGTTAAACCTGATATTTCAATTACCGTTTCGTGACGCACGTAAAGATATGGAGCAATGGTTTAAAAGGAGAGAAAACGTAAAAAACACCTGAAGTGTTAAGTTAATGTGAATTGGGGAAATAATAACATTGTTTTTATAAATTAATGTTTTTCTCTTTGCTCCGGTTTTGGCCCGCCGCAGAGTTCTGTCAACGCCTGGTGTGAAATCCAACTGTTTGTTTGCCTTGCAAATCTAAGCCAGTCCACTTTCTTGCATCGTAAACTGTTATTTTATAAATCTCGAAATCCGCTGTAACGGCGTTTAATAGTTTGAGGATTAAATGGAAGGTGTTTTATTGCGCCACCTTTGTATTATATGCTGCGAAGATTATATCAAGGTAATTTGGTAAAGAAAGACCATCGATAAAGAAATAATACAACTTACGGCAATGATTATCGAGATCACATGGGTTGAGTGAGCAGGGCCGGAAATTGAATCACGAAAATAAAAGGATAAATAAGAATAGGAAATAGATCCCACTAATTTTATATCACAGCGCATGCATTGCAGGTAGACTCGGTCCTTTTAGATAATTACAAGCATGAGTGTAGCGAGTGTTGGCAAAGTTACTGCCACGTCTAGTTCCATTTCATAAGTATTTTGTCTGTTAGCATGGAAAGGTTTGACCCCTCAGTACCCCTCATTTCAAATGTTACCCAGATTGCGATTTATAAAAATTATAATTATATAGATTATAATTATATTGAAGTATTTAATATTTAAACCTACATGTTTCAGCCTATGCTTAGGTCATAGTAAACCATGTATTGTTTCCGTATTTGAGTTTTTACAGACGTGTTACAATCACATTTGATTGTTTAGGTTGAGGGACCAACCTTTCCCGAGGACGCGGCTCAGTTTTGAACCGGTGTCCGTCAGAGTCAGTTTGTAGGCGAGGACAGGGAGCTGACCGTACCTCTAATAGAAAAATGTTAGGTTCAAACTGATTCAAATAATGAAATATATGAAGACTTAAGGACCCCATTGGAAATAAGCCATTTCGGCTTTCATGGGCTATCCTGTCATGGTACCTGGTTATGTTTGTATTGCAATATACCTGACGAATAAAATCAAATCAAATCAAATCGACTTCGGATCCATATTGAAAAGTTATACAAAATTGATAAATACACATAACATGTGTATTAGGGTATTGAGACCGGGCACGATATTGCAGGTTCCATGGTTTGATTTTAGTTGTTTTTTGTTTGTTTTAAATAATATTTTATTTCCTTCCTCTTGCCATACATTCACAATAATGAAATTTTTATATTAAATCATATAGAACGAGATCATCGATACAAGATATATTCATGAACACTTAATAAAAAAAAATACTTCATTAATTATATCACTCAATGATAATAGAAAAAAAAATCTCAAATTACACATGATCATACAATTTTTCCCAAATAAAATAGCTTATAATCAGATTAACAATAGAGGAAGGTATAATAGGCCTATATTTATTTTAGTTTTTTTAGTTACCACGGCAGAACAGAGATGGACGGCACTGCGGCAGAATATAGTATGGCGCCACCTAGCGTTGAAAAGAGTGGGTACATGAACTCACCAGGAAACGGAAAGCAAAAGACTGTTCCTCTCTCTTGCAAATGTCTATGCAACATTATCATCATCGCTGTCGTTGTCATCCGTGTCACCACCAGTACCCCTCTTTTCTTCCTTCCATTCAATATTACCATTAGTATCTATAATGATCGTCATCATCATGGTCGTCGTCGTCGCCGTCGTCTTCGTCACCCTGGTCGTCTTTACCGTCACGCTTCTCGAATTTCCTTGATTCTACTCGCGATAGTAAACCAAACTTTGGTTGGTAACTCTCGGAGGTGTAATGATAACCCGAATGTTAGTCACATTACCAGGATCACCACAACATTCATCATATATTAGTTATTACACGTATCATCACCTTTGCAACTGCATGCAACTATCACCACCATCACCTCAAACACCACCATCCATCCATCCTCCTCCTCCTCCTCACACCATCGTGTACGCGAAATGAGCTTGATCATGATGATAAGCTAAGCGTCAGTGTATAATTCGATTACGAGGGGATAGTCCTCCTCCTCCTCACCATCACTATCACCACCACCACCACCACCACCACACACCAACACCACCACTACCACCACCACCACCTCCATCATCTTCATCATCATCCTCACCACACCATCATGCACTCATGACTTGCCTAATACTTGCGGAAGGGATGATGATGGTAAGCTCAATGTCAGCGTATAACTCGATTACGGGAGGATTAATCGCGGTTTGATGCGCGTGAGGACCATGCTGATGGATAAGATTGACCCGGGGTCATGTCAAAGGTCAAGTCATGGATCACACGCCTAAGGGATCGGGGAGGGAAATTTTGTGGGTTCGTGGGTGTGGGTGAGTGAGAGAGAAAGAGAGATTGAAAGAGAGAGATAGAAAGAGTGAGAGAGAGAGAGATTTAATTTATATTAATGCATACACTTTAAAAAGGATTTCATGTATACCACCATTACACTATTACAAACATTCTCCCTGTCACCTGAATCTTTACTAATCGCTACGAAGCAAATGATACACGTGGATGCAATTGCTGAAAGTTATGATACATTCAATGAGCATGTAATATACTGCGTAATGGTCGATGAACACCTAATCCTAGTCCACCATGTATGGTCACGGCTTGGTGATCGGGCGTGACTTCAATCACGGAGTCGTATACCGACAAACATCTCATTATTGATGTTGGAGGCACGTTACACCATCAACCTGACAAATTGTGAACGTGTGGCCCGTGTAAATTGAATCAAATACAAATTTCTTTTTTCCCTCTGACCCATTCATGGGGGGGGGGGGGGGGGGTCCCATTGCACAGAAAACATGAAAAGCTTATTTGGAGGATGACACGGTCGAATCCAGGATTCTTTCACTGGGAGGGTTCACAATTCAGAAAAATATCTGACAATAAAAGAAAAAAAAGAGGGGGTGGGTAAACGTTATCGCATTTCCAACGTGAATTTTAGATTAAAAATTATTGCAGAAGTGGGTACGTAATTAGGGGCGCATTCTTTTAGTAATTAAGTGCACTTCAAGTATAGGCCAGCTTGAGGTTTTCCGGAATGGCGCACATGCCCCCGTGCCCTCTTCTGTATCCGTCAATGATAGTTCTCTAATCTTGAGTGGTATGTCCAGCAAGCTAGCAGACGATCGACCACCTCTTCCCCACAAATCCTAGGCTCAGAAGTTTCCCGCCCACTTGACCGGACGTGATCTCACACTCTTGACCCTGAGACACTGAAAGGTCAAGGCCATGGGTCTGTCAGGCAGACACGGCGGCGAGCAGACTACAGGTTGCTCTTGATGTGTTTATTGATATTAAAACAATCCCGCAAAAAGTTATGGTCTTTAATAATACCATCTTCTTTAAAGGCATTGTGTGCGAATGTGTCATACTGGAAAATTAGAATTCAATTTTGTGCTAGAGTAGAACAGCCTATAATACATAATATGAATGATGCAAATTGTATCTCGATCCAGTTCTACAGTCAACCCATATTCACGTGTCCACTTTTGAAGAAATTAAAGAAACGAATATCATAAAATCTACATTTAACACATTTCAACATTATGTGATACAAATTCATTTGAATCCGAACAACATGATGAAGGTTACAAAAAATACGTATTATAGTAAGTCAGATCGAATTTCCTATAATCATGTTCATGTATAAATGAGGCAATGCTTTTTGACATATGAACTAAACATCAACTACAAACAGAGGTATGATAATTCCAGAAAAAGAAAGTAGAAAATTATCAGTGTTCACTTTAACACGATTCAAAATATCTGTTATCCTTCCAGCGGTCTACAAGCACCAATTAGCTGTGTACTTTCTCAAGAGATACTTCAAAAACCACTGTTTGTTTAAGATGAAAATCCGCAAGTGTGTTTATTATGACCATTATCGGCAAGGATATTATAGAGGAAATGGCGGTGTCCGTGTTTTCTTTTTCTTGCGGGGAACCCCATGAAAGGAAGGCCAATTCGGTTGTGTATATTTAAGTTGACTAATTTTCTTTTTATTTCCTTGACTTCATCTGAGAGGAGTGTTTGCTTATCTGAAATGATGATGATGATAATGATGATTCTCTCATCGCTACTCCACTTCAGTGTTTCCTAAACCTCTTACTTTTATATCTTCAGAAGATGACAGATCTGAACCTGTGTTTATACCAGACATGGGTCATGGGTGGGGCACCCCAGTTTGTTTGTTTCTCTCCACCCCTCCCCCCTCTCTATTTTCTTTTCTTCTCTTCCTTCCTATTTTCTTTTATCTATATTCATATACCTTTTCTTTTCTCCCCCTGCCTCTCATGTCAAGCTCTCTGACTTTGTGTCTCTCTCTCTCTGTCCATCTGCCCCTTCTCCCCCGCGCCCTCTACCTCTCTCTCCCCCTCTCCCTATCTCTCTCTCTCTCTCTCTCTCATCAGCCTGTGTCCATTTATTATACAATGTTTTTACCATTACCATCTACCATTTTGTTCATATCTGTCTCTGAACTTCCTTTTTGTCAGGTCAATTATGGCGCAACACTGCAATGCGTAAAATATCGACAGGCAATTAATGTAAACAATAAATTCACAAAATAATGCGTATCAACAGCATGATTATTATACTTTATATTTTGGTTAGGCCTGTGAAAGCTATAGGAAAGTTTAACTAAGGTTAATATTGACATTTTAACATTATCTCTCATCGATATTCATCAACATTATTGTAGTGGTGTCGTAGTCGAGTGGTTTAAACACTTGACAGGAGATGCAAAGGGCGTGGGTTCGAACCCCGGCACGGCACTAGTGTTCTTTGGCAAGACATTAATCTACATTTTCCACTCTCAACCCAGGTGTTAAATGGGTACCGGTAGGAAGGAATTCCTTGAATTCTGAGAGCAGGAGTAATATTGGAGCGCCTTGAGCACCTTATATATACGTGGTGGATATGAGCGCTATAAAAATACCCAATATTATCATTATTATTAATACATGAATCTAGAAATGGTGACGTATAGATGTAGGAAAGGAAAAGGAATTGGGGGAGGAGAAGTAGCAAAGGGTGGATTTGAACTTTCATCCGGACGAAGGAGCACGGTCAGATTTGAAGATGAAAGTTTGAAGTAGACCACCTGGTAAGCTGACCATGGAGAACACTCTAAACCATTCCCACAGCTCTCTTCAAACCCTCTCTCTGACCAACCATGATTTATTTATCGATTCAAGTTTACGGGAAGAAAGTGGCGTTTATGTCACTCTAGCGGACCTCGCAGCTGCCCCTGACGGATCTTGACATTACCCCATCCCTGCGCCCTGACTGCGCCCCAACTCTCCGCAGCGTGCATCTCTCCGAGAGCCTCTACAAACCGCACGGGAAAGCCCTGTTCCCATTTCTTCTCTAATTAGCATCAGAACGATTTTCGACCCAGGCATCCATCAGATGTTTCTTTTTATAGAAACATAGGTAGACCAAAATAGACCGAGCTCCTCTCATTACTCGCTCTCCGCCCACTTCAATATAAACAGTTTGAGATTTCTTTTGTCGGCTAGCTCGGAAGTCTGAAAATTGGGGCGTTTTGGGCTTCTTTTACTTTCGATTTAGCAAGAAAACCACCCAACCCGAAAATCACAGGAATGAATTACATCAAACATAATTAGAGCCGGTATTATATGAAGCAACGAAGCAAAATTATTAGTTTGTTTCATATTTAAGCCATTTATTTCATGCATATTTTTGTGTGAATCAGCATTAATCACTTTAATTATATTTCTATACAATTTTGTTTTGCTTGATTGGGCTAAAGACAACGGTTCTTTCGTGTCGCTTACAGGTCAGTGATTATGGTAGGGATTCTTTTGTAGTAACTGATAGTTTTTGACCTTTGAAATCATTACTGAAATAAATCCATTTGTATATATGAACCTTGTATCTATTATATCTAATACCTTTTTCCAAAGGTCCATTTTCTTGGCTATGACATCATGTGTTTTCTTTCGTAATTATTGATGACCTACAATTTATTTTTTATATTTATTATATACATGTAGGTCAACGACACGAGATTTTCGTGGAAAATGGAGAAAAGATATCGTGGGATAATTCAAACATGATAATGATGTGACTAATCATTTATTATTTGGTCCTTTATTTCATGACTAATGTAGACTTGTTGAACTTAATATTACGACGCAAATAAAACAGCGTAGACCTATGTGTCATGATTGCTAAATTGTCCGTCAAATTGCGATACATTACATGGGCGTCGCTACCGGAAAGAGGACAGAAGGGATGTGCCCATAGCATAGGGGTTTTTTCGCCAGACGAAGTGCCCTTCGAAGAATAAGACTCCCATTCCAAATATTTAGACCCACAAATGTATAATTTTCTCGTAACCAGTTTACTTTTGCAGGTAGACTCCTATTTTCTTTGAGAAACACACATGTCTGTTTCGAAGGTTTTTAGTGTGAACACGGAGTTTATTAGAGAACAATGTTCAATCTTTGTAATTTATTCGATTACGGGAAAAGATGGCGATTTTTCATACTTATATTCTTTGACTTTTGGGTGAAATTCCAAAGCTCAATTGGCAACATTATCAAAGCATGCGCACTGCAACGTTAGGAATGTGGTAAGTCCTGTATTTGAGTTGAAATAGAGAATGATGTTTTCCACCAATTGGAATCAAATTTTTTGGAAGATGTTTCAATTTGCTGCTCAGCATGCAGTCTCTGTGCTACAACCTGCTGGATGGCCACCAGCGTGGCAGGGGAGCAGCGATTAATGTGAGTCACCGCAGAGTAACATGGAGTGGTGGTCAGTGAATGGGGGCATGATGGAGAGAGAGAGATAGAGAGAGAGGGAGAGAGGGGGGTAGAGGGGAACAACATATACAGATGGACAGAAAGAGAGACACAGTCAAATAGAGAAAAACAAAATCTGTAAGGAAACAGTGCAAACTGTCACGGACAGCATGAAGAAAAAGGATAATTTGGGAAGAAGGGTCGATGGAAGGAGAGAAAGTGAGATAGAGAGAGATATAAAGAAAGAAGTAGAGATAGAGAGAGATGGGGAGGGGCGGATGACGAAGCTTGCAAAATGAGATGAGGAAAAAAAAAGAAAAGAAAAGAAAAAAGCTCATGAAACCGCTAGTATTATTATCAGAATGGTAAAGTTACCTTTAACAGCATTTTCTTAAATTCATCTTGAAATACATTTCTTAATCTCATTCTGCTTCAAACCCGAATTCTACAAGATATACGATGGACTTGTCAACGATAAAGCAGTTTTAATGATAATCGATTTTTGAGTAGCATGTAGGGAGGATTTAGGGAACACGACGGTTACATCAAGTTCATTACAAGATCGCAACGGGTGGGGGAGAGGTCTTTAACTCAGATCGTAAAAGAACAGTGAAGAGAGAGAGAAAGAAAAAGAGAAGGAAAGAGAGAGATAAACAGGGACGGGAAGACAAAGATATATATATATATATATATATATCTCGCTAAAAAGAGAGAGATAGAGAGAGAGAGTAGGTGGATGACGAAGCTTAACAAAATGAGTTCAAGAAAGAAATAAATTCATGGCAACCTGAATGTATATAATACAGTTACCTTTACGTATTTTCTTTTTATTCCCCTTTAGTACATTTCCAATTTTCAAAACGAGAATTATACGAAACGTTGGGGTTGTCAACGATAAAGCAGTTTTAATGATAATCGATTTTTGAGTAGGATGTAGTGAGGATTTATGGTACACGACGGTTACATCAAGTTCATTACAACAACGCAACGGGTGGGGGAGAGGTCTTTAGCAAAGCTTGTGAAAATTGAAGAGGATAATTACAAGTTCGCGGGGCAAAAAATCAAAGAGTTTCTTTGTTATCATTTGGCATGATGAGGAAACCATATTCAGTACGGAAAATGCCTTCAAACGGATGATATTTTAAGTGCATTTGAACTTCTGAAAAAATTGCAGTCAAGCAGTGGGCATGAGGTTCCGAAAGAAATCGATATGAGGTTTAAAGAAAGGAGAATATAAAACCACTCTACATTTTTGTTGGTGCGTCGCATAAAATATACAAGAAATATATCGATGTCGACTGCATTTTATATATCAAGAAGGTCAATGTCAATCTAGATTGAGGAATGAATTCGTTGTGATCTATTTAAAGATCCCTCTTTGAACCGAAGTTTCATACGTTTCACATATTAAGATCCTCGAGGTGATACTCTGTCTTCTAGAATCCTCTAGAATATAGGATTCTCTAGAATCTCGAGACATTAAACTCCACTTCCTATTGCTTCACTTTAATTTTTCCCCTTGTGAAATATTACTTCTTCAGTAAAATTGTTAAAACACCGGAAAACTGCTTCCGCTGATTCGTCATGATCAAGGAAACTATATCCTGAAGCCATTTACACCATGACTCCGCCCTACTTTCTCAAAATTAACCTTCAATTTTCACTTAATCTTAAACTTATAATTTTCGCTTTCTCGTCCATTATATTGCAACTTCACACCTCATCGGTTACAACAGAAATTAACAACGAAATCACACTCACACAAAAAAAATAAACAATCAAAATCAATCAGAGGCAATTTGAGCCTCTAAGCTCTTTTTTTTCATTTCCGAAAGACGAGTTTCCTATGAATCACAATTCGAATGTTAATTTGATATAAGTTGCGTCAAATTGTACAGGAGAAAGAGTGATTGGGAAAACGTAAATTGCTTGGGTTGACGGCGTCATATTTCTGTAATTCGAGCAATTGAGTCTGCAGCAAGCAAATATTACTAATCACGGGGGGAACAGGCGGCGACAGAGCTCGGGCATATAAAACCACATCATCTCCATACAAAAGAGGAACGAATAACAATTGAATTGAAACAAAAAAGAAGTAAACGGAAACTTCCCTCTAACATGTTAAATCCCAGTGCAGGAAAAATCAGTGCCATTTTAAAGGATTGGATTTTGTAATACTGAGATAGATTGCACCTGATGCTAATAATCATGATAAAGATATAAGCTTATAGCTCTTTAGTCATGTTAGCATATAGTGCGAGTGAAATGTTTGAAAATGTTTGATGGTTTATTTTACCTGACTGTTAAGAAAGCATGTGTATGCTTGTAAGTAAGCAACCAAAGGACCAACGGCTTTTAAGTCCTCTCCGAGGGACTTGGTAATGAAGACTAATGCCTTACCAAAGGGCATTAGCGCATCCACTTGGTTTCGAACCCTGGTCCTCCAGTTACGAGACCACTGCTCTACCACTGAGCCATCGCGCCAGTATCTGATACGTGTCCGATAACAACTTTGTTCAGGTCTGAAAAGCGCATCCGTTGGCTCTCGCTGATTTACGTATAATATTATCATTCTTGTAGAAGAAATATGAAGCAAGGTGACAGAGAAACAATAGCGTAACAAAAAAAAACCATTGCAGTGATGGGGGTGGAGTACACACATCCAGTGAATGATTGCAACTAGTTGAACCAAGGAGATACTAGACACCTCCTCGGTCATGATGGTTGAACAGAAGTAAATGCTTACATTAGCTAACATAATATGTGCGGGGATACTATAGAAATGGCAATTTTCTTTAGCGAGAGAGAGACGGAGTGGAAGAGATAAAAAGGGAGGGGGTGCTCCTGTGTTCTTCCTTTGGTTCCGCTAAGGATAGAATGGATGATGACCATAACTGAAAAAAAAACGCTTATGGAGACTCAGATTCATGAAAAGGATGAAGAAAATGTGTTAGCTCACATTAGCTAACAGATGATGTTAAATGTTAAAAAATATCAATTTCCTTTAGAGAGAGAGGGGGCGAGGGGGTGTTCCTGTGCTCTTTCTTTG
Organism: Heliocidaris erythrogramma; assembly: GCA_025617745.1. NCBI lineage: Eukaryota > Metazoa > Echinodermata > Echinoidea > Camarodonta > Echinometridae > Heliocidaris > Heliocidaris erythrogramma. The sequence continues at coordinate 35,401,500 of CM046857.1, read as the reverse complement.
GTTCCGCTAAGGGTAGAATGATGGTCACAATACAGGGGGGAAAAACACTTATGGAGAGTAAGATTCACGAGAAGGATGAAGAAAATTTGTGAGCTCACATTAGCTAACAGAATGATGATGTTAAATGTGTAGAAATAATTATACATTTTCTTTATAGAAAGAGAGAGAGAGAGAGAGAGCGGTGGGGGGGGGGGGGGGGGGCAGGGAATGGCCCCTGTGTTCTGGTGTTCCTTCGGTTCCACTTATGGTAAAATAATGGTTAAATTGATGAAGAAAAAAAAACGCTTATGGAGAGTAAGATTCATGAGAAACCTGTGAGAAGGGGGAAGAAAATGTGGAGGAAGGGAAGGAGAAGGTGTCAAAAAATACAGGAGGAGAAGAATGGAGGAGGAGCGAGGAGGTGGGGACTGAAAGAATTAAGGAGGGGCTTGTGGCAGAGGAGGAGAAGGAGGAGGAGACGAAGAATAATTGGGACAATTAAAACACTCAAACTTAAGAACATAATGCGATAAAGATTAAATCATTACCACAAATACAACCCGAAACCCACAGCCACAATTCACAACGGGAATATAAAGAGGTATGTACTTTTGGCGGTCTTCAAGAATAAACTCAAAGCATCTTGGATCTTTTGTTATAATTTCGATAAAATCAAAGGCAAGGTATAAACTCCTGTTCGATTTATTGATTCCTTTCTTAGCGTGATTGGCATTCTCTATTCCTAACAGTAGGCTCTACTCATGATCTAAATTTCTTACAATAAAATTATCAATATCCATCTATTAACGCGACTTTTCCATAATACTCCCTCTCTCTCTCTCTCCCCTCTCCATCTTTCTCTTCGCCTCTTTCTCTTTCTCTCCTTTCTTTCTTTTTCTCTCTCCTCTATCTTTTGAAATGTATTTTATTCATTTTTATCCTCTCACTTACTGATATCTTCCAACAATGAGGCAGAAGTCCTCGAGGGCAATAAACTCATAGTGACTTAGGAGGAGATTTAGTAAAGAAAAGAAAAGGGCACAAAAGTACCCACCAAAATAGAGTGATAATAGGTCAAAGGCTTTTATTATGATCAGTGCATAAATATGAGTCACAACTTTTAACCCGTTCAGAATTAGCGAAGCGGCGCGAGTAGATTCAGCATTTAAAAAGAGTTCTAAAAGAATAATTATGACAAAAAGGCGCTCGAAACTTTTGTGAACTTGTCAACGGTGCTCTTCTCTTTCCATATTTCTTCATACATGTATAATCTGTACTTTTCGGTTTTTTGTTTGAAAATGACGCCTGGGCGACGTGCGATTTCACGAGTTGGTTCACAAATGACAAAAGGAGATGTTTCTGTACATGTGTAATGGTATAAAGTGATCATTAGAGGGACAAATCAGGCATAAAAGCGAGGCAATAGTGGTTAGGGTCCCTTGTTATTATTCATACTTCTTAATCCTACCCAGTTATTTTCACTTCTTTCAAACCGAATTAAACGTCTGGTAGTTTTGTATGCAGTATTATTACACTACATTTATTTCAGACACACTGTCTCTACTCCAATTTGTATAAAAATCCAAACCTGAATAAACAGTTTAAAGTGGATATCAAAAAGTCCCTTAACAGTCACAAACGACTTCATATTGACTTTGTAAACGAGAAATCGACATAGAGTGCACTTTTTTTTTGAAAGCTGCGGAATTTGGTAGCCCGTTTGTCCCCCGTGTAATTCAAACAAACTAAAGAAGGTTACAAAAGAGTGCGTCGAGAAAAGCCGACCTTGTCGAAAAGTGCACTTTTTGTGAAAGATTCCGCTTATAATAAATAAACAGTGCGGTGTGAAACTTGACTAGATGAGCCTTAATTAATTGTATTATCAAGCGAACACAGACTGAAGTATGAAGAGTGAAAATAATCAATGCCTCAGGGATGTTGTCTGAGAAATATTTTCAAAAAAAGCTTCGAAAGTATGTACATGTATTAAAATGGATATCAAAATCCTAATTGAAAGAAATTTCGTTGCCAAACAAGTGCTGAGAAATGAGTGGAGTACACATAATTATTTGACATGTTTGCTTAATTTCTTTCCCGTATTTTTTTAATAAATGGAATAAGTCGTGGATTAGACTTCAGCACTTCAGTTCTGATTTGTTAATATTGTTTGACGAGTTATTTTGTCGTCACTTGATATATTTCCGACACCTTAAAGCAACGAGTGTATGACTCCTTCTTTTATATTGCTCACGAGCCCAGCTTTATACAAAACCCTGAATAAAAGATTGGATACCGAGTCGAACCTTGGAAGAAGGAAGCCTTCTTTTCTACATGTTCTAGGCTCAAGTTGTTCGGCCTTGTAAGGCCGAAATTAATGTAAGGGAAATTTTAAACAAGTTACGGAGGCCTACTGCATCCAATGGCAGAATGCAGTTTCATTTTCTTGATACATCTATATCTAAATTACTATAGCCACTGTAAGAGCTTAGTGTTGGCATAATTGGGCAACTATCTCATGTAAACCACCTCCTTGTATTCGGGCAGTGATGTGGTCTTTAGTTTGTTGCAAATTTTGATGGCAAAATTTTGGCTCATCCGCTTAACTCCCTCGCAAATCAAGAAACTGGAAAGTTGATACTCGGGCAAGAGAAATTAATAGCCGCCCCTGGAAAATTATTGAGCCCTTACGTGTGCCGAATGGCTATGAATACAGCCTCCAAGTAACTATTTTTTTTAAAGGAACATAGAATACTATCAAATAATAATTGTTGACGATGCTGTGACGTAAAGTTTTGGTAAATCAGTCCCAAGGTCCTAGTCTTTTTGTACTACCTCCACTGTTTCAACCACCAGCATCAACTCTACTCTCTCTCTCTCTTTTCCTAGGTTTTCTAAGCTCTTTCATATTTCTTTGGAGTCACAAATGCCTGCCCTCCGCCTTTTCTTGTCCATAAATAAGCCTATGCAATGTGCTTTTATCTCTCCCACGCCTCTCTTTCACTTTCTTCATTTTCGTCTACATCCCCCACCCCCTATACCCCATATCATATTTAACTATCTTTACAATTTTTTAAAATACCTTTCAAATAGATTATTCATATCCTTATTACGTACATCTTCTCTTTTGTAATCCTACCATCCCGATGTTGTATGATAAAAATAATAAGAATTACCCAAACTACATCTAGCCTAAGTATAGATCTGAAGAGAATTCCGTTGGGATGATAATCTTTTTTTTAAAATCTTTTCTAAAAGGCCTTTTGTAATTCTGAGAAATTATTTCCAATGGTAGTTGAGTACCATAACAATTATCTCCCAATCAAGTAGATATGAAAAAAAGATATGGCCTATATAGCGGCTACTACACTGTCAGAAAAGTTTTTTGGTTGGTTAAAATATGAACCTACCAACTGTTGGTTTAAAAAAATCTCCACATGTTTTTTTTTTAAACCAACAGTTGGTAGGTTCATATTTTAACCAACCTTATGATTTTTAACCAACATTTCTGAGAGTGTGTGGAAGGACAAACAAAACACATTGCTTTTCAATATTTATGTAAATTTTTGAGCCCTAAATCGTGTTTTGGGGATTTGTATATAAACGGCAGTTACAAATGAATTTCTTTTTCTTTAATATGTACATTTTCTGTTAAAACTGGAATGATTAAACGTCGAGCTAAGCTCGAGCTTATAACTAATAAAGCCGTTAGAAAGACAAACACAAAACAACTATTGTAAGTGAAGTATCGCAGGAAAGAGAGATAGAAAGAGAGAGAGATTTCATATTTAGCATTGTCAATAAAGAGATTAGAAGGAACAGTATATTTGTCGCGTGTGCTAACAATTAATTTACAGGAATAATCCCAGAACGGTAGACTGTCTCGTTCTAAAGATTTCGTCCAAATCCTGAGGAATGGCCCATGTTTACGCAAAGGGATTCTCGGAAACAACATTTGTAGCAAAAACACTTATCGATTGGAAAATAAAATCCATCTTAATTCTGGATCTAATCTTTTTCTAAAATGTCATGACCCTGAGGGCCTTTACATACTTAGGCCCATTAATATAATCGACCACTTACTAATAATGAAACGTGTCTTTATTGAGAGAACGGGTGACATAGCTTGCAGGCACAAACCCTGGTCAGTCGTAAAAGAGTGTCTGCACTGTAAGACTACCATAGGCCCTGTACTATAGCTGCTCCTGATACGACCAGTATAGGTAGCTGGGTTAGTCTTCTCTCAGGACACAATGATTTTCTCATAAAGTATCAAATTAGGGTCTGTGCTTGCAGACTTATCAACAGTCAAATCTAGGTCATAAACAATATTATTGATTTGAACGAAACATAACGTAGGGAAGATTTAGAGTTAGCCTCTATCGTTTGCATTTTTCATGTTTTAGTTGTTAATAGTGACTGGCATAATGATAATAGTAAAACGCTTTTGCAGAGAATACAACGCGCTAAATATTTACCTCGGCGAGCTACCACGATGAGACTTTTATCCAAGCACTCAAGGGATAATACCATTTACTTATCATGGGTGGAGAGAGGTAAAAATAGATTAAAGCCTTGTCATAGGAGGTTAGTGATGTGACAAGGAATCGAACCCCAAACCATGTGGTTCATAGTCCTGTGATTTACTTGTACCACGGCACCTCAAAAAAGGGTCATCTCACGTCAGGTTATTTAACTCATATAAATCTAAACAATACCAGTACTGCTATGAATCAAATTCATGGAAAAGTAACTCATTGGTTCACTAAAAACAATACATTTTTAAAGAAAATTAAACCTTCCCAATGATCCTACTCGAGGTTGATGACTCCCACTCTCTTTAAACTTTTGTTTTACACGATTCGTTGACCCTCCTCTTAAGCCAAGCAAGAAAGAGTTAGAAGGGTAAAAGAGAGGGTGGTGCCACTATCTTTTATCTTTACCGTAAATAGTACAGATCCAAAACAGAACCATCTCATTCTATACGGGTTATGCATTATCCATTGAGATTCATTTTCACACAGTATATACTTTACAACGCCGCCAAACATTACAAAAGCAAAAAATATTGGGGTTTGCCGGAGGTGCGATATCTTATTATTGCCAGAACCTTTTATATAGGCCTATTCTTGGGTAACAATAATTGTCCAAATAGCATTAAATGGTAAGGTGTTAAAACTTAAAAACCACGAGAAATGATTCTTGAATAGGAGAGGGGAGTCTATGCATTTTACCTTTTTCAGAATAAGAATCGTTGACCTCTGTGGTCGATGCGACCCTCTTCAGATGGTCCCTGGGTTTGAGGAAGAGTGGGAGTTTCTTTACAAATACTTACAAAAGTCTCCTGAAAAGTAGGATTTAAATCCCTGCAAAACAAATAGTAGAATTTAAGAGTACCTTTCTGTACAAATGTAACTTTTCAAACGCATGAAAGAGTAGCAAAAGTCGCCCATAAACAAACACTGGCTTCTTAAGTCTTAATGGATGTAACGCCCTCAATTTGATTGACCCAATACATGAGCATTTGAATGGAGCGATTACAATGCCTGACGATATATAACAAAGGCAAGGTTACAAAAAAAACTTTTACTAAATCAATAAGTAGCCGTTACTGTCTCTATTTTCTATACATTATTAAGCAGTGATTGTATCATTCAAAGACGTTTTTATATCATCTCAGGTTTCTCAGAGAGAGTCACCTTTGCAGCTATATCTGTTTGAATATACGCACATGATACGGGGAAGGTTGAAAACAAATCCAATGGATGGGGCACATTATTATTTTAGAGGAAATTTAGTAAAGCATCTCTTACCGTGCCGTGTAAAACTTTATCTCGAAATATCAAATCTGAAGTTTTAGCTTTTAATCGTCGCTGTTGGCCTTTTATTTTTGAGATATTAGACATAATATCAAAAGTGTTTTAAATAATTCTATTCAGTGTAGGTTCCTGGCGGTAGGCCTACCTATTTTCATGTCAATCCAGGTGAATTTAAGACTGAACTGTGAATACATTAACATTTTGTGAAAATACTGTTTTTTACCAATTTTATAAAACCATATTTGGTTATTGCACCTTTTTTAAAATTTCAATTTAATTTAGTTCAATCCAATGCTGTGCCATTATATTACTCATTAATGAGGTAATGTTCTTCCACATAATAGTTCATACTGTTCATACTAATAAAAACAAAACAAAACAAAACAATAAATTCTAACCCCGAAACATTACCGTACGATGGCCGTGGACTCATTTCAAAATATTATTATTCTGATACTGCAATGGGTGGGGTTGGTTTAGCAAACGTGTCAAAGAGGTGGAAATTGTAAATAATGAAAAGCGAAAACTTACAGGGAAAGTTCAAAGAACCTGGATGATGGCTCGTGGAACGAACTGGTAGAGACAAACGAGTCAGAATACAGCTATAATATATACTTGTTTCTCGAGATCGAAAGTTTTAATAAACCCATATACTAGTGTGGTTACGTAATGCATTACTATAGACAGCAAGTATTGCTGCGGTACAGATCAATCTAGCACAATCAATTGCCCTAAAATATTCGGGATATTGGGGAAAGATCAATAGTTTCATTATGATAATTTTTACGAGACCCGTTTAGAAGAACGAGTATTTAACCACTTTCGTAATGTTTGGGTTAATAGATTTTAAGATCTATTAACTCATTGCAATGACTTAAAAGGCATTACGATGACTTACCCTAACTTTGACAGAATATATGAAAATATATCCAACCCATGTCAATCTAGATGCCACCTCATCCCCGATGAACAAAGGGGGAGGACCCAAGATTCTTTTCTAAATTGAGGGGGAGGGCGGCACAAGAGGTTCATTTTGTTGTATGTTTTAGATTTGACAACAGGGTTTCAAAAAAGGGAAGGAGGGCACGGCCCGGAAGTACTCCTCAAAATCTGTCATTGTTTGTACATCATATCCAAATGATATCTAATAACGCAGATTACTCAGTTAGGCTGCACAAGTGCGTTAGTCAATGGAAGGAAATTCAAAGACGACAAACTTCATACAGAATAGAACCCAATGATCGATATTGTGTTCTTCTGTCTCCTTTCAAAATTTTAGACCCACCCCCCCCCCCCTGAAAATGCGATTTCCTTTTTTGTTGTTGCTTCCTCTTTATTTTGTCAGAGATTATTTTAAATTATGTGCCTCCTCCTGCACTGCATCCGTCCTATATGGAAATACTTTGCTGTCCAAATGATCTCAGATGTTTCTTTAAATAGAAAGTGTGGTACTAAACGTCCGTGTAAACACGACTATAGTTGAATCTCATCCATTGATGGTTTGACTAGTGATCAGGATAGTCTCTCTAATATAAAGAGAGAGCTTGGTCATGAATCTCCGTATAAACACGGTTAAAGTGGTACCTCATCTATCGATCATGTCGATGGTTTGACGTGTGATGTCATGTCAGAGAATGTTGCTGTGATGCTGTCCATAATGATGTCAGATATATCTCTATAGAGAAAGTGTGGTCCTAAACTATCGTATAGACACGACAGGTGCATCCCATTCATCGATGGTTTGACATGCGATGTCATGTCACACATAGTCTGATATCTCTATCACTCCTAACCTGATTATTAAACTTCACCCTTGATCCATGACACTGGCACGCGAGTGGGTGGCTGTCCCCCTGATGCTATCCTGGGCACCAGAGAACGTACCCCTATCATAACCCTTCCCAATCCCAACCTAGCATTATTCATCACTGGCGAAGTTAGGGAAGCGGGGGAGGGGGGGGGGGGGCACGACCGGTCCGCCCCCCTTGAAACAAAAGTTGCATAACTTTAGTACACCCAAAAGGCTTCTGAAAAATGCGACAAGCTTTTGATTGGAACCCAAAAAAATATGTAATATCCTCTACCGGATATTTTTTGGCTGTTACGTAGTGGCGTAGTATGTTCCAGGGGATGGGAGGGGGGGTGGGTTCATGGCCTTACTATAGATGGGTAGAATGCGAGGGAGTGGGGAGGGCCTGGGAGGGAGTCGGTTTTTTTTTCCTCCCCTCCACTATGTCTTTTCCCTTTTCTCTTTCTGTATTACCCCTTCCCTCTGGTTTGGCTATTAGAGAGGGGGGGGGGGGGGTGCGTCATTACCCCGCCATTAGGCCACTAATTGCGTATGCCTTAGTCACATTATATGCCTTAGTCACATTATATACCTGCCTGGCTTAATCACATGTAGCTCCGTGTTCAAGCTTGTGATCCCTATAAACACATTTCGTTTCGTGACTACCATTCTCAGGGAAATGTGAATATTTAAACATGGATGTTCTCTTAGAACATTTTTGGTAATGATTCCTCTATAGGGGCTAGTCTCTTTACTACGTCTCGATAAAGGGAAAACAAGTGGGAAAGTAATTCAAATAAGTCCTTCATTGCATTAAAATTAAATGACTTTAGCATACATTTGATGAGACTGGTCAAAGTTCACAAAGTTCATGATGTGGCGATTGTTGACCAATACGAAATTATAATTGGAGTGGGGGTGGCGGGAGAGGGGGGGGGATGGGGTGAACTGATTGAAGCGTTTCGAGTAAAATACGAGTACAGAAAATACGCCTATAAGGCTTTAGGCTATAACGACTTCATATCATGCATATCATGTGATGATTAATGATTTATTTGACCTCACTTACAAGAAAGCAAGTATATGCTTGTAAGTAAGGAACCAAGGGGACCTACGACTTTGAATCATATCCGAGGGATTGATAATGAGTATTAATACCTACACTAACACACTGACTTGGTTTCGTACCCGGGACCTCCCGGTTACGAGTTCACTGTTCATCCACTGGACCATCATGCATGCCTCCTCAATGAAATAGTCATTCTTCAACCACATTGAAAGACATGAAAATGCATCTGGTTGATACAACATTTGTTTTAAATAAATAGATGGGTGGGACATCTATACGCAAATCTCTGACTTCTGCTAATGATATGGAGATGAGCATGACAGTGCCCATGCCATCTGATGAGACGTTCGCACACTCATTCAGACGTCACTCACGTTTCTTGAGAAATAGAAAGCGCGGGAAACTGACTTAGTAATTGACAAGATCGATGTCAAGATGGTTAGAGGCCTATACAGAATGATGCTCAAGGAAGATGAGTATCAATGGTTGATATTAAATCGTTTGTTTTTATCGAAGTGACAGTGCTGCTTCTGCTCTATCCATTACAATTAATCCAATCACATCCATTTCCTCTTTCCCTGTAGTACGCTCTGATTCACGCGGTGGTTTCATTACGATGCATACACCAGTTCAAGTTTGGAAGGCACAGGCCATCGAGGTGTCGTCGTAGAGTAGTTTGAACAGTCGACTGGAGATAGGAAGGTCATGGTTCGATCCCCGACTTTGCACCTATTTCATCAAGCAAGGCATTTTTATCTACAGTGCTCTTCTCCACCCATGGTGCTAAATATGTTCCCGGTAGGAAGACATTCCTTGAATGATTTAGCAACTTATCATTGCAGCCATGCTAAAGCCGGGGTAATAATATAATTTCAGGACCCCCAGGGAGAACATTATCAACTAGAAAGGCCGTCAAAGGCGGCAGACCCACGCCTTAACCCAATAGGTTTTGTTTTGTTGCGATTATTTTTGTAAGCAGTAGCCATTCAAAGGGGATAACAAGAGGCACATCTCCCCCCCCCCCCAATAAATTTTGCCATATCCAGGTCATAGCTTTGTGTGTCCCCACCCTTGAAAAAATTCTTCTGAAAAAGATATTTTATTATTGAAACATCCCTCCCCTAAAAGTAATTGATTAGACATGTCAGAGAGCGTGGCGTGGTGAGAAAAAAAATGTTAGCAATCAGTTGTATTCAGTGTTCAGTCCAAGGCCGTACGCAGAATTTTTTTTCCTGGGGGGGCAAGATGATCGCTTTCAAAGGAACCCATAACTTGAAGTCTAAAACCCGATTAAAAAAAAAGTATGATTTTGAAATTTCTGGGGGGGGGGGGGGGACAGGGGGGGGGGGCAACTGCCCCCCCCCCCCCCTCCCCGCTGCGTACGGCCTTGGTTCAGTCATGTCAGTGTTAGTAAATGTATTCATGTTCTATCTTTACATTGCAATTCGGGTTGTTTTTTTTTTTTTCATCGGGCTTGGATAAAATAAATATGACGACAAAAGAAGTTGGATCTCGACTTGAAAATGACGTGCGTGCATGCGAGGCACAGAGCTTACTCACTCAGTAGTACAGTCAGCCGGCCCCAGGCACTTCGCGACAGTGCTGTGTATAGTTATGTACGTACACTACAGCTACTCAGCCACTCACTCAGATCAACACACGCGAACACTCGCGAGTGCGATAGACTCACTCACGTCGAACAAACGCACCAGATTTTCACCGAAAACAATTAAAATCACGTACTACACGTCCACCAGGATAAAATAAATCACAAAAACTTCCACAACAAAGTGGAAAGAACCGGGGAAAATAAACAGAAATGCACAGAAGATAAGAAATAGGAGAAATTAGACGTGCTAGGCTATACGTATACCGTATACCTAGCCGCTTTCGATTTCGCAACGAGAGTACAGTTCAAGCGCGAAAAATCCCTTGTTGCCGGGATACGTTGGCTTTGAATATTCATTGCAGGCTCGTGCGGATTTGAAGTGAAATAGCAAATAATGGGTCTAAAAGTCTTCTAAAATTCATAAACCTGAAATAGATTTTTGGTGAGACGAAGTAATGAGTGTTTTGATTGACCCAAATATTTCTGCATCGGCAGGCGAAGTTTGGGGTCATCAAACTTTCTAGTTTCTATCCTGTCACTCTCTGAACTGAAGTTCCTATACTTTACTACAGGGTCAAAAGTTCAAGGTCACACAGAATTTGCAGGGGTCAACCAATCATCACCAAAATCTAATCGATTCTTTCCTGTCACTTTCTGAACATTCCCTGAAAATTTGGTGCAAATCCGTTCACCCGTTCTCTTGTTATCTTGTACACAAACAAACAAACAAACAAACAAACAAACAAACAAACAAAAAACAAACAAACAAACATACGGAGCCCTTTACATAACCCTGCCGATGTCATCGGCGTCCGATTTCATCGGCGTGGGTAAAAACATACGGAGCCCTTTACATAACCCTGCCGATTTCATCGGCGTGGGTAAAAACATACGGAGCCCTTTACATAACCCTGCCGATTTCATCGGCGTGGGTAAAAACATACGGAGCCCTTTACATAACCCTGCCGATTTCATCGGCGTGGGTAAAAACATACGGAGCCCTTTACATAACCCTGCCGATTTCATCGGCGTGGGTAAATACCGATGATACTTCCCTGGTTAAACAAGATACATGTATATTATTATGATTATGATTATTAATTGTCATTGAAATTATAACACTCTGATATGTCAGTCATATATAAAGCATGTCGTGTCTATACTATCTAAGCTAGAGACGAACTTCCATAATCTATGTACTACAGCTGATCGGTAAATTGACATTCATTTTGGTCTAATGCTCATACTGTCTATTTTTCTAACATCAGTTGGTGCACCACCACTTCGTCCAATAATCATTTTCGTCCAATAACCATCACGTCTAATAAACAAACATATACTGTCTTAGAGATTTCAGTTAAAAATATATGGGGTCGAGGTAACTGCAATATACTTACAGCCATGGAAAAAATTATTAGACCAAGCATGGTAACTGATAGTGTTATTTTTGTGGTAAGAAGGAAATAAAATTACATAAAAGCAAGGTATAATTGCTGGAATTTGGTATTCATTCAATGAAATACAAAGACAAATCATTTTTAAAATGTTGTATGCATAGTATGGTACCCTTATTACAGAAGCTTGGTCTAATACTTTTTCCAGGGCTGTATTTGGGGGCACTCCCGAGGGAGGCTATTGTAGGCCAATGCAAACTTTAGTTCAGGTGTGACGTTTACCAGGAGTTTAAGAAACTGCAGTACTCGCATAAATTTGTAAACTTTATAATATTCATGTGTTTTTTTGTCTTTGGAAGAACTAGTGCACGCAAAAATCGGTCTTATTCATGGTCACGTATGGACCTCGAGTCCCCCAACTGCTAGAAAAAAGTAGCATTTTGACCAACACATTGAGGAATCACTCTGGGAACGTAAGCTATAAATTTAAGGTCAGAGATCAATGATTGTTTGCAAATATATCTAAATTGGAAATTGAAAAATCGTTTGAATTTGTGGGTGTCCAATCCCTTTTCGTCAACTCAGGTTACACATCAATAACTTTGAAACAATCCAGAAACATGTATTGAATACAATGTTATTTGGAACATGAGACGTCATCCAATCACGTGAACATGATATTGCATTTTGATTGGATCTTGCGAAGAGAGTGCGAGATTGAAAACCGGGAGAAACTTTCATTTGGATAAGTGTTTGATACAGATGACCATAAATATACGGTTGTTATTGCAGGAAGAAAGAAAGAGAGAGATGGAAAGATAGACAGGAAGAGAGAGAGAGAGGGGGGAGGGGGTTAGTAAAGGGGTCGATAGTGGGAGTGGTAGAAAAGTCGAAATATCTATGGATTGCGTGTTTTATGTAGTCAGAATGTTTTTGATTCTTATGCAGTGATAATTACACAAATGCTTGATGTCAAAATATTCATGTAAAGTTATAAAGACAATGATTAACAATGATTTGCCCTTGCAATGTGTTATCAATCAGTTACTGACATGATCAACACATGCATTGCACGAAAACATTGGAGTATCCACAAGTTTGCGCATCGCACTAAAGATTTCGTTGTTATGACAACATAAACATCCCCTCTCTTCTTTTAATGACACAACCAGTGCTCCACAAAATCATCTACATATATTGACTTTAGGAAATAAGACACACCTGAAGACGTCTGACATTGACATCGATTCGACAGCCAATTTCCGAGCGGGGACACCATCAAAATAGAGCACAAAACCACAAAAGGGAAATTGGAAAATTATGACTTTTCCTTTTCATCCCTTTCACGCCCTTCTCCGCCTCGTCAAGCCAGCGAAGACCCGACGGGCCTTTCGGAAGCGCCGCAAACTGCCGGCGAGGAAGATTGATCCATCAAAGTCATCATGGTTACCAAGGTTGAAATTAGGTGAGAAAGTTGTGAGAAATCGGTGGTGTTTTCCAAATATTGACCAGATTGTTTCCCGCTGAGCTGGAGAAAATGAAAGTGTGCCCAGGTATTGTGATCCGTCGTTTTGTTTTCTTTGGCTACATGGTGTCCTAATTTTAATCTCCATTCCCCATCGTCCGGAAGGCATCTTTACTCTTTCACCAGTCCTCATGGGATTTGATCTTAGGAAAGCGGGGGGGGGGGGGGGGGGGGCATTGGAGTAACCACGTATGTGTTATCTATTCAACACGATCGCAACTATTTGCGAAAAATAAAATCAAGGGCCATTTCAATAGCCTATTGTATTGTCCATAGAAATCATGTTCGGATTACGTAATACGTCCCTGTAACGTTCGCCCATTTTAAAAGGTGATATGGGCCCAAAGTTGATTTTTCGAAAGTCTTTGCGATCGTGTTATTGGGATAATGAATAGATCATCCAAGCCTTGATCCAACCTTTTACAATAGATAAATACGCATGTCTACGCAAGGGGGGGGGGGGGGGTAGAAGGCAGTTGTCCCCAGTAATCTTGTAATACACTGCATATCCTATGATGCGTACCCCCCCCCCCCCCCCCACACACACACACTAGTGCTAAAGATGGATGGACGCCTTTGCTAGTCCCGATATGTCTTACTCATATATCCCAAGGCGTGTAAATGAATAACACTAAGGAGGTGGAAGTTTTCTCTGTGAGCTGGCTTCTGGTTTTCTCGGTGAGCTGGCTCCTCCTTAGGAACGGCGGCTGGATGATTTAACAAATTACTTTAAGCTTCATCATTTGTTTATAATCAGTCAGCATCAGTACTGTTATTCAGGAGGGCCCTGCAATCATTATTACCCCAGCAATTGCCAGCTACCCATTTACACCTGGGTGGAGAGAGGCAAATGTGGGTAAAACATCTTGTCCAAGGATGTAGGCACCCAGCGAGGATCGAACCCAGGACCTCTCGTATGAGAGTCAAAAGCCTTCATCAATATACCACAGTGCTCCCACAAACGACCCCCATTACCGACGATATGGGTTCATTATTTTTTACCATTGTCATATGTCATTATGTACGCTAAATCACGTCATCACCATCACAATTGTAATCCTGCATTCATTGAGGCCAACAGCCAGTTTGGCCATAGAAGGCTACATATTCTAAAAGCAAATGTAAGCGAGTGAGACTGCATGAGTCTAGGCTAGTGGATAAAATTTCAATCTTTTCTTCAAAATCTATTTTCTAGAAAGCGGGAGTGGATCGTAGAAAATGCCTGAGTAGATCTTATGTCTCGTCATGACAACCTTGATGATAAACTAAAGCAAGAAAAAAAACAAGGACTTATCTGAAACTTTCACTTGGGCCTAAACGTCTCTTGATTTTCTGCTTCCACCCAAACCAAACTTCTATTCTCTAAATTCATTCTTGTATAAAGAATACATCTCAAATACATTTTTTACCTGATAAAAACATTTAGCAGACCCCTAACACGTATATTTTCGAGAAAAAAATATCCAAAATATTGACATATCAATCAGGCCAAACGGTCAATCATTCTCAATTTTCCCTCCTATATGGAAAAACAAATACCAATTTCATGCCCGCTTGACAACAGAATCTGTTTGTATGCCGAAACATCTGTCTTACATGTGGCAAGAAAATATCCGAGTACTCTTTATAGACTCATTTTTTTCTTCTAAATTTGAAACAATAGTTTGTGGATTAGAACCGCAGAATCTCGCTGTCGAGCCCACGTAGTCCTTGGGGATAAAGACCTCTGGTCTTGGTTCGGTTAGTCCAGAGCAAATATTTAGGCCCAAATCCCAGGCTTAGGAGCGTAGTCGTCTGGATTCGAAAGGTGTAAATCGTTGAGAAATGGTTTTAAAGCCAAGTATAAGGTCCTAATATCGACATGATCTTGACATGGTCTTGGGAATATAAAAGAGGGCGGATCATAATGTTGAACCTTGGGGATAAAAATGGATAATTTTGATCGTTGGTGAGTTTATTGTTTCTACCACAACACAGAATCCGACAGGATTAATATCTCTATTGAGAGTATAGGTTGAGATTCGTGGAATATGTATGTCAGTACATCATTAGCTGCAATGACCGTGGGGTCATTATGAAGGGGTCATGTGCAGGACGGGCAGATGAGATGCAGCCATTTCTAGAGGGAATCGGAGAAAACTTTTTATCATTGTCAGGAAAAGAAGACTTTCCAATTATTTTTTTCTTCAAAATGGTGAGTAGGTCTTGATGTCGACGTAGCAGTTTGTTATCATCTTCAACAATCGGTAACAATGGGCAATCTCATGAATGAACGCATCCAGATTTATCGGAGCCACTATCACTGTCACCATCATATCGTCGTCGTCATCATCATCTTCATATCACCACCATCATCATAAGTATCATCATGACGACGACGACGAAGACAACCACCACCACCACCATTACCATCTCTACCTACCGTTATCATTATCTGAAGAATTAACATCATCATCATCATCATCATTATACTGTTGATTTTACAAGGATAATTATCTGAATTAATATAACGTTTACGAGCATCGGTATCACACCGTTATAACTACTAGTCAGGTGTCGACTGCCTTAATCTTCAACATTGTCACCAGCACGTTTGCCATCAGCACGATTGTCATCATCATCGTCAACATCTTCATCATTATCATCATAGTCATGGCATGGTTCTCAACATTTTCTTATTCATAATCAGTAATGATCTATCATTGATCTAACTTTCGTCACCCTTAACCATTTAAACACTATTTTTTTGGTTAATGACCACAGTTACTATTTCTACGTTTGGAAACCCATCACACGTTACAAAAGAGAAAGACAGAACAGGTGATGATTAGAGATATATATACATTCATTTTGGTTGACAAAGTTTGAGGAATAGCTGAGTCACACCTATAAATGTCCGCGTTTGAGGTTGTTTTTTTTTTGGTTTTGACCATGAACTTTCAGCCAAGAATAAACCTCGACGAATTAACGGTGTATTGCTTGGCAAATTGCCGAGGTAATCTTATAGCAGTGACGAAAAAGAAGAAGAAACGCACGAACGCAATCACGATGGATAAAATAAATTAATGTTTATACATTATTTTAAAAAATAAAAGGAAGGGACGGATAAATTGGCTCCTACATATATCAAGGGGAGGTTAACAAAGTATAATGAAGATGGGAAGAATACATAGATCGAAAATAGCCATGGCAGTGGAAGGGTGACGAAAACCTACTGACCTATCAGAATAAAAAGTGAAATGTAAGCAAACCTATAAAGACTTTATTGGAAATCACATTGAGTGAAAAAAAAATACAACTATCCTTGGCACCTACATATATTAAGGTATAACAAAGTAAGACTGTGGTAGTGGATGGGTGACGATAACCTAATTGTAAAAAGAAAATATGAATTTACCGCGAAGTGGAAGTGGATGAAAGAAGTCGAGGGGAAAGTAGTTTTGAAATAATCCGTGTCTAATAGCTGAAATTATACTTGACACGATGCCATCGAGCAGAACGTTAGCAAGGCACTAGAACTAGAGCTTAACGTATTAACTTTCTAGCCTAAGGGATAGAGGCCTAACCGAGTCTCCATCGATTCTCGATTTATATGTCGAAGGTCAGATTGGAAGGCAAAAAGACGTTTCCACTGCTCGGATGCAGCACACGTCAGTTTGATGGTTCATGTATCGTGTGGAAGACTGGGAAAAACAATGACCCATTTAGAACTGCGTAGCGCACCACTGAACCATCAATTAATTTCAAATTATGTTAAAGCTAATCTTGAGTTTTAGTAATAAAATTGCATTTCGAGAAGAAACTGACTTAAATCGATTCGAACTTGCTCATTATAGCTCAAGATTACCCGTCAACATGTATTACTCCCGAAATGATTCTGAGCGCAGGGTGGGTGCCTAGATCGGTGCCGAGTTACCGAGGGTGGGTGTCGAGTTGGGTGACGATTTGGGTGCTTACTTGAGAAACTAATTGGGTGGCAAGTTGGGTACCGAGTTTGGTGCAGATTTAGGCGCAGAATATTATCCGTATCAAATCCGAGTTGGGTGCCGGGTTGGGTGCCGAGTTGGATGCCGAGTTGGGTGCCGAGTCAGTGCCTAGTTTTTAACATCACTGGGTGCCGAATGGGTGCCGAGTTGCGTATCGACTTTCGTGCCGAATTAAGAATGTTAGGTGACGAGTTGGGCGTAAAGTTGTAAGCTAGCTAAAAACAACACGTGTACTGAACTAGGTTACCAAATGAACAAACTAAAATAATACAACAAAAAACACTAAACCCACTTGGAAAACATACAAACTAGTTTCGAAAATGTTTGTTCAAAATATTTCGTAGCGGCATTTGCCGACTCCTGCAGTTAAGATAGGTATTCAATTTGTGAGAGGGGCATTTAAATTGAAGAAAAGTATGATTATTAATGAATTCATGTTTTTCCTTTAAAGAACCATCTAATAACCGTAGGATGATGAATCATATGACATTGATCATACACATACATGTTCATGGATTTATATATATATATATTTTTTAAATCAACCCCAAATCAAAGATAATGCGGACGTTACTTGTGTGTCAAAGTTCAACACTGGGAAGAAGACCGAATGTCATGGAATGGCCGCAAGTCAATGGATCAACGGTGGATGCGTGTGCTTTATGACAGGTTAAGGGGATAGAGGTGGTGGAGAGAAGAGAAAGAGAGAGAGAGACAGAGAAAGAGAAAGAGAGAGAGAGAGAGAGAGAGAGAAAGAAAGAAAGAGAGCGAGAGAGCGAGAGAGAGAGAGTGTGTGTGTAACGAAGACAGAGAAAAACCGCGACAAATTACTCATACATTAACATCAATCCAAACAGAGAAATCATAAAGATATGATGACAAATTTGTCATATTGTGGTGCTGTGTTGGCGGGGAATTTTTAGAAGGAATCAAAAGAGCTTAGCTTTGAGACCACCTGCTAGTCTTGTCCCAAACAAGTTTTTATCAGTTCAACCTGTTTAGCAATTTCAAAATCCAATTTCAAAGTTTGGGCAGATTAAATAATACATGTTAAATTATTATTTTTTGGCAAATTATTCAGGATGTCACTCCCGCCAGTATGGATAGATGTCGTGAGCAGCCAGTTACTTTAATAATAAAGTAAACTATAAATAAAAACACCCTTCAAATTTAGTACCTTTTAATAAGAAAACGGGTGATCACTCCCATCACTCCGTATCATATGCAAATGATAACGATTAGTTTACGAAAAAAAACACCAAGATCTTAGAGAATGACGCGAAGATCTACGTCGGTGAAAATAGAATCTCTTTTATTCTTTGACCTAGTTTTATTCCGTGCTGGTAAACTTTCTTGCCAACAGAACTTCAGATTCTCTTGATGATAGAGACTACGTACGACCTGTATCCTGCGGGGGCGCGCCCCTCGAACCAAGCCCATCAGGACATGAAGGGCTCCCCACGGGGTCCCGCCGGCATAGGTTTCGGCGCTTCGTGCCGACCAAGTGACTCGTGGTCACCCCTCGTCCGAATTTAGCTTCCTTATCCCTTTTGCATCTTCTCATGTCTTTAATTTCGTGTGAAAGTTTTCCTAGGGTTGGGTACCTAGAATGGGGTTCGGGAGAGGCTATCCCTAAAGATTTCTAGGATATGGGACAAATCGGTCATTCATTTTATGGTCACTTGTTTATTGTAATAACCCGCCGTCACAACAAATTTGTCATTTCGGGCTCGACAGGAGAGAGAGAGACGGGATGGAGATGGGAAAGACAAGAGTGAGAGAGAAAGAGAGAGAGAGGGGGGACAGATAGACAGACTATAGAGCAGTAAAGAGAACGGATGGGAAAAAAGAAAGAGAGCGAGAGAAAGCAAGAAAGAGAGACAGAGAGAGAGAGAGAGAAAGGGGGGGGGGGGGGCTAGCTGTCAAACGTGAAAGTGTGCAATAACATGAACCGTATTTCTTTAAAAAGAAAAATAAACAAAGAAGTGGGTCCTTGATAAACAAAATAAACTTGCCATTTAAGCTTTAGAAAACAACTTTTGTTATTCATTCATATTCATATGAAATAATAATTATCGTATGTTTTATTCAGAAAGAGAGAGAGAGAGAAAGGAGAAGATGAGTGACTGGGTATGGTATGAAACATTTTGTTGCCTCAGTGTTGATTTGCATTTTGAAACTGGTAATAATATGACGGTGTCTTGAGCAAGACAGGTACCAGGTAAGTGAAAAATAAAGATATCTATTTCCATCTTTGCCTATGTTTGTTCAATCTGTTTATTTTGACAAATTGTCACACCATTTCATCTTAACAAGTCATTTTCTCTAGTATATCTGCAACAATTCACAGATAATGTAATAGCATCTCTTGCTTCTTCTCTTTCATTTTCTAATCTCAGTCATCAGAACGCTGCAGAATACTCCTAGAAATTGAAAGAAGATATTAGATCAACATCAACACAAGTATCTTTCATTTCCAAGACGTCTGTCCTTTCTCAACATGAAGTTCATTGTTTCTGCGAAATCGTAATTGTGATATCAAAAGTAAACTTCTATAACAATTTTCACTCCCCATGGAGCAAAATGACTTTGGAAAATGTAAGACGACTCGAGTCAACTTTCTCTGAACCTACACATGTTGTATGTCTGTCTTCACCGAGGCACATTTTATCTTTCTTTTTTTTAAATTGCATAATAGTAATACCATTATGTGTTTGGAATGATTTTGTAATCAGAAGTTGCAGTAAAGATATGTAATAAACGTAGCTAATTATTATTGCGACACCCTTTATTATGACCCCCAACAACATACAAGTACATGTACATATCTTTTGCAGGCTGCATTGAAGTATATTGTGATTATGGAAATCAGTGGTAAGGCCAGTGGAAGGGCACTGGCATAATGGGGGGGGGGGGGGGGCATTGGTCTTATGTGCTATCGATGAAAGGAAGAGAGATTTTTAGATGGGTCTTATCATCATCTGTCTACATTACCCTCTCCCCTATCTCCCTCTATTTCTCTTTTCTTCCGGCCGTTCAGTTAGGAGCGGAGGAGGGGGGGGGGGGGGCTGACCTCTGTAACCAGGCCACTGATAGAAATGGAGGGTGGGGTAGAAAGGGCTAGACAGTATTCCTTTTCAATCATTACCAGAAACTTTTCTACATGTGCTGCGTGGTGATATTCGCGGTTAGGCTTCGCCCATCTCTACACCGGTCAAAACAATTGAGGTGTCACTTTCTTTATGTCCATAGAAACTTCATCGTATGTCCATGGTCAGAGTGTGAAACCAATTTGAAGAACAGTGCATGCCCTGCTATCTCCCATTACCGCCATCCCCTCGGACTCGTGGTTGAAAATCATCGGTGCCCGTTATTACATTGTCGGCAGCGGTGATGTTCTTCAGCATCCATTACGAACTCGCATGCGAATGGCATTTGCAGCTTTGCATCTCGATCTGTAGATGATGGTAGAAAAGAGAAATAATTTATCATGAATAAGCTGGAATAGGATTTATTTTGTAAACAGTGAGACATGTTTATTTAGTGGGAATGGAATGATTGCAATGGACCACAAAATATTAGATAAAGTTACACATTCATAGCTTTATAGCTTATAATATGATTTACATGTGTAACTGATTATTACCAACGTATTTGTTAAGGCAGAATGTATGGTGGAGATAAAGTTCCGGGGGTGCATGCATTATATCGACAGGAATTTTTTTTTTTAATGGAAGATACAAGATAAATGTTGAAAATAGATTTACAAAATGGAAATATATAAATCATCTAATGAGGGGGCAATGAAAATTGAAATTCTAAACAGCTGGTAGGGGTAAACATGGCAGATCTTAAAGGGATTTGGTAACTTTGTAGAGGCTTGATTTAGTAAATTGTTGAATTTTGATATCTGTCTTGTATAATAAATAAATAGCCAGACATATAAAGGTTTTCAAATATATAATGCTATCATTAAGATATCTATGACTGAATACTCCCATTTACGAAAGCGTATATGGCCATACGCTTTAGTCTAACACTGAGTGTATGGGGAAAATGAGTCTGGCATTTCCGGTCACTTGCATAAAAATTATGTTTACTTTTGTGAAGCACATGATGATTTTGAAGTGCTTTTTTTTCCTGGGCTTCATTTTTACACCATAATACATACACTGATAGCATGTAAGGTCAGGCAGCTCAGATTTTATCAAGCCTCTACAAAGTTACAAAATCACTTTAATATCATTCCCTTCCACGGAGTTGACTTTAAAATCTCCTCCAAAAATGATTCCGACATGTTTTCAAAATAGCTGCAAGGCGCTCGAATGAAGACGGAAATAAAATACATGAAGTCGTGGGATGAGGGAATCATTTAGCTTTTTAAAACATGATATAAAAAAGGATTATCAAACCAATGCCCGGAAGACGTTATGTCCGAATCAAGAATTATGATTGAAAATCCATGCGATAGCGAGCTACGACAGTCATCATATTTCTTTATTCATCTTATACATTCATGTACTGATTACTACGGCGCAAGAATGTTACAGCGGATATCCTTAATCCACTTTTTGAGGTTTATAATCCTAGACAGGATAATCCACGCCTGGGGATATCCAAATCTTTGGTGTACTTTTTCAAGGTCAATATTTGTGCCCGAAAGGCAGTATAATATTTCTGTTCTTTTATAATATGATAGTAATGATTGTAGAGAGAGAGGGAGAGAGAGAGAGAGAGAGAGAGAGAGAGAGAGAGAAAGAGGGAGAGAGAATAGAATGAAGGAGCAAATCAATTTTGGTCAGTGACGGGCGGATATGATTCACAAATCGTGTTCAGACCTCCATTTTAAAAACGTTTTTCTAATCTTTAGAACAAAATCATGTTACGGATTTAATTCAGTCTGCTGTTTGTATTTATTAATGCAAGTGGTGTCTCTGAAAATATTCCTCGAAATTTAGACTCATGTAGTATGTTGTCTTGTTACTTGATAAATTCTTATTTGACGCCCTTTCTCAATTGTTGTTGGAAACTAAAAGGAATAACCAGAGCCACACAACATGAAGAGACAATTGTTCTGTATGCATTGTTTTTGTAGCGTAGCGTACTGTTAATATAATACATATCCAAAATCGGTTGTAATGTAATAATTCAAATCACCATCCAGTTTTGTATGGGTCCCATATTAATAATATTATACGTTATACTTTGTATATCATTTTGTTGGGGAAAAAATCACAGTAGAGCACATTAAAATGAAGAACGCCATGCAGGCATGGGTATGTCTCTTTGAGTATTATTAACGTATGATGAAATTTCTTCCATCGTTTTTACTTGGATCTATCATAATGATATTAGATTGGGGAATTGTGTGAACGCCAAATACCAGCTTCAAATACATGTATGCTAAGTATCACCTAACCAGGGAACTGCCACATCACTCTGACCTAACCGTAATTACACGGTAAAGTACTTTACGAACAAAGCATAGAAAACTAGTTCACAACTCCTATACCACGCATTATAAGGGGAATTCTCTGTCGACGCCATAAAGTTGATATGACAGATAAGAGGGTTAATAATGATGAGTCCCCTTTTGTGGATCCAATGGGGGTTCCTACTTTACCCCAGGGTACAAAAAGGGGGCACGTCCGGACGAAATAACCGCAATTGTTACAGGAGCTGCTCGCGCGGTCATTTCTACGATTAATGAAGTCTGTTAGTGAATTGTGGGGGGATTATAAACGAGTTAGTATTGTGCCTCTTTATCTTCAATTGATATCAAAACCATTCTTTGTATTCATTCAAGATGGTGATGATGATAATGATGATGGTGTACCTGTACTATGTTCCCACTTTACTCACAAAAGGCCCCTGATTTATTACGCATATACCCCTCGACTAAATCTCATCGCCTTCGTACTGAGGTTACCCTTTTCACCTGACAACATTAAAAGTACACCGGGAAGAAAAACCTGCACTAAAATTGGAACAAAGTCCTTAGAAAATTGAGAAATATTCGTTTGATTTTCTTTGTGAACTTTCGATAGCACTTTGTAAGATGAATACGCTAGATCATTAAACTGATGAGTAAAGTGTATATTTGGAGAGCGTTTTATCCGTGGGATTAAAGCAATTACAAGATATCATCTTTGCTTTTATGAAGTCCATTTTAGGGAAGAGGTTAAGGGCGTCGTAAAAGTTTGGAGGTAGAATGTTACCCGCCTTTAATGGTTTAAAGAGAAGGTTGAGTTCTGGGAGAGGTGAAATATAATTTGTGAACTTTCTCATTCTTTTTATGTCAGTTGGGAAGAACGTCATTTTAGAAATGTCCCCTGAAAAGGATTGCTCTTCAAAAGCCCCCATATTCCAAATATGACGAGAAATAGCTGAAATGTTCGGGCCGACCATTCATGCCACTTGTGTGTGCAGTCCCATATACCCATTTCTGTGTGCAGTACATGTGCTTTTCAGCGAAATTGTCAGTTTCTTATCATTTTGGTGAATCCAAAACCTCACAGAGTCACATTATATGAAAAAATTCTATGTAGACATGACCAACCTTTCCCAATCTATTTGAGACAGTTTCTTTCAAAATGTAATTTGTTGATCAGAACTCAGCTTTATCTTTAAAGGGATTCGGTAACTTTGTGGAGGCTTGATTCAATAAATTGTTGAATTTTGATGTCTGTCTTGTATAATGATGTTCAGAAGGATAAATAAATAGCCAGGCATAGAAAGGTTTTCAAATATATAAAGCTATTATTAAGATATCTATGACTGAATACTCCCATTTACGAAAGCGTATGGCCATACACTTTAGTCTATCACAGAGTCTATGGGGGAAAATGAGTCTGGCATTTCCGGTCACTTGCATATCTTTACTTTTGTAAAGGATATGATGATTTTGAAGTGCTTTTTTCCCCCTGGGCTTCATTTCTACACCATATTATGTACACTGATAGCATGTAAGGCCAGGCAGCTCAGATTTTACCAAGCCTCTACAAAGTTACCAAATCACTTTAAAGGTACCACTAAGCACTGATGATACCAGCATTTCTAGTTAAGTGACATTCAAGCTTGATATCATAAGAAATGAACTTATGAAATAAGTTATGCTATTGTGCTATCCCCAGTATGTTAAACGAATGCGTCGAATGTCATATTTTCAACAGAATGGATCAAAACAAAAATAGTAATGCTACAGGTTAAATGACATGAACACATCCAGGGGAAAATCAAAGATCTTTAACAGTATTGAAATAATGGAATCATGGATAACGCATCATCGATACATATTCATATCTCTTGCGAAGAACATAACCTGGGAACTGAAATTTTTCAAAACATTTCAGTCAGGATATTTTTCTGCACCTGCATCAAATATGACAAGTTTCAGCAGTAAGTCTGCTTGTGGAAAATGTCCTCGAGCCAAAAGATAGGTTTATCATAGCCCAGCAATATAGATTGGTAACTTCGAGGAAAATGTGTCTTTTATACTGGAAAGAGGGATATAAGAAAAAGATACCGTAGCCCAGCAAGGTTATTTGAAATAGAGTCCGGAGAAAAAAATAAAGTGAGGAATTCCTTGAAGATTAATTCATCTCATTTCTCCACATCTATCCTGCTAACTCCACTTCGAAATTATTCTTTTTTTTTCCTTCAGTGTTTACCTATCCATCTTGGCTCCAGGATTCTGTAACCTCGACCAGGCTCGTCCAAAGGCCAGACTTTAGAAGTCGGATAGGCTTTCAAAGGCGAAGATCCGATTTCCTCACGGGATTTCCCTCTGCTGTGTACACATATCCGAACAGCTTTATCGGATATATAGTGTTCGATCACATTGGAAAACGTATTTCCGCACATTAAAGTTTACGTATGGGGCACTGAGTAAAGCGGGGCATATTATAACAAAAAATGATTTTTTGATCAGGTTGTGTACTATACCACGACTATACACAGTCATGATTTAGGTCAAACTCTGTTCCATATTCATGTCATGATATTGGAGAATCTAAGAGGAAAAGAAAAGCTCGGCAAGAAAAAGAAAAGCCCCAAAGCCGCCCACTTCCTCCCATGTAGATTTTTATCATGGCTATGTCGATTGGATGATGAAAAAGGAGCCAACTTAGAAAAGAAAGAACTTTGACCGACTTGTAACTGAAACAATTTTCCTTCTACAAATTGTTGTTACAACTGATTAGACTTTGGGAATTGGGAATGAAATATTACCCATGTCGTTTTGGAAATATATCTCCCTCTTTTCCCTTCCGTTTGGAGCTTGGGTTTTTGGCGTGGTGACGACATACAGAGCAATTTAATTTGGGAGAAATGAAGCGGTTGAACGTCGGCGGGAGAACAAGAGTTTGGTTGCCATGGTAGCCGTGAAACTGGTGGGTCTTTTATCACCGATGTTAGGGTTGGTTTATGCGGTCAGACGCGTTCTTAGACCGTCATATATGACTTTGAGTAGGATCAAAGACATCCCCGCGTATTACTGTATAAATCTACTGCGGTGAAAAGAGTTATGAAATCACGACATAACTTTAAAAAAAATGTCAAGAAAGTTAGACATCAAACTACAACGCTTTCACAAATATATTTATTTTCACATTTCTGTTTATCTGTTTATAAGTAACATTTACTTTGTTTTCAAGAGTCAAAGGCTACCGACTTGTCCGCTCCCCCACAAAACTTGAAGAACAAGATAGCAAATACATGTATGTCGAATATATTTGATTTCCATGCCATCTGGAATGGCAATGAAATTAGAACTCCTATCAACATGATCAGCTAGTTTTGAGAAAGGATTTCACTTCTCTCTGCACATTCAATTTGATGATGGTTGTGATGGTATGATGGTTTATTTTATATGACTGCTAAAAAAAGCATGTGTATTTGCTTGTAAATTAGTAACCAGGGGACCGACGGCTTTACGTCCTCTTCGAGGGACTTGGAATGAGGATTAATGCCTAACCAAATATTGTCACGACCCTTTAAACTTGACTCTGACCGTTTGAGTGAAAACTGTCGATAATGCAATTATTGACAACGAATACAGCATGCATTGGAGTATAACATGGAAAAATATAGGATTTCAATCAATAAACCTGTTCACTAATATTTATTTCAATTCATTTATGTTTCTCCCCAGAACCACTGATTACTATTCAATTCCCCTGCTTCATATAATGGCATCTCTATGGATGGAATCCAGTTTGCATGCATTAATTGTTGCTATGTCTGCCAAGCGCAACTGTTGTCCAAGTATGTGAGGAAGCATGCCCATTTAATGTGGGTGTGTGTGTAACTGGGTTTTTACAGACGTGTATCAATCAGATATGATTATTTACGTCTGGGACCGACCTTTAACGTCACCATCCGAAAGACGTGACTCAGTCTCGAACCTGGGTCCGCTGAATCAGTTTATAACTTCCACTGGTAGCTGGATTACAGGCACCATTTAATTAATTTTTGTATTGTATTTGAATTGGTATTTTATCATCCAATTATGGTTATTGAAACGATATTTTGATAATCTTTTCCTCCTTTTTTTTCATAATTTCGAATTTCGAAATTTTATTTTTAAAATTTAATTTAATTAATTTATTTTTTATTTATTTATTATTTATTTTTTATTTATTTTATTTTTTAATTTTTTATTTATTTATTTATTCATTTATTTATTTTATTTTTTAGGGGGTAAGTTTATGCGTGAGTTAAACGTTCAAGCTCACATATTAGTGAGCTTTCGAATGTGTCGACCTGAAAGCCGTCCTAGATCCTCCCAGCGACAACGGACTGCTTTATGTTATCTGCATACCGCGCTTTGTGCAAGAACGGCTCACCCGTCCACTGGCTTCTCCCTCGTCCACTAGTCAGATCGAGAACGCGTCAAACATGGTTTTGCCGTCTTCTCTAAAACGTGAACCTCGCTTCACCCATTGTTAGCTTCATGCTTCACCTACTTTGTATGCAGTCAACACAAAGCAGTCCATTGTGGCTGGGAGGATCTAGGACGGCGTTCTAGTCGACACATCCGAAAACTCTTTATTATGTCTAATTGTAGATCATGACATGATCTTTTCCAGGGAGTGGGCGTACGTTCACATACACATGCACGATAGCGCAGTATTGGATCAAGCAGAAGGCAATAAATCCGCAATCATTCACTTTCATTCCAAATACTACAAACAGACTCGACATTTTTAAACAAACTTTCCGTCGCCAAATATCGAAGGAATGTCGACAAATGTAATCGAAGACCAAACTATTCGTCAACTCTGACCCACGGACAAATCAACCATATCTTCTTGGTAATAGACGTCTATATCAGTAGAAATACATGTTTATCGTTTGGAATCTACATCATGATCTGCAAAGTTTAGTGTTTAAAACTTCAAACATTATTCACATTTCTTTGATCAAAATGAAATTGTCAACAACATACTGAGCGTGTTACAGGAATTAATAAATGAGTGATGACTGTTAAAAACAAGATGAAAGAATTACATGAAGTGATTATACATTATAAGAGAGGGAGAGACGGGAGAGAAGTTAACGGATAGACAGAAAGGGTGAAAGATAGATAGATAGAGAGAGAGAGAGAGACAGAGACAGACAGTCAGAGAGAGACGGAGATAATCTGGCAGATAGAAAGAGAAATAGAGAGAAAAGAGGGACAGAAAATAGAAATAGTGTGAGAGAGAGAGACGGGACAGAGACAGAAAGAGAGAAACTGAGACTGAGGGGAGAGAGAGGGAGAGAGACAGAGAGACAGAGAGACAGACTGACAGACAGATAGAGACAGAGACAGAGAGGAACAGAGGGAGGGGAGGGAGATAGAGAGGCGGTGAAAGCTTGTCACAAGACCATGTTCAAAGTGAAAACCCGACATGAACCCTGACACAACCTCTAAAAATGCTCAAGCGTCCCAGCGGGTGACCTTTGAACTAGATGCGCCAAGCACCACAATGGATGCTTACACGAGTAATGCTCACCATTATCTCCTTCTCATCTGTTTTACTTCATTATGACGTACCGGTTGCTCTCCCCCCCCCCCCTTTATTACTAGACGAAAGGGAGGGGAGGGGGAGAGTCTTTGATGTTTTGCTTTCAAAATATTACAAATCAAATCAATCAGTTTGAATTGATATCCACAATTATTTTTGTATTATCATCAATTAAATGTTACGTGCTTGAACTTCACACCCCAGTCACACGAACGAGATCGACACGAGGGCTCCGTTTCATAAAACTTGTTATCAGTAACAACTGCCACATTTCTATGACAAATCTGCTCTCAGCCAATCAGATCAAATGATTTCAGTAGCTTATATTGCAACTTGGTATTGATAACAAGCTTTATGAAACGGGACCCAGATCGACCTAAGACCGTACAAAAAATCGGTCGGTTTAGCTAGAGTCGGGGTGGTGTCGGTTTTGGTGGAGTGACTGAGGTATTAAACATGACCATGATGACGTAGCGCGGTGGATGCTTGGGTATCTTGGATGTTTTGCTTTCAAATTGTTCTACGTGCTTAAATTTCACACTTTAATTCATAATTGATTCATCCGACACGTCATGATTCATAAAGATAATAATACAAGATGCTTTGCTTTCCTCTCAAATCACAAGACTGGGCAGTTTTCCCATTCAGACTTTCGATTTTGTTTAGAGCTAAAATAACAACAATGCAATCTATTCATGGCTTGTCGAACAGAGATCATTCTTCTGAATAAATATAATTAAATCTCATAAGTGTCTTCTTCTTTATATTCTCTGTATACTCTTCTTTAAAAAAAATGTTCAAGAGTTAGGTGCATTGTTTTAGTTTGCAGACGACATTAAAAAAAAAAAGGTTTTCGGAACGATATATGATTTTTAAAAAGACAGAGACGCTGGGAAGAAATATGAATATGACTCGGATGACTTTCCGCGAAATCTTTGCATCTCGAAATTGGTAGCAGGAAATCTAGTTTCGAATCACCGTTTGTTTTGACGGCATGGGTGCACAAGTTTGTTGAAATCAAGAATTTGACCAGACCTCGCTCAGATCAAAGGGTTAGAGAAGGCTGGTGTTGATTTGAACAATCATAGATATAATTGAAATGCTTTTTTCTATGTCTTCTGTTTTGTTTCTCAGTCAGTAAGTCCACTTTGGCAGAGGCTCTTCACGAGGTGCTTATCACTAACAAGATCGCTTTCTATTGATTCAATAAAACATGTAAATAAAAAAAAATTATAAAAAAGAAGATTCTCCCGATCATCACTGAAGGCCGGTCCATCGTCAGCGATAACGATAACTTTAAGTTTCAAATCGGGTTCTTGAAGTTAATTACGTCGAAAAAGTATCGGATATCGGTGTTACAGGTCCAAGCCCATCATGCTAATTAGCCTTCAACACCGATTTTCCCAGATCGGTGGCTTATCAAATACATTTTCCACATAAACTTCGGGAGACCTACAGTTATTTGTCGATCGTTATCGGTGATATGGGACCGGCCCCTTATGCACATAGTACGCGTCTGAGTTGATAGAGAGTTAACGAGTAAAATGGGCTCAAAAATATACATAATTATGTAATTCAACCCGCGAAGTACTATTAAAGACACAACCGAAAAATGCATGATGTTCTATCAAAGGGTAAGAAGTTACAAGTAAAAATTGAATAGATGAAGAAATGATAATTATATCAACTTGAAGACAGGTAACCAAAAAAAAGGGGGCGATTGAAAACTGAGTATGAGCAAGAAACAATGAGTTTCACGAAATAATAATAACTGGTGATTATGGAGATGGAGACCATACATAATGATGAGCGAAACAAAACAGACCCTCCCCTCCCCCCCCCCCCCCAAAAAAAGAGCAAATAAGTGGAGAAATTTTGGCCTGATAGTTGACAAAAATAATATCGCGTCATTTCCTTTCAAATTTCAGTAGCGAATCTGGGTATAGGGCATTTTGTCTGGTAAAACACTTAGTGATGGCTTGTCTCGAATGGGTGGGGTGCGGGAGCGGGATGGGAGCGGGATGGGAGCGGGAACGGGCACACCCTTTCGAGACAAGCCCCCGGTTATCTCGAATGGACGCGTTCCCAGCGAGAAGTTCAATGAACGCGCCACTTCGAGACAACCGGGGGGGGGGCTTTCCTCGAATGAGTGTGTTGAGTAGACTTTTGTAATAGACGTTTTAGAATTTTTTTTGAAAAATGTACTCTTGCTGGGTTTTTCGTTTTTCTTTTGTCTAAGATGTAGAAAATATAACCGGCAGTGGCGGCACCAGGATTTTTAAAGTGGGGTGGGGGGGGGGGGGGGGCAAATGGGGGCAAAAGAAATTGTTGGGGGCAAGGGCGGACAAACAAAATTTTCCACCCTTTTATTTTTTTCACTCCGAAAATTATTGGGGGCAACTGGGGGGCAAAGCTTCTGACTGGGGGGCAAATGCCCCCCCCCCCCCATGCCCCCGGTGCCGTCACTGATAACCGGGGGTTGTCAAATGAATGTATGAGGTTGCATGAATTCATAATGGAATGTTCATTTAAAATTCAAAGGTCTGGTCGGGCAGACAGTCCAGAATAGAATGTTAATTCACTGCGGCGTATTTTTTTACGGGGGGGGGGGGGAGGCACAAGATGGCCATGCCCCACCCCTTATTGGTGGGTGAGTAAGAAAATAGGAAGATGAATGAGGAAGATGAAAAAATATTCCCGGGAAAATGTAAATAGGGGTCAATTTTCGCAGACTCTGGTGGTTTCCTCCCGGGGATAGGTGGGGGGGGGGGGGGGGGTTAATTTCCTAAATTGCCTGGATAGGGGGTCCAATATCTCAGAAAATTTCCCGGGATAGGGGGTAAAACAAATTCCAACTTCTCCGGAATAGGGGGTCACTTTTGAAAAGGAGTTACGAGCATAGGCCTACCCCTGGTATGGGGAGTTGGGGGCCGGGTACAAACGACCTTATGAGTTTTGACTTTTGATAGTGGGTATTGATAGAATGATAGTGGCATTAAAAGGTGTTTCTAACTTTGGAAAGATGATAAACACACCTTGGCTTATGTCAGCACATGTCTGTAACACAATTTCACAATATTTAACAGGTCACGCCAAAAAAATAAAAATAAATTAACAATCCTAGCTACGCCACTTGCCCTTTCTTCCCCGTGTGTTTTAATGCATAATTATTCAATTCTCCGATTTATTTTGCACAAATAATGATTTCCTTGTCAAAAGCATTTTTAGATACCGTTTTTTTATATTTTCTACATCTTAGACAAAAGAAAAACGAAAAAACCAGCAAGAGTACATTTTTCAAAAAAAATTCTAAAACGTCTGTTACAAAAGTCTACTCAACACACTCATTCGAGGAAAGCCCCCCGGTTGTCTCGAAGTGGCGCGTTCATTGAACTTCTCGCTGGGAACGCGTCCATTCGAGATAACCGGGGGGGGCTTGTCTCGAAAGGGTGTGCCCGTTCCCGCTCCCATCCCGCTCCCATCCCGCTCCCGCACCCCACCCATTCGAGACAAGCCCTTAGTGATCGACCGAAGCTTGTGCACTTGACTCTTGCCAGTAGCGAATCAGAAATCCTGACGGGAATTAGATTAATTTTGAGTAGTTGCTCGCCATGTAGTAATACCCCATTGACTAATAGCGAGATTATCCTTAGAGCTCTCGAGATTTACCCCTAATCCAATTCTTATAGGGCTTTACGAGAAACAGGGGAAGTAAAAATTCCCCACAAAATAATTGTTTTTTTATCAAAAAAATTACATTACATATTATGGAAATCGTCGTTAAAGAACTTACATGTATATTTTCATGATTTTAAATACTTAGACGTTCCAAACTCCACACACGACAGCAAGTTTTAAGAGGGGGCCTCTTTTTACCCGAGGTTTCATTAGCCCCCCCCCCCCCTCCCTAAAACTACTAAACAACCGACAGTGCAAGAGTTCATATAGTGTGCAAAGGCGGTACAAGGGATACAAGTTTTTACCTCCATGATATACGTAATGCAGCACTGAAAAATTACAGTGATCTGAAATAGTACGAAGGAGAGTGCCCCTCTTTCCTGCTCTGTTTTCTATAAAATAATGGCTACAGTAACGCTTGGCACGACATATTACCCTAACACCAAAACACCCGAAATTTCAACTGACGCTTACTATTTGGCCCATAATATACCAAATCCCATTGAAATTGTTAGGAAATAACGGATTAACTCTTTGTACGTCTGGAGGCGATTAGTAAAATCGCTTAATAAATCTGTGATTGATGTCTTATTAGGATGTAATTCAATCCGAGGAGAAAAGGAGAAGAAAGGAGAGGAAATAATCATTGTGTGTTGAGTGGTGGAGTGCTAGAGCTGCTATATATTTGACAATACATTCAACTTCCGCAGAAGACGAAAAACCAATTTATGAAGCAAAATAGAGAGGAAATAAAATCAAGGATCTCCAGGGATGATAATTAACACACATCATGTAATTCCTTATTTTAATGCTAAGCCTGATTATATATAGGCCTACGTCTATTCAGAATGAGTTATAATTATATTAATGTTAGTCTGACGGGTGGACGGACCCCTATAATAACGTGGTTCATAAACATTGATTTTGTACGCTGTGGACGAAATTGAGTGCTTCTCATTCGTTAAGAAACAAGAAACCATGTAGTAATACATTGGAAACAGAAGGGTGATAATGAAGACGAAGAGAATAAGTGATCGAGAAAGATTGATAGATAAACATAGAGACATGCCAAGAAATACAAATGTAGAGACAGAGAGAGAAAAGAGAGAGGTAGGGAGGAGAGAGAGAGAGAGAGAGAGAGAAGTCACAAGAAACACCCTACATTCATGACAGTGATAAATATGGAAAATACTACTTGTATAGCATGTCACCGAATAAACATAATTATGCAGTTGGCTTAATTTGTTTCAATTAATTACACAAAAATATAATCATAGTCATGATTCATTGGTTAGTATATTCAGAACTTGTAATGAGAATTTTAACAAAGAAAGTGGATATCTTCGTTATGAACATGATGAAAAGGAATCGCAAAATCCAATCAAAAACCTTTCAGAGATGAGAAGCTTCTTGTCAAAACGAAGATCAAGACTGGATTGCCAGGAAGGTCCTTATTCGGGGATAAAATCTAAGCAAATGGAAAGTTTTTCTAGACTCAAAAGAAAGCATCATGGACTTGGAGCAAACATAAACTTTGAGCATTATTAGTCTTCTTTAACAGACCATCGACGTTCATTCAGCTTTCATGTGCTTGCTTTATCTGTGTAGCTGTATGTAGATTGAGGCGATGCCCCATGTTGCAATAAATGGACTTTAATTCACTTCCAAGATAATTTAATTAATTAATAATAATAATAATTAAAAATACACTCCGTGTGCCTTCATAGCTATATTTTGAATAACCAAATATGCAGTACTATAATATTAATGATACATATATGCAGTGGCGAATCCGGGGGTACAAGGGGCACGTGAACCCTTTTTAAAACCAAGCGGGCATACCCAAAGTAAAAATAATAAAATACCAAAAAAAAATAATGGGGATGGCATCCTAATTGTGTTTTGTGCACCTCTTCAAAGTTTAAACAAAAATCACAGATAGTAACACTGTCAAGGTTCGTCATTGCCCGTCGGGGCAACCAAACATGCGATAACCTTTGGGGGGGGGGGGGGGATTTTCGGAATTGTGCCCCCCCACCAATCTCTTTACAGAAATCTGGATCCGTTCCTGCATTTTTTATGCATAATTAATCATTAGGCGACTCCGTGCAATGTGACCCATACCGTATGAAATATGTCTTTTAGCCATGATCTGATCCATAACCATTTACTTAGCCCTGTAATGGTTCTTTCAACATGTCCAATAGTCAATGGTCTTATGGAGAGATTATCCATTTTTGGAGGAAATAAAATGGATAAAAGACATTATGTCATTGCTCGGAATCGACCCATACTCCTTTCAAAAGTTTCTTCAAGGGCTATTGTGTTTTTTGGTAGTGGAACATGACTGAGCTGCTTCTGCCCAAATTGAGCTAATCCGTCTCTAAAATATCATTATCTCTACAAGTCGATGGGTTTGAAATTCTTACGTAACATTCTCTACGATCTCAATTTTAAATGTTGAAATCATTTCATGGAATAACCTTTATCTGAAATCAATTCCAGTGATGTCAAGTTCGAGAGTGAAACGTGAATAATTCCTATAGCACTCTGATCAGGCTTCAACGTATTACCTATTTCTCCCAACCAATGAGGAATCTTCGTTTTATTTCGTAGACTACACGGACGAGACGCTAGGTGAGCTAATAATGCCGGAAAAATATACTCTGGTGCCGGGGTTCTTCAGGTGTATTGCTATCTAATGCCATGGAAGGATGATCTAATGCTTGAGGAGGATGAGAGGGATGAGATGGGCTTTAGGACCAGGATCATAAGGATGTCCCGACCAAAATCCCCTTTCCGCCACAGGGGCTCTAGCTCGCGGGATGGAGGGGGTAAGACTCCAGTCACACCGGTATAAAGAGCGACACCAGAGCGACACCAAACCGGACAAAAAGTTGTATTACCTCGAATGGCTAAGAATAGGTCGGTTTGAAGTCGAGTAGGCGTCGGTTTAGCAGTGTGACTGAGGTATTATAGCATACCCCAGTCATACCGGCGAGACCGACAACGGACGGACAACGGGCCGAACAGAAAATTACATTACCCCGAATGGAAACGATTCGGTCAATATTGGAGTCGGTATTTGGCGGTGTGACTGAGGTGTTAGAAAGCATGCGGGATCGACGGGTTAAAGAAGGGATGCTGGACCGGGCTGAAGGGGGTAAAGCTCGAACGAAAATGAAGACTTGTCGGCAGCTTAGGCGGGTTCATGTTGTATTTGAGGGGTTAGAATACATTCTTGCTCTTGTACATACTATGACATGAGATAGACAAAAGACAAACCTCACATACACACAATGTGACAGTGCAGTTTTGATATTTTGAGAAACTAAAGACCCACCGCCCTAAAAAAAAAAAAAAACGGGTCATGAAGTTTGACAATCGTTACCATAGCAATGTTACCGAAACCAAGCGTAGGTTTTTGGCGCCTTTAAGAGAATGATGAGATAAGTGTTGAATACACAAGGCGGTAGGCTCAGTGGAGTAGGGTATGGAGAAGGAATATATATAGTTGGTTTAGTTGAAAGGATCTCATTAGACCAATTTCTGAGTCTTGGTATCGAAACCAGACCTACTTAGATCATACAAATCCACTTTGTATTTACAATTTGATCGTTTATTTTATCTAAATACACCATCATGACCATGGTATTTATATAGTCCTGATTACAGCACACACGAACGAGTCTGCATAAGTCTATTCATTTAGCACAGCTCCTGTACAAATATAATATACTCTACTGCGCTTTACATAGTATCATGTCCGATGATAATATGGAGTTACGCTGTTAGAATATATGAATATCATATTTCTTCTGTCTGAGCTTAAAGCTAAACTTATCTCAATAAATATAATGGGATTATATTTTGCAATATTTTTTAAATAAAAAGACATTTGCTTAAATCATGGACCCTAGTAGTTTGAGTAGTTTTTATTCAGATGGTATTTCGTTTGGCTTGTCAAAGCAAAGGTGTTCCATATTGTTCACACGTTATAAATTCTCTCGCCACCCAAGAAAACCAATCATTTTACGATGTGTTCACTGCCGGTATAAACCTCTTAAAAGAGAAACCGCCGCTTATAAATTTCCCTCTTAAAAGTAGGAAAAACTACAGAAAGCGAAGAAATAGTGATGTGTAAAACTACAAATCGCTTTCAACTTGTGGGAGGGGAGAGCCTTGACTTGTGGGAGCACAAACTAGCGAGTTTTAGTTGAAGGTTAATAACACTCAAGAGGCTTGTTACGATCCTACGGCGAGGTGACACAGCTCAAACCTGCACTGACAAGACCATGATAAGCTCAATATTCAGTGTAAAATCTATACTTGATTTGAATGCATTATTTATCGAGCGGTTGCTGATTTAGGGGGGGGGGGGGGCGTAGATTTAGAAAGAGGGACCGCCCCGCCCCCTACCAAAGACAACTCTGGATCTGCCCGGCATCATTGTCCATGAAGCCTTAAGGGTAAATGAACGATATGAATTTCACAAAGCCGGAGGCATTATGATTCAAAAGAGACCAAGATATTGGTGAAAGTCAATAAATTATCAGCTGAGGAATTGAGATCATTCCTAAAATATTGAAAAATCAACAAAAATTCAACAAGAATAATAAAATGGGAAGGGTTGTAAATGTTATTGTTTTCCTATTCCATGCTCAATTTGAAATATCACCTCAATATTTGAGTTCTAAGGTAGGCTTATGATTACATTTATATTCCGTGTACAAAATGTACTCAATGTCGCTCGGATTACTTATGAAATTATGTCGGAGCCGCGCGACTTCAAATACTGTAAGGTCGGTAATATTTGTGGGCGCATAACGGCTTTTTGAGCCGAGTTATGGGATTGCGGATTGATTTATGAATACTGTGAAAAAATCATATATAGCGCAGATATGTGTAGGCGATCACGAAGTGCATGTACCCTTTCTTATCATAAGTTCACCCCATATTATACTGCTACTATCAGCAGCAAATACAGAGATACAAAATATATCTGCACATTTCATAAGGAACTTGCATGAAAAAAAAGAGTTTTTTATAGAAAATACAGGAAATCGATCTTTGTATCCAGTTGTATTTAACTTGAAAATGGTTGGATTTATCATGTCAAACTATAAAGGAGTAGGCTACTTTATAGCCGGTGATAAAGTAAGATAACATCACCAAATTTTGTAGCAACACCGATCTGGCTGTTAGCTATACACTAGAACGAGGTCAAGAGAAAGGTCAATGATCTGCAGTAGTATAATCGGTGTAATCGATTTGATTTGAATGGGCCTATATACTCTAGATGAAGCAAGTTTAATTCTGAGAACCGGTAATGTATTCCGATAAGAATGTAATTTTTTAACAATCAAAATTATTTTCTACTTTTCTACTTTTTTGTGACAATTTTTAAATGAAGGATCAATAAACATTTAATATCAAATAAATGAAACGATGATAACATGTGTGTTTGTTAATAATCCAGAGATCGTGAATATATATATATATATATATATATATATATATATATATATATATATATATATCAAGGGGGTGGATCCAGGGAGGGGGCGAATCGGCCCCTCCCGCCCTTGAAACCCAACTGGCATACCTTAAAGTACAAAATAAAAAAAATGCCTCCTTAATTGTGTACTTTTCCGGCTCTGTGCCCCCTCTTTTACAAAATCCTGGATCCGCCCCTTCATCATAGAAACAGAATATCCAAACTTGGTTACAGTCATAAAACTTTAAGAGCGGACTGTGCCACATTTTCTTTCTATAATTCAAATTTCAATGGATTTTTAAAATCAGACTGGGTGGGTGTTAAGCTCTAGTTATACGCATTATCCACATACGAGAGCTTTTTGTTGGTTTGTGTAATTATGCAAACAAATTATATTTTCATAAGCATGATAAGAAAATAATTATGAGTAAGACTCATTATAAGTGAGTATAATAAGTAGCTCTATAGTTTACTATGTAAGCACTAAAAACAGATACGATTGTCGGGTACAGGGCCAATGGTCAGTAACCTTCACAGTGGAGGTCAGGCGAAATGAGAGGTATACGAGTAATATCTTGGCAATGCGTCAAAATAAGGCTCGGAAGAACATCAAAGTATTCTAGGCTAATTACACAGGTTGAATAGACCCATAGAACGCGGACAGACTAGTCAGGAAGAGATGCACAAAAGTCGTGATAGAAATCAATACAATATGATGAACATACTACATGCTTCAACCTTATTTCGGTGTCTTTTTTTTGTTGAAAGATAAAATATAGGACCAAACTGGGATGGCTTTGAGGGCTGAACACATGAGTACTTTGCCACGCAAACGAGTCAAATTCAAGCCATGGATATGACTACTTGACAGACAGTCTACAAACGTTTTTACGCAGTTATCATTTCCTATATCTTGGCCAGAGAAGTATAAAACATGAATATAATGAAATAAAAATTACAAATAAACTTAAAATTCAATCTGAGTATGTAAAACTACTTGACAAGTTTTGCAACATCTTTACGAGTTTCCATTTTCTCTGAAGCCGATTCAATTGAACTTGACGTATATTCAACGTATAATCTTTCTAAATTGGTGGGGGTGGGCAATATTGGAAGATTTTTATAAGCTATATATCATCAAGTCAGAAATTATCTCAAAATTTGATTAAAGTCTAGGGATCTAAACTATTTTGGTAGGAAGAGACCCCGAGGGCTGTCATCAAGTTAGTCTCAGCTTCCAGGTCTAAGATTTAATCTTTCTCACTCAGTAACGGCAATTTAAATCAATCCACCTCATCCTCTCACTCTTTTTCTCCTCCTTCTAAACTTTCATGTAGTTTCACATCTCAATATTGCTTTCTACTTCCAAGTCCTCCTTTCTTATCGGGCTGGATGGAGAGGCAAGAAAACCTACAGGCATCATGATGATCATGACGACGATTATGAAAATGGTGATGGTGTTATTCATGATGATTATGATGATGATGATGACGAGGAGGAAGGGAGGGGTAGTGGTGGTAGTTGTAGGAGGAGGAGGGGGAAGATGATGATTAGGAGGAGGGAATCGTGATGGTGATGATGATGCAGACAAATATGATGATAACGATGCGAACGACGAGGATGGTGATGATGAGGGGGGTGGTTGATAAGGAGAAAGATGAGGAGGACGACGTCTGATTGTTGTAATGATAATGTTGATGGTGATGACGAAAATGACGATGAAATGATACTGATCGTGCTGATGATGATGAGAAGGTAAATTTGAGATAGAAATGAATGCAGATGAATTGATATAGCAATACTTACAGAGGAATTTAAGAGATACCTAGATCACAGATCACCTGATCTGTGCACCTGCTTCGAAAGCATTATCATCATCATCATAATCAGAACTCTCCGACATCAAAAGGTATATCTTTTGTGGTGCGATGGAGAGTTCGGAAACAGGGGCGGGGTATCTATCATCAAGGTGATAGGATGTGATGGGCTACGCGCCGCCAAGATGGCCGTGAACTCTCGACCAGCTCCATCAGAATGTGGAGCGATATCAGGCTCATTCACACAAACGGAGAAAAGAGTGAGATTCAAACATCGATGTTAGGACCAGAATCTCACCTTTCTCACCTTTCTCGAGTGTGAATCCAAAATAGCACCATTAGTGTTTGTCTGTTTCTTTCTTTTAGTTTTGCGCTGCTTTGTTTTGTTTGTCTTTTTTTAACATAAATAAATATTATATATAACCGTTACTGGGCCAAGCGTTTTGTGTGTGAACGAGGTTACATAGTCTGATTCCAATACCGACACAACATTTTCATCAGCGTTGCCATCCAGTTTGTATGTTGAAAGATTCCCTTTTGTCATGTTAGTTGTCTTCATAAAAGAACTACAGTCTTTAAATGAGACTGCATCTGGGTATGACGTGCAAGACGTCATTATGATGATAATGATTAATAATTTTCATATATCACATCTATATCTGTCTTATTCCTCTAGTACATATATCAGAACAATGGCCTAGACTTACTTTCTGACATCCGTTCTCCATATGATCTTCTCATGTCTCATATCATTGCTCTCTTTTCCCTCGTAAATTTCGTGTTTTTTCCTAACTTTTCCTTCTCAGGTATCTATTTCAAATTTCAATAAAAAATGTCATACAAAACAAATCGTTTCCTAAACAAACTATGGCAACTCTTTCTTCACACCTATTAAACGACCCTTAACCACGACAATGATAAATTTAAAAGGGCCTCGTAGGTTTAAAGATGGGTACTGTTCATGCAATTGTAATGTGAAAGAAACGGTCTATACATAATCGGGAATAGTTGACAATGTAGTAAACAAGAATAATTATGTATTGGTAGGTTTTAATAAAAATCACAAAATGATAACAAGTTTACTCAACATGCTCAAGATTGCTGAATATCACAGAGAAAGATTATGGGTATATGGGACTACACTCTCATGAGGGTATTCATGAGCAATCCTTTTCATATGACATTGATACTATGAGAGCCTTCCACAAAAGAATAAAAAGGAATGAAACAGTTCGCATTTTATTTTTTTCACACTCTAAAAACAATCTAGTCAGATTTGACTAGAATAACTATTCTCACGGGCACCTGCACTATTCTAGTCAAAACTACCAGCTTCGGGTTTGAAGTGAACAGAATCCTAGTCAAAATGAACAGAATCCTAGTCAAAATGAACAGAATCCTAGTCAGAATGAACAGAATCCTAGTCAAAATGAACAGAATCCTAGTCAGAATGAACAGAATCCTAGTCAAAATGAACAGAATCCTAGTCAGAATGAACAGAATCTTAGTCAAAATGAACAGAATCCTAGTCAGAATGAACAGAATCCTAGTCAAAATGAACAGAATCCTAGTCAAAATGAACAGAATCCTAGTCAGAATGAACAGAATCCTAGTCAAAATGAACAGAATCCTAGTCAAAATGAACAGAATCCTAGTCAGAATGAACAGAATCCTAGTCAAAATGAACAGAATCCTAGTCAAAATGAACAGAATCCTAGTCAGAATGAACAGAATCCTAGTCAGAATGAACAGAATCCTAGTCAGAATGAACAGAATCCTAGTCAAAATTAACAGAATCCTAGTCAAAATGAACAGAATCCTAGTCAAAATGAACAGAATCCTAGTCAAAATGAACAGAATCCTAGTCAAAATGAACAGAATCCTAGTCAGAATGAACAGAATCCTAGTCAAAATGAACAGAATCCTAGTCAAAATGAACAGAATCCTAGTCAAAATGAACAGAATCATAGTCAGAATGAACAGAATCCTAGTCAGAATGACTAGCATCTGATCAAGAAAATGTGACCAGGCGATCTGGTAAAAAAAAATGAGTAGACGTTTTTATTTTTTTTAGAGTGCACCTTTCCCAGAACTCAATTTTCTCTTTAAGTCTGTTCCTTATGTTTAACGTGTCTTCCTCCTTTTCTCCATCACAAATGGGGGACATCAGTGCGACCCCGTCTAATCAATCAAGCTCCAGTCCCACTCCATTGCCATTTCCGCACATAAACGGTTTCATCAAAATATACAGAGCCTGAATAAACCCAGCCTCATGTATCACCAAAATAAACACGACCCAGGCAGAAAATGTTACAAGAAAACGCCTTTTTGCAGATTGGAAAATCAACGTATAAGGGTTCACGGTAAAACTGAAAGGGATCATTTTGTACCATGTATGTTATTGTTGTAATGGTCTAATTTTCTTGACTTTATAGTATAGACGGATACATAAAACACCTTGTCCATGCCATTTCATAGTTGAGTGTCGACGTGACAAAAAAACCAAACAAATGGAAAACTTAAGTGAAGAACTTGTTCGATTTTCTACATAGAATCTAAAACATTAATGATTGTGTGAAAACGTCATCTACTGCAAAGACAATGACAGAGGAATCTCTATTCCTTTCGTGATCATTTCGTGATCATTTCGTGATCATTTCATGGATGAATACAACTTTTAGAATGGTCATTTACGTGAAATCCACAGATTTGACTTGACCGAAGTTTGTAAAGTTTGTTTGAGGTTTGTGGCGTTTTTATACTTTAAACGAAAATGATGTCTACCATATTAACTTACTGCTCGACTTAAGAATTAGAAAATCAGTCTGCCGTTCTAAATTATGGGTCTTTAGCTATCAACTAGTAAATATGACTAAGTATCTTAGTCCGGTTTACCATTATGCTTACCGCACACGAGCTTTAACTTCGCATAAAGCTTCATAAAAAGATGAAAATTGCATAGGTTACGAACTATTTTTTTATGATCCTTGATGTTTGAGACTCTCTAAACATGTGGTCAGCCAATAGTTCCGGTGTGGTGGAAGGTTATCAGATGGGGGATGAAGTAAAGTATATTTACACAAGACAGTCCAGACTCCAAATGGCGTCATTAAAAGCTTGAACTTCGAGGACCAATCCAACTCAATGTCAACCTACCCTCTTAAAAGGTTGGGTAAATTTTGTTGGGCAACTGATGGTTGATTAAAAATGGCCAACGTTGTGTAACTCTTGCCCAAATCTCATAATGAAATTGTGTAACAACCCAACATTAGCTGGGCGGATTTTAACCAATAATTGTGTGAACAGTATGTCTCCTAATGTTGGTTAAAAGTTGGGTATTTTATTGCCCAATTATTTTAAGAGTGTAAAACTCAACCTAAAATTTCCTCGACCATGTTTAGTCGGGAAAAAAAGTTTACGGCAATCACTGAGTATGCAATCTTCATAAGGAAATGTTAGTGTTTACAGGTTACGGAAAAAATGTTTTTTCAATGTATTCACGAGGGGCAAAGTCATACGGGGACATCCCATCTATAGATTTTGGCTAACTAGTCGGTAATTTTAGGCTGGTACCCCTTCCAAGTTCCATATTAGTGGCATAACTTGGTGGGGTATGGCCGCTGTTTCAAATCATTTTATCGCCGCCCCTCGGTTATAATTTTCTTTTCAGAGCCTGAGAAAATGTCAATGATCCTAGCGAAAGTTTATAGATCACTGGGTTAAATCATATGAAGGATATAAATACTACAATTATTTATGTTCATTGTACTTGAATAAAATGGACGAACATAAAAATGTGCATGTTGACTGCATTTTGTACGAGACAAAACCAAAAAAAAAAATAATTTATTCAATTTTTAACATAAC
Organism: Heliocidaris erythrogramma; assembly: GCA_025617745.1. Classification (NCBI taxonomy): domain Eukaryota; kingdom Metazoa; phylum Echinodermata; class Echinoidea; order Camarodonta; family Echinometridae; genus Heliocidaris; species Heliocidaris erythrogramma. Next base: position 35,358,465 of record CM046857.1, on the reverse strand, counting down.
GCTTGACCAACGAAAAGGCAAATAAAGCATTTTGGCAATTAACATTTATATCTGAAAAAAACATTGCACATTTAAGCACATATTTGAGAACGTAAGAAGTTTTCCAATTAAAAAAAATGTTTTTAATATTTCACTAATGATATATTAATAAAATTGTATCTATAAATTAATTTCGTTGACCTAGGAACGAAAGAAACAAAATCCGATGAAATGTGTGCTGCAGGTCTTGCCCCAATTTTTCGTCACCCCTTCTTTAGATCTTGTAGTTTATTATAAGGATGAGTGATATCTGAGCTCATCAAACACTCGTAAACGCGCAATCTTGCTTACAATATCATCACGTTTAGTCCAACAAATGGGGTCATTTGACTTTTAATTCATTGCCTTCTCGTGCTCAGACCAAACTTGAAGATGGGAACAGAAAACGTGTGGTGGATACAAGGATTGCAAGTGATGTCGAATGGTGGATGATATCGTGGGGGGGGGGGGGGCGCGAACATGAAAATAAATGTTATCACGATCATATCTATCGAATATTTTTGCAGTAGTTTGCATTTCATCATTGAAATATTTAAAATAAAACATGAAATTACAAAGAGGCACCTCTCTGCCAGCGTATAATAAAGGGGGCGGTTGCCTTTCAAAATTTTCGGGCTGGGAGAGAGAGAGAGAGAGAGACAGAGAGAAAGACAAAGAGATAGAGGAGAGGATCGGAGGATCAGAGGTAGGTTTAAATGAATAAGTAGGAGGTTGGGAAATACGGTCGAAGACGAAAAAACAATTTTCCTCCTCGCAATGCTGCTGATATCCCACTCTAACCAGACAGATCGTACACGGCGAGATCGATTCGTCAAACGTGACATCATGCTAAAAGGTCATGCTAAAAGAGCGCCCATCAAGTTCAAATCTAAATATACATACGGAAGGTGTAAAAGAGGTAGAGACATATTGCCAATTTAGGGCCACCCCGATTCTGTAAATACACAAAATACGACACAGACGCGATATATTCTATTTTTACCATGATCAGGGGAGCGTTTCATGAAAGGACTTGTCTGATATTTTATCCGACAAATTTGCTCTCTGCCAATCAGATGTAAGGATTTCAGAAGCTTATAACAGTTGTCGGACAAAATATCTGACAACTTCCTTTCATGAAACGCTCCCCAGATGATGAAGAAAAACGCGAACTCGTCAACCATTCGGTCCTTTTGAGCACCGGCCGCCATGGCGGGAAAGAGCACTCACGCTTGGTGATGTTGGAAGAAGACTCGGCCCGCCACGTCGTTTAATTAAACAAACATTGGGTGACGTTTAAGAGCTAAATTTCACCATATTCTTCAATATAATATGATAAATGGCGAGGGTAACGAACGAGCATTGGGAAAGAAGTGAGGAGAACCAGGCGGTAGAGTCAAAGAGGAGAGCTCCGCGTTTTCACCCCCTTATAACAAGAGCGGTTAGGAAAACGTTTCAGTTTGGTATGACTAAAAATCATTTGATGCTAATAATAGTGAGATACGTTGTAATTTTAGAAACCGCTTATGTTGAAAATCCAGAAAATGTTCCTGGAAAAACCTTTTTGTCAAAAGCTACGCGGCATTTAGTATAATTTGAATAATGATATGCGCTTATAATTATGAACAGGCGATGAATAATGAACCTGCTCTTTGTAGAATCATTGTAAAGGATGATGATAGCGATTGACTCACAGAGAACTAAAACCAACTCATTACTTTTTCAAACACAGTACCCTAACAAAATAAAATCCTCTTATAAAAAGAAATAGTATTGATGATAACAATTTCTTTTTTTATAAAGCGTATAATATCATTCTACATTGGACTTCCAAAGAGCTTATGATGTTAGCTCGGCTTCAGCTATAGCTACGGGCTTCCGGTGACCACTATCAGCGCACAGTGACTTCCAATGAATAAATTCAAATGGAGGTATCCACCCCTGGGTGGAGGATGGCGATCGTGTGTACCAAAGGATCTGAGTGCCATGTCGAGGCTCGAACCCGAGACCTTCGCATATCCAGTCAAATTTTTAAGTCACCCTATTATAAATCCCCTAACAGAACCTAGCTTTAGATAAATTTTGTACCTTATGCTTTATGTCGAAAGAAGGCCCCGGCGACATTTGCAACGGGCATCATTTCGTCAAAGATGTAATAGAATGCAATTTGGTTTAAATTTAGGGTTATGGTTGGGTATATTGTTTGGTCCTTGCGTCATATGGAACCAATAAGTAGAGGTGTCGTGGTCTAGTGGATACTGTGCATCTCATGACTCGCGGTTTGAGTCCCGCCGCGGCAATATAATGCCCTTTGGCAAGACATTCATCTACATTTGCCACTCTCCACCCAGGTGAAGTAAATGGGTACCCAGTAGGAATAAATTCCTTGAATGCTTTAGCGCCTATATCATGGCAGCTGGGCTAAAGCCGGGATAATAATATGATACTTTGTTAAAGCGCAGTAGAGTATAGTAGCTGCGCTATAATTATAAATAGACAATATTATTATTATTAACAACAATTTAGCTCAAAGTATACAACCATCCTGCAATTGAAATGGGTACTTACGGGGCCAGCTCGTCTTTAAATTCGTATCGACTGAATGAATTTATAGACATACAGCTAGGGCATCAAGGTAAACGACCTTGTGGCGCCACCACGTTCATATGAAGAGCAATCAATCACCATGGCAACAAACAGGACGCCATGCTGAGTCTCTTATATCAAACACACATGTATGCTATGTGATATCATAAGCCAATACAAGGAGTTCCTTGGCTAATACAGCACTTATCTTATATGAGAGCAAATTTACCAATCGTTTACATTTTGAGATAACACGCGTTGTAATATTTTTTTCATAACGCTCTGCATTTTTTCTAACTCGACGAAGAAGTTAGATGTAAAAATTTAAACAAGAAATTAATGTATTTCAACTTTTCAATAAAGGAATGGAAAATGATAAAATGCCAAAACACATATTTGAAGACGTTTGTGCAATCGGACGGGTGCTGACGAATAGCAAATAGTAAGTCCCGCAAATACACAGATGATAAACACACGACATGCAAACCTAGAAATGATCATATATTATACAGATATCTCCTTTTCAGTATGCAAGTAATAAGTATAATACCGTAATAAGGGCGATAACTACATAACATTCATTGAAAAAAAACCCCAATAACATCACTATGTTAATATAACGTCGAGAAGGCTTTCGGTTCACCATGTGGTTAATCCTGAAAAGGACTGTTGAGTATAAGAAGAAGAAAGTGGAGAAAAGTTGAGAGAAGCAATGGAAAGGCGAGATAGAAATTCAGAGAATGTAGAAATATAAGTAGGATTTAAAAATTGGATAGTCTAAATCTTCCAGACTGAGCTGAAATCATGTCGTACGGGAGGACACTGGTTAGAGAACAGTCACTCTATCTGGAAACCAGCCTAAAAGGACACCTGGTTAATCGGCCTACTTCAAATAAAACCACATCTCAGTATATCAATATTATCTGAGAGAGAGAGACCCCTGAAGGGAGCATCTCTACCTGGGATAATTGCTCTTGAGTTGACTCCACTGGATACCAATGACATGACAGGCAGACCGAGACGGTCATATGCTAAATCAAAGCTCAAGTTCACACTGCTTCTTTAAGACCAATTTCTTGCAGAAGAAGAAGAAAAAACACCGGAAGAGTTTTCCTCGTCCTCATGCTCCTCGTGCTCGTTGTGCTCCTCCTCCTCCTCCTCCTCCTTCTTCTTTTTCTTCTTCTCTTCCTCCTCCTCCTTCTTCTTCTTCTCCTTACCCTTCTCCTTCTTCTTCTTCTCATTCTTCTTCTTTTTCTTCTTTTTTCTCCTTTTCTTCTTTTTCTTCTTTTTCTTCTTTCCCCCTTCTTCTTTTTCCCCCTTCTTCTTCTTTTCCTCCTTCTCTTTCTTTTCCTCCTCCTCCTTCTGCTTTTTCTTCTTCAATTATACTGATGACTACGGAAAGTGTTCATCCTTTCAGTGACGTTACAGAAGGGAAGTCGATAGTGGCAGTGGTGATTATGAGTTTATGAGGACCGACGTTTGTGATGGTGGGGTGAACATAATGAAGATGACGACGATGATATCGACGATGATTTTGACAATGATAATGATGAAAGTGTTGATTAGCTTGATTATATGGTTGGTGATGTTCATGTGGGTGATGACTGATGATGACAATGATATTGGTGATAATTTTGATCATCTGGTCTTGATGACAAAGAAGATAATGATGATGGAGAAGGTAAAGTATATAGCAATTAAATTGAGAATGATACTATTTAGTAAACTATATGGAATGGTCTATATTTATAAGTCTACCCTATATAGTCCTACATCACATTAGTCCCACTGATCCTATGTCCAGTTGTCCTACAGCCCACTGGCCCTATATCTCATATGTCCCACGTTTCATCGGTCTTACGTCCCATTTCCCCTACCCATTGTTCCTACATACCATTGTTCCTAAGTTCCATTGGTCCTATGTCCTACTGGTCCTATGTCCCATTGTTCATATGTAACATTGGTCTTATGTTCCATTTCCCTACCCATTGTTCCTACATACCATTGTTCCTAAGTTCCATTGGTCCTATGTCCTACTGGTCCTATGTCCCATTGTTCATATGTAACATTGGTCTTATGTTCCATTTTTTCTTCGTCCCATTGGTATTACCAGGGGGTTTACATTCCACTTGTAAATGTCGCATTTTCCCTATAGTCCCTACATCCCAATGGTCCTACGATCCACTGGTCAAAAAGCGTTACATTGGTCCTACGTCCCATCGGTCTGCATAATAGAAAACCTAAACCCTAACATAAATCTTGACCATAACCATTATGGGACATACAACCAATGGAACGAAAAACTATCAATTTCCCATCATTGGAACTACGACATATTACCGTAACTGTAGGACGTAAGACGCACTTTACAGGTGCGCCACGAGAACGATCGGGTCACAGACCTGGGTCTTTTCCCTTCGGGGTCTTTCTCCCAACCCCAAAATTGTAATTATCGATCATATTCGAACCTTTCTGACTTCTTTTCATTCGATTTGACGAATTGCCTTCTGTTAGTGATGACACCTCAGTCTAGCCATGTGAAGCGTGCAGTCATATCAGAGTTTTGCGACTCCTTTCAACTTTCCGATTTCAACAAAAATCACCTGTTGCTCCAATCAGTGTGCACTGCGGGATTCCGACCTGTACCAGACTGGTTACCAAACACACCTTTACACCACCAGGCTGCATGTAGCTACAAGCGGGTTCACTGAAGTTGTGAACCTCACCAGTCTATAAATTGCTTTAGGGTGAGAAGCTCTATCCACGCAATCAAGTTCTGAAGTAAATCGGTGCGGTTAATGGAGTAAATGAGAAGAAAAACTTGTATATTAAAATCGGATAAAGTGATTTTGAATTGCTAGGGATGACTCACTATTACATTTTAATCTGCTTTACCTCTGTAGTCTGTACCGCCTACTTGTGTGGCATATGATATGCATGACCCACTTAATATTACCTACAATCCAAGTTCCACCTATCGATAGATGCTTATCTCTATAAATAAAGCCTGTAATATATGTTTATATGTATATGTATATACTTAATTCAATGCCATTTTCAATAATCAATTTGTTGTTTTATGAAGATTGAACATGTAGGCCTATATTCTACTTATTTATAACAATTTGACAGTATAACGATCCTAGGTGTAATCATAGCTTTTAATATGTGGACGTCTGGAAGTAGAGACTCTAGATAATATCATTTTGACCCAATTTAAACAATTAAGTGTAAATTTGCCTATACAAAGAAGCGGATGAACATTAGCTAAAATACTCCACCTGTCGTGCCTATGGTCACCAGGAAATTATCATAATGATTTAGGAGTAACAATGATTATATTAAATCACCTTTGTTTCTATATTAAATATTGATAATTCTGCCAAAGTTTTCTTGAACGCTTTGGAAAATATACCTGATCAGCAGTCTGTCATTAAAACAGGTATTAAATGAACTAATTATATGAAATAAGATTTAAGAAGGATGACGACAAACTTGAATTACACACACTCTTTCTCATTTCACTATCTGTCTGTCTCTCCGTCTCTGTCTCTGTCTCTGTCTTCTTTCTCTCTCTCTTTTTTTTGCAGCGGGGGGGTGGTATGGAATGGGTTGAGAAACAAAGTTCAAGTGAACTATGGAATCTTTAAATATTAAATTGAAACTGCAAACAATAAACTTACGAGACGGAGGGGAAGTTCCAAAAGTGATTTGCTATCACCAGTCACCAAGGTTTTTTTATTCCTTTTTTCTTCATCTGATAGAGTCAAAGATTAGTAGTAAAGTAATTTGAAGGTTGAAGACAAGAACACATAATACCTCTAATACATATTATTACAAGACTAAAAATTATATCTTTCCTGTACCTCAATGAACTACTTATATTTGTCTAATCGGCGCATGAAACTTGCTTGGACAAACTGAAAAGAAATATCAGAAACCGCATGACATGTTCTATTCAGGATGATAAATGATATTTCTTTAAACGTAGGGACGACGTTCGGAGGCATCTTTTCAAGAGATTTGCAGTCGTCGAGGTAAGCTCGGGTCAGCTTATAGCAGATCGACGATGGGTGACGAAGCGAGACGAATCAGCCGACACGGCCCTGCGCTCTTCGAAGAATTTCCAAACCATGAAGAAACCGCCAAAACTCTCAACTTCTCCCTCCCTCTCTCTCTCTCTCTCTCTCCCTCTCTCTCTCTTCTCTGTCAAATTACTGAATAGGCAAATTGATGGAAGGAAATGGGATATTCACGTTTGTATAGAACAGAACAGAATCCTACATGAATTAATTGTCAAAGACAGGGAAAATCTATCTTCTGATCGACAAAAGAGACATTATACCATCGCGACTGCCGGGATTCTAACCGCAATTGCAAGGGGAAATAATAGAAAATATTGTCAAGAAGTGCAATACATATGTCGTTAGTTGTAATAGACCATTTTAGCGCTGCCAAAAAGCTAATCGGCCTTTATGAAGGATGATTTTTTTCTTCTTTGGATCACCATCAGTGAACTACAGTAGATTAATCTAGTGTCAAGTTCAAATATATCATTTAAAAGAGCTCAAAATAGACCCCTCTTGTCTTCAGATCTTAATCACTCGGGTTAAGATTCAGCCAACCTTCTAGATTGCGAAACGGATCGAAAAGTTCCCTAAACATGCTAAACGAATAGTTTACTTTATTGTGGTTGGGGTGCATGCTTATTCTAAGACCGTGTTTTGAGGTGACTTTTGAATTTACGTCTGGTCACATTAATGGAAACTAAAATGGCAGGACAGAGAACCGTTAAAGTAAAGAGCCATCGTATGGCATCGATTTCTTTAATACGGAGCAGAAGCTCATCGGTTTGTGTTCTTACTACTGGAGGATCTAGGGTTCGAAAGCAAGTCAGTGCATAACGCTATACCCTCGGATGACCACCCCACCCCACCCCACCCCTGCTTACCTACAACATCGTGATGATGTACAGATAGCACGATCGCAAAGACTTTCTAGAAATCAATATCCTATACTGTATTGCCTATATTATGTCCAACACCCCAAATGACCCCAAATATCCACAGATATTTTAGACATGGAGGGTCCCTTTATGTGCACTTCAGAAAAATAACTCTGGGAGTGATAGAGGTGCCTCATGAATAGCTTTTGTTTCCCCCTTTAAAAAGAATACTTCCACCTGGATATCATGGAATGCACCATTAGTGCATAATTGAATAATGATTACATGACATTCATGAGCACATATCGAATATTAGTGTCAGTGGGTTTTAGAATTTGGTACAGATGACCTTTATCTGCTCATGCTCAGAGTGCATCTCCGAAGTGGCTTATTATCGTCTTCAGTTTTGTCTGATGAATTTCCTTCAGAAAAATCACACAAACGATCACCTTAATACTTTGTGAAACTGACCCAGTTAGTAAGAAGTCATAAAGCCCAAACTCACAAGCAGTTAGACGCTGACAGGAAACGTCAAATAATATGTACAAGAAAAATGAATAAAATCACCCAAATTCAAGAGGTCGAACTCAACCAACATCAATCATATGATACAATCGAATTTGCGATTTGCTCTTGACAAGCGACAATATTTACAACGTTTCGAGACTTTTATAATTATTATTACAGTCATTAAATTAATCCCCGCCATCAAATAAATGAACCAGAACGTATTTCCGAGCCTCCTTTCGACGCAGAGATAATAAACCGTTTTGTCATTCGATTTCAGTATTCTCAGATATTATCTCTTTTGTATACCTCACCATTAAATGAACTTAAGTCCAATCAAAAGAAAATTTAAGATGTAAAACTTGTTTTCAACAGAGCGGATATTGAGTAGTTTGGTGCATTAGTAACTATTATTTCTTCTAATACATGTGTTTAGCTTGACAGTTACAAATTACTTGTTGTGACACAAATAAACTGAAAATAGCCTCCAGCAAATTAATCGGCGGTTGTACATGAATTCAAAATATGAGAATGTTGTTTTGTATAGAGCGACAGCTGTACACGTACCGTATAGTGTAAATAAGCTTATTAAGTGCATCAGATTCTGGAGAGATATTCTTGAAAATTGGTTGTATTGTCCCCAACCACGTACTATGTAATTACAAAGATCAATATCAAAAGTACATCTCCATAATAACGAAGAAATTAATTGGATATAAGCTTCAAGTAAATGGAGGGTTGCAATTCTTTACTATGAAAAACCCCTCAAACATTCTTGTTTAAATCACTTCGACTTTATTTTTGTCATAACCCCCCCCCCCCCCCCCCCGCCAATGTTGATTTATTTTTTGTTCAGGTTGCCGCTAAGTGATACAACTACATTAAACGAATCGATATGATTATGTGAATAAACTGAAATGAAGTCTGAATATATAAAAAAGTATACTCATGGCAGTTCTTGATTTATTATTTTTTTATAGAAAAGGAGAGAATTAATGGTGAAATTTATTACATTTTACCCCCCCCCCCCCTCCCCTTTTTTTTTTGGTCAGGTTTCAGAATTCTTTTGGGCTTTCCAGAGCTAAATGGCATGACTGAACTACGAACTATGAACCGGTTGTACGACACATGATCCTGCGACAAGTGCCCCGGGATCAATTTCCTAAACTAACCGCATTCACCTTCCACCCGAACACTATACCTAATCCAAACCCTATATACAGTTCCCTAAACCTATTAACCTAAACCCAAACTTAAACAAGTACCAACATGTTACGATGTGACTAGAGCTCAGTCAATGTACCGGATCTAACCGTGAAACTCATCCGATTGGTCCATTTCTCCGCGATCCCATCTGAAATATGACCACTCTTCCCCTATGTACCTCAGGACATTTTGGGATGCTGCCCTGAAGTATGCCAAATCATTATGCTAATTGTCCACCAGGGATGGCAGATTTCCGACCTATTCATACTACGTGTCAGACAAGTCCCATGTTAGGGGCCACGATGAATAGGTTACATTACTGCTTTACTGCTACCAAGAGAACGCACCTATTAGCCGTTGTCATGGTAATTGAGAAACAATGTCTGTTTCCAGATTGGTATAATATTTTCTCTATTACCGTAATCACATTTCTGGACATTAAACAGAAAATTAAAGATGCAATAAATGTAAGACCTGTTGGCCTTCTTCAAGGTTACTTTTCTTTTTGAATTATCATGGACCAGTTCATTGTCTTACACGAGAAAATTAACATATTAGTTCTAGACCTATCAACATGTCTAGGTTCTAACGGAGATATTATAAAGATACGAACATTTAATGGGTTCCATAATCACACTGTAATCACCATAAATCAAGGCTTGGTGCAAAATATATATAACACCACACAGGCTCGTGGTTTAAAGTCACATAAACTTATGAACCCAGAATACATACATCATGTACAGTTGTATTGCTGAAAAACGTACAAAACATGTAATATAGCAGGACATTTCCCTAGTTATTGTATTTACAGTATTACAAAATACATTATAAGTAGCGTTGGTTTATATACATGTAGGTGTCTGTTATTCAGCTATCCTTTGAGGGGGGGGGGGGGGTGTCAAAACAAACTATCTTTCAGATGCCCTTTGGTTTAAAAAAAATGGAAAGGGATTCACATTTTGGTTTTAAAAAAATAGAAAGGGATTCACATTTCTTCATTTTTACGGCTTTGGAATTTGGTATTCAGGTATGCCACTTGTATTTTAAAGGGGAAGGGGGCACGGGCCGGCTGTGCCCCTAAATCCGTCAGCGATTGTGAGCATGCAGGTTCCTCAACCCACGAGGAGTTTATCCAGCACCCTTGATATTGCTGGTAGGCAGGAATCTTGAGCAGGTATTTCTGTTCCGCATCTGGCTGTCATTGGGATCTCCCCTTATGTAAACCAACCATCCATTTAGGAGCCTGGTTAAGACTCCCTACTCTCAAAGCAAATCTCCCCCAAGGGACCAACTCAGAAAAATTGAACCAATTTGGGGAAGTTTTGGGAAGATAATCATTCACTAGTCATCTTTTCCCTCTTTTATTTTCTTCCTGAATATGGTGAGTGATATTGAGCATGATCAGAGATGATTAAACGATGATTTATGCTTTAATAAGCTGGCCTAGTTAGGAGTCTGGTCCAGACAGCAATCTTCAAAGGGATCCAGGAATCGCACGCTCCATTTATCTCCCAACCCATTCCATATTAATTTTCGATCAGGGGAAAATATAGATATATCGTCAAACATTTTCATAATGGAATTCCTGCATAAAAATGCATCCGTGGACAGTTGCTTTCTTGTACAGCGTAAATCACATAGGCTATGCAACAGTGTCTTTATCATGTCTATAAGCTTCCAAAGGGTTCGGGATTAGTTTTCTTTCAATGTACATGATATCAACAGAATGGAATATTCTATCACAATTGCTCCTGCGCTGACCAAACTCTTTGGCGTAATTATTGGCTGATGTTGGTAGCACCAGATAAAACCTGTACTCTTGATGGGCATTAGAGGGGTCAAGAATGGCCAGAAGGCTTGTCTGAGGATGGACAATTCACCTTATGAGGTCAAGCCCCTCTCCGGACAAGACACGTTTTGGCAGAGGGTTCATATCTTGTCCAAACTTGCCTCCTAAAATCGTGTAATACAATGTTATACAGTTAAATGATTTTGTTTTAAAGGGTCAGTGGAGTACCCAGAAATAAATAAACGGGGGGGGGGGGGGTACGCCACTCCAACCCTGGATAGATCACTAAGTGTAAAACCATTAAAATCATGCAGATATTTTAAATATTGCTTTAGACCATGTTAAGACCTAATATATAGGCCTATACTTGTAAACTGGTGGGACCCGTGATAGGCCTGCATGACACGATTGTAATGTCTTAAAAATGTTTTGTGAGCTGCGAATTGCAAATAATAGCACATTTTCAAGTCTACGCATCCTTCCAAAACTAATGTCATTGTTGACAGCGTCAGGGGCTTGTCGGAGCTTTTTCCAACCTATAGCAACAGTTAAAGCATTCTAAAATTCTTTCCTCTAAAGAAAAACACTGTTTGTAAGTATCACAATGCTTAGGGAAGAAGTATAGGCCTATCGGCCTATGAATGCATTCCGAAAATTATCTAAAAATGGGGGGTGGGGGAGGTTAAATAGTACTATATGGGCACTGACACTGAGACATACAGATTATGTTTATGGGAATGAATTGGAGGTACAGTACAAGTAGAACTGCCCACTCTTAATGACCACTGTAGGGTCAAGTGTGGCTACAGGGGACATAGCCATGGCAGACATTATTAGGTCACTATTATCATGATTATGACTCAAGTCTTAGTAAGACTGAAACTTGAATTCCTTTATAATTTGTGTAACTCCTCTCACATCACGTGTTCCCAACTAAACACTATTGAGATGGGGTTTATGTTTCACAAAGTGCGATTTGTTAGTGTCATCAACACTACCGTCACGATAATGGTATTCCTAATAACTTCTTCATATTATGAACTTTGCATGCACATGAAATAAAACATTAAAAAAAATATACAGACTGTCCAAAAAATATTCGACAAAAAATTTGTAAATCAAGAGACTGTATATAGTAGCAACAAACTGGAGCATACGGTTCCATATTAAATATCCCTTGACGATAATGGTATCGTCAAATTACAAACCGAGGATACTAAAACAATGCGGAAACCAAGGAAGCCCATTAAACAGCGGATGCATCATATTCATATTTTACTGGAGGAGGAAGGTACCTGGGAATTATTGCTTACTGATGATTATATTTCGGCTAGTTTCTTTGAGGTAAAACAAAGTATCCCGTTACACGTGACCTCCACATCACCTGATACTAAATCATCTGCCTTACATAGCCCAACATGCCCAATGAGGTTCAACTTTCAACTACTTTCGACCCCAATCTCCTATTGTAAAGACATGGAAATGAATATCATTTTGGGGGGAAACGTTTAGTATAATATTAAACAGAGAATGAAACATACAACAGGATGTGATAAAGGGAACATACCAGGCCTACAATGATGTTCAACTTTCAACCCCATTCTCCTCTTAAAAAGACATGGAAATGGATATGGGTTTATTGAAAATCGTTAGTGAAACATTGAAACTCATTGCGACTCATTGCGACAAACGACAGGAACCAATAAATCATGGGGCGGATTCTGGAAAATCGGGTGCAATGCCGAAAAATCAGAGACATTAATAAAAACGAAAGAAAAAAAAAGTAATATAAAGAAAAAAGGAGAAGAAAGGGCAGTCATATTTTCAGATGCCGTTTGGATCTAAAATGGGTGTAAGAGAGGTGGGGGATACTAGTACATTTAAAAAAAACCACAAAAACAATTGAGTTATCAATGGGGGCGCAGACCTGCTGTGTCCCCCAACATCTAAACAGAACTGTTAAACGTTATTTTGTTCCTCGGCTCACTATTTCGATGTATGTTGTTTGTAAATAATCATAATTTTATTAACAATTTGTAATTACCTAATACATACGGTGAAGTGTATAAAGCAAAATTGATCATTGTTAGACCTGTCGAAGTAGACATAGCACAACTTCCTGATCAGTTTGAAATATGTAACAATGTTTCATCGGTTTTCAGACACGCTCTTAAATCTTTGTTTATTTCTCTCTTGTTTTCAACTGTATATGAAAAAGGGGGACAAACAGGGGCAAGTGGAATGGTAACATTATGCTTTTCCCCATCTGACATACAGCAAGGCGGTTCTAATAACAGCAGGTATGTGTCTTAGACCACATTCAATCAATATAATTTATGTTTAGCATGTTTAAGGTCTTTGCGGTCTGAAATTGGATAAAAGTAACCATCTACATGTAGTTTTGTTTCCAGGTTTTGTGTTAAGATCTAGTTAGTCCATCTTGCAACTATATATCTCTGTTTGCAATTGAATTAGAAGGAGGGGTTACTTTCACAAGTCCCCGAAACTGTGCTCTTTGTAATCATCCAATTTATTCCAAGTGAAAACAGGCGTAACATCACACGCCGCCTTCATCCCCAGGTAATGTAAGACACATCCCTGCAAGCAGTGGCGTAGGTGTGAATCCAGAGATTGAGGGGGGGGGGGGGGTGGACCTGCCTTACTCCATGGATCAAATCAAATCAAAACAAATCAATTTTTGGAAATGTAATCCACTATTTGGGATCATCGTCGTTACGCAAGAAAGTACAATGAAAAATCCGAACCGGTTAGAAATGAATAGTCGAAACAGAATGTCAAATCACCATTGAAACAAGATATATGAAATGCATATTAATAACGCCACTGATTTAGGATTAGGGGGTCGTAGCGTCCTTTTTTTACATTTCCTATTCCCCTCTCCCTTTATTCATTCTTAATTCTTTTTTTTCTCTCGTCATCTGAAAGGGGGGAATCACGTACACCCTGAGCCCCCTGTAACTACGCCACTGCCCCGAATCTTTCTTCGCTCTGGTGTAAAGTAGGATGATAACAGTGGGTGCGATCACTTTCACTCCAAAATGTCGACCATCCTAACTATCCGAAAACAAACCTTACCATCATCATCGCATCCATCTCAATTTACACGCACAACATCGAAATTTGAGATTAAAGAACATTTTTAGTAGAAAACACAAAAAACATCGTTCTGGTATGAAACGAGTATTATTCTTTTAGATGATGCTTTAATAGAAGTAATCAATCACATTTAAGTGGAGGTAATTTCATATCTGTAGCGCGTCCAGTATGCCTTTGTTGTTGAAGAAATGTCAGCGCAGAAATGCTTTTGTTGAAGAGCGTCTCGGCAAGGTTCGAAAATCATCAACAAGTTCACTCAAAAATGTAATGATGAACAAACACGAATACCTAGCCCTATTCACACTTCATATCAAATTGAAAAAACTACAATAAGCTTTCAAACAAATAATTAACAGTCGAAGCAAAGGAGCAAACAAGTTGAATGTATTTTCTTTCTTTCGGCCGTAACTGAATATTTAGGAGAAGCATATATTTAACATGTATAGAGACAATACGAACAATGATGATCTAGTACGCGCAACTAGGAAACGAGAAAAACAGCATTTTACTATTCTAATGCAGCAGGAAAAACATTACGATGATGTAAAACATTGACAAAAACTTTGATGAGTATCACAATTTTGTTTTCAGTTCCTAGAGCAGGCGAGTAAACAAACAACTAAAAACAACAAGCATGTTCTTAAACATGGCATGCCAGACAACACAACAAAGTGGGCACAAAATGATGTAGCGTATGGAATGCTATGTTGGTATCAGTGGGAGTCTCGTCTTACAGTGCTATGATCCTTTGATTCACCATCATCCATCTCTCGAGTCAGCTCCACCCATATCCGACTTGTCTTGTCTCCTCCTTTCTTAATGATGAACAAGATCAAGACCTCCACCATCCTTGCTAACTTAAAGGTAGTCTTCAATTTTTGAAGAGATGGAAAAGAAACAGTCTTTGACATAACGTCGGCCTTATGCCAAAAGGGCCTTATCACTGTATAAAGTCTATGGCCTTAAGGCCCTTTTGGCATAAGGCTGACGATAAATACTTAATTTAGGATCCAATGAATTCGCACTAAGTAATAAATATTGAAATAAAAGAGAATCTTCATAAGAAAATATTTTATGAATTGTACGAAAATGAGAATATTAAAAGACACGATGTAAATCAAAGGTTTGAACTGAAAATGATTTGGGCATGATCCTTGTATTAGGCCTATGTGTCAAACCAATCCATGGAAATATTCAAATCTGGTTCGCGTGCATAAAAAAGTTGCGATTAAAACGCAACACAGCTTAACTTTCAACCAAACAGAATAAAAAATCAACCAAATTCAGAATCGCGTTAGTAATAGGACACATGTCCCTCTGAAGTCCGGTATGTTGGGAGTGATCCGTATACTAATTTCGTAAAAATTCGTATTCTAAATTGTACTATGACGTATTTTCCTTTACTGATTTTGCAAAAGCTTTCATGTTGTGATTTTAAATGGTTTGCCCCAACATGAATCCTTGAACCCGTTTCCCCGTTTCCTTCAACATGTTTTTGTTTGGCTTATGACGGAGATGACGCAATATGATACACTTGACAAAATATCGATCTCTATCTTTTTAAGAAATCACGTCAGTGTATCCAGGTATCTACCGCTCAGAAGCAGGGGGGGGGGGGGGCGGCTAGAGATAAATTCAACTCCATTTGATTAAAGGATACTGTTCCATCCTTTATCATGCTCACTATCCGTATCAGTTTGACTCATCAGGGAGATCTCTGGACTCAGGTTTAGTGGGGACATCGTGAGGTCAAAGTTGAAAGGTGACAGACATTATGCTATCTAGTTTCGGCTGAATGTCGTCGTTGGATTGATTCGCTCGTCATCGGAGGTGCTATATACACTCTGCAGTGTGCTACGTGATGAAATGGACATACCCCTGCGATGTGTAGGCTGAAAGTCACAGACTCTACTTCAGCTGCTAGTGCCCGTTGCACACTTTCATATTGATTGCGTCATTCCCTGCGCTAATCTCTAGCCTACGAAGCAAATTTTTAGTGCATGCACCAGTCATTCAAAAGAATGTTTGCACTATTCATTTCGCATTCACTTGTGTACGATATTACTCTAACATCGTGCGTCAAAATCCGCTCCAGTCGCTGACGCAATCTTACGTCAGGCAGATGACTCCAGGGCCCCGTTTCATAAAACTAGTTCAGTAACAAGTTTACGATAGTTGTTATAAGCTACTGAAATCTTTAGCACTCATTTTATTCATAAGCCGTAGTATTTCAATACGGACCGGAAGTGAAGTTGCGAAGATGCGGACCATTTCCATGCATAATATTGCCCTCTACGTCGAAAATTGCATATTTGAGGTAGCGAGAATTGAAGAGATTACTATTGGCATATTTTTAGTTTGTCTTCTTTCTCATTAAAGCCCACCGCACACTATACGATCGACTGCGATCCGATATTGGAAATAAATCGCAATGGAATTAATTGTTGGCATTTTAACAAATAAAATCTACCTGATTAAGGTTATGAATGATAATATGAATACTAAACATAGGATTTTGGAACGCTGTCAGCCTTATACCCGGCCGGAAAAAGGGCCAAATCAGTTTCGAAGCGTAGACAATCGCAAGACTGCTCTGACATCACTACGATTCCGAGCCGATTTGGCCTCGTTTGGCCTTTCCTCCGACTAGAAAGCTCGCAATAGGCGGAACTTTATAGATTTTACTATATCTATATGACTTCTGACGTTTATATATATTGTTTTTACATATTCAAATGTTTATATGAGATGTTATTACATTTTTTCCCGAAATCGGATCGCAGACCGATCGTAGTGTGTGGTGGGCTTAAGTTGTCCTTGGAATTATGACGGCAATTGGTAGCTCAATATCTTTGATACATACATCGGGAAAAAATGCAGACGGCGATATTTACTATTTGTAATTAAACAATCATGATATATTTAAGATATGCCTATGCCGTAACCAAGTAACTCTGACGCAGTAGAGAGTCAGATGTACGTTTCGAACACACCATCGCGGCGTGTTAGGTTAGAAACTCGAGAAGGTATACATCAAAATATGCCAAGAATGCATCTACTTTTGGTCTAAAGTTTCAATAACATCAATGTTTCAGACAGCGACATTATTATGTTTATTGTATTCTTTGCAATTAAACAACCTACAATTTAAGCTAATACCAGCGTAACCAAGAAACCCCTGAGGCCATGACCAGTGGCGTATCTACGGGAGGAGGGGGCAGGTGCCCCGAGCGGCACTTGAAGGGGCGAAGAAAGCGCCATAATTCCTAGATACGCCACTGCCCCTGACGAAGTACACTGCCAGAGGCTCACTTAAATTTTGATCACTCCGTGGCATCGTGTTAGGGGTTGAAACTTGAGAAGGTATACATGAAAATATGCCTAGAATGCATATTCTTTTTGTTTCAAGTTCCAATAATATCAAGAACAAGTGCGGAGGTGCAAAATAATATAGACATATAAATACAGCGATCATTAAGTTTTTACGTATTTTGTATACGAAATCTCTTGAAGTAATAATTATGCTATAAAAAGATGTAAAAATACCAATCACTACGCGAAAGCATAATGTTGTCCGGGTCATATTTACTCGCTTCACACTGTAAAAGAGCATAGGCCTACCCGGTAAAAATAGAATTCATAATTTCTTCTAAAAATTTGATATGTTGCTGAAAATATATAATGTACATACTGAAGAACACTCAATCCTTTGTTACCGTTCCGAGTGTGAGCTCATAAATAATTTTCTTGTCATGGATCAAATGAATGAAATGGGTTGTGTAGCATACAATTCCGGATCATAACGCCCATAAGGAACGGGCACATATTAAGAAATTACCATGAGTCATTCTTTCTTTTCAAAGAAGGAGAAAAAAATAAATTAACCCCCTCCCACCGATCAATCTTCCAGTATTGTCATATTTCTCTTTATGAATTTCAGTCATAGGATTTGAGGAGGGGGGGGGGGGGGGGTGGGTCAGGGAGCCACTCGACCATTTTGAATGGGCGTGTCGGACCTAAATCGCTGACAAGTTTGTGAAGAAAAAACCCAACAAGCAAATGAGAGAGAAAAAAGGTCAAATTTTCACAATTTTCCACGAGAGCTAGAAGCTGGTTGTACTCGTAGATTTCAAAATTCGACGTCAGATTAAAAAAAAAATGGTCATAAATCGACACCTGGGCCCCGTTGCATAAAACCTACCATTAACGGGAACTCTGATATCAATGGTAACTACCATGGTAACATCACTCAACAGCCAATCAAAATCAAGCTTTCCATGGGAGTTACCATTGATGGCAAAGTTACCGTTGACGGTAAGTTTTATGCAACGGGGCCCTGGTAGGGAGTAGTAATTGCGTTAGTCAAATACTCCTTTAATACCTACATGTATATTACCCCCTATTAGATATCAAATTTTCATATTTTTTTTTAAAAGCAGCGTGCCATACTCTTTTTGTTTTTGTTTCAAATCTCCCATATACCGTACCTTCATTAAAATAAATAAACTTTGGATTATTTTTCATTTTTTTGACTGTGATCATGGGCATTAACACAGAAGAAGGTCGATTGGGGTGTGTGATCAAGGAGTTAGTAGGCAAGCTTGCCTTGGTGTTATTATGCACTTGAGAACGGTTCATTCAGAACGTTTAGAAAAGCTCTAATTCCCGCCGCCACTTGTGTGTGGTTTTGAAACCGAGATCCGAGACGAGGCTTGAGTTGTGTGTCACTGACCATCGTGCCTACCAGTGGCGTAGCAACAAGCAGGCATGTGCTTCTCCAAATGAAATTGCGAAAAAGGGGGAGGGGGAAGGGAGGGGGGGAGGGGAAACAGGGGATGGGGAAGGGGAAGGGGAAAAAAGACGATACGACCCCTCAAACAACTAGTTCCTAATTAATGACCTTGAAAATGTTCTTTTCATCCATCGAGTAAGACCGGTGCTGTCCGCCCCCTGATACCGATGCCCCCTCAATGTGAGGACCCACGTTACGCCACGCATGACATGCCCAATGTTTATGCTAATGTGATGGAAGGTTATGTAAATGTTATTTAATGGCTCGTTGACCATCGCGGTTCAATGTGATGTAATGTGACAGATGACAGAAAAGTAAACCAGTGGTGTAAGGATTTCTTTCCAAGCGGTAGACCCACATAAAGAAGTGGCGTAACGTTGGAATAGAGTGGGTGGGTGGGAGGGGGTCTAATCAACTTCTTTTCAGGTTGCCTTCCTCATGTCCTCTCTCCTGTTTTCACTAGTCTATGTTCTCCCTCTTTTTTTTCTTTTTCTTTGCCATTCGATGGTGGTGGGGGGGGGGGGGGTGCTCCTTGCTCCTTCGTAGATACGCCACTGATTGCAGCAATGCGGAAGGTTATGGGGGAGAGGGTAGACCCATGGACCTACCCCAATTACTCCCACAGACCTATACGCCAATGGTGCCACGACTCATTCATTTCCGAGTCAGGGGCAGCGGTTTGACAAGATAACGAGGGGGCGGGGCAGGGCTCCAATGTTTCGTAAATAAGTAAATATCGGAAATGTTTATACAAACAGATCATGCAGAGAGATCATTGGGTTTGAGAAGGAGGCCACACACGCCGAGCAAGCCGTAGAACCCAGTCAAGCTTCAAATGAATGTATAACAATTACATTGCAAATTGAAATATCTGTTTTACGGGTAGGAGGGGGCGGGGTGGTATTACGTAACTCTTTGAGTGGAACAAAGCATGTGTAACGTGTGAATGTTGCCAGAAAGAGAAAGCAGAAAACTGCGTAGGAAAACAATCACGGTGGGCTTCAGTTTAGATGAGGTAATAGAGAAAGCAATATCTTCATTTCATTGCAGTTCTTCCGTCGGGAGGTGTACCATATGAAGCAGCTGTTTCATATTTAAATAAAATATATTGCATAAACAAGTAGGCCCTAGTGCATTGATAAAACTGAGTAAATGTGACCGGTGATATCACCTTGATGTGACCTAATTTTCAGTCTTTCTAAGATCATCCTACGCTAGTCTTTGCAATTTTCTTTTAAGTTCAAAACTTTCAAAAAGAATCATGGAGATATACACGCGATGCATCTGCAAATAAGATCACTTTCAAAACGAAACTCTGTTTAAAGATGCTTCTTCATCGCTCGGGCATATGGAGAAGCAAATTCTAGAAAGAAAACAAAGACAAAAACGCACTTAATTTGTTCGGAAATGTCTTTTGATGATCTTTCCATTCTCTCGCGTTAGGTGATCCCTAAAAGATATCGGGAAAGAAGTTAGTGGTTTTAGGCCTGCGGTGACAATTTCAAGAGAGTGCTCCATTTTCTTGATGACACTCAAGTACACTCTTCCGCTCATCTCATATCAAACTATCCTACTTTGAATTCTACCACTAATGTTATTTGACGGAGGAAGGTCAGATTTGGTTTTAGGGGCATGTGTTTCTTATCTGATAGTTTGGACACCAATCGAAATAGAGGGGAAATGAAACTGTTAAAATTATATTTCAAAAGCGCTTTAAACCAAGACGTCCTCGTGTTAGGCTATACAACACCAACAATAACAAGCAACATAAAAAAGCAAACCTGATTGGCTGCAAGGCAAATTTATGATTTCTTTCGAATGTTCTATACTTTGAAAGTGCTTTTTATGCACTTATTCCCATCTGGGGGCTAAAAATTAAACAAGCTCCTGCCTTATACGGGGGGGGGGGGGGGGGGGAGCAAAGCAACAAGAGTCAATTAATGGTTAACACTTTAAAAGCGCAGTTGGGGGGGGGGGGGGCGAAATAGATCTTGAACGTAATTATGCGAGGGAGCAAAGCGACCGAGCTTTAAAAAAAATTCGCATTTCAAACCCTATAAAACACTATTTCTTACACATTTTGTCCTTGACTGGGGCGCAAATAACGCTCAAAGACCGTAAAATTTCTTGTATTTCTCCCCCTTTTCTATCTCTCTTTTGCGTTTTTAGCGCCCCCTTCAAGTGCCGCCCGAGGCACGTGCCCCCTTCTGCCCCCCGTAGATACGCCACTATCTACAACACAAACACACAGTAATCCCAAACCACCATGTAAAGTATCACGGTTACATTTCACAGTCTTTCAAGACGATGTCAATCAAAATGGCTGTAAGCTCCTCAAAGAATTAATTAAACTTGATTGACGCGTCTTCTATACACAACAACTCAACGAATGGATTGCCTACGATTTCCCTTTTCTCGCTTTGCCACCAGATTTAGTCATTTTCGTTGAAATGTTTGCAGTTATATTAGGTCTTGATTCTTAGCTATGTTTGCACGCTGACCGTTCAACTCATTCAGTGCTTAGCAGTGACTCTAGTAATAAGCCTTTCTGTCAATATATCAATGCAGTTTTGACACGCCTATCAAATACATTTAGGAAATGTGATTAAACGCACTTTGGTTTATCAACGAGCGAATAATTGCAGAGGCTTCAAAGACACGTTCTGCCAAGATTGGTTTCATTTTTACCTCTTTTGAGTTATTTGCAATCAAAATTTGTTTCCAAAAGCATTGATGATAAGGTTTTGTATAATTCCATGTGTAAGCATGAACGATAAGTAGAATAAAGTGCTGATACTTACCTACGGTAATGACTCCGACCAGAATCTTTTCGCCAACTAGCTTTTCAAGGTTGTTCCTGCAAAGAACTGTGGAAAGTTGGAATAAAATAATGGGATTAAGTTGTAGGATTACATCTATTATTTCAGAATTAAATTAACCAGCAGGTGAAAAGTTCACGAACACTATATTGTATGTGTGTAGGGATAGAATAATTGAAGTTCATATGGTTACAGCTACTAATTCAGGATTAAAATCACCAGCAGATGAAAAAGTGCACAAACTATATACATGTACAAGTAATAAAAGTTTGAAGTTCTTGGTCCTGAACATTTATAGTCTAAACATTTGTGCTGTTATTATCTTTCAGCTAATGGTAAGGTTGAGTTCTGGGAAAAGTAAACAGTAATTTGTGAGCTTTCTTATTCCTTTTATGTCAGTTTAGGAGAACATCATAGTAGAACTATGCCCTCATATTCGAAATATGGCAAAAAAATAGCTGAAGTGTTCGGGCCGAACATTCATGCTACATCTGTGTGCAGGCCCATATACCCATTTACGTGTGCGGTGCATGTACTTTTGAGCGAGTTTGGGTTGATTTCTCATCATTTTAATGATTCCAAAACCTCAGAGTATAATATACACAAATCCTTATTTAGACATGATCAATTTTCGAGACTGTTTCTTTCACAATGTAATCGCATGACCAGAACTCAACTTTATCTTTAAGAAATCGTTTTGTTAGAAATGATTATTACTATTACTTGTCATTATTAGAGGAGAACCTTACAAACACAAACATTAAAAACAAATAATAATGTGAAATGATAGAACCATAATGTTTCATGAAGTGATGAATTATAGTGTAAACATAAAATCCTTTGAGGAGTCATTTAATTCCCCAAATTGTGACGAGAACTTTCCGAAGAGACCATTCAGAAGAACAATATTCCATTTTCTATTTTGAAAAGTCAACTGCGGCCATGCATGTCACTCAAACATAGCCAAAATACGGATGATATTTCAGTAATATCAGTTCTGAGAACAAATCGTTTAGTATAGGCATATATAGGAAGTGTGTTTTGTTTGTGCGTTGCTCAGCTACTGTAATCGCTTTCTCAGCAACAAGATACGATGACGCAAAAATGAAAAGTGACCAGCCGACGTCACGTGACTCACCCTGCTGCGTTCTGTCTGATGTATCTATTCGACCAGAATAAGTGGACGCTTTGACCACACGCAAGTGTTATGAATAGCCGTATCTTATCATCATTATCTGTGTAATGAAGATGAAATGGGATGGAAAGTTTATGAGAAGGGGGTGGAGCAGGGATAATAAGATATCAAGTGATTTTATAGCGATTGACGTCAACGAGGCATGATTATGATAAGTGGAGGCGACATGTATAATGTAAAGAAAAAGAATCACCTATTCATATAGAGTGCGATTCGGTTTCATTATTTTACGAGATAAGATCCTTTGAGCCTCTTCTGTAGAAATAGAATTAAGATAAAATAGAGATAAATGGCTATATCAACATGATCAATGTTCATACTTCAAAGCAATCATGTCCTTAAGATAACTTAGTGGCATGGAATGAATCTTGATTTGATAAAGAATCGGAACAAGTTATTGAGATTATACACTTTTGGAAGCAATTAAACTTTTCGTGGTATTACTTTTTGATACAGACTATATTATTTAGCTGAATGTTTTTTTTTTATTAATGCATTTAAAAAATTGTACATATTCTCGCGATTTGGCATACAGTTGCGATGAATAAATAAATGAAGCCATAAATTGAACTGAAGTCCTTAGTCCGTTCTATCCATCTCCACACGTCCATGGATCTAAAAAGCTCTGGTTCACCTTCATTCAATGACTCATGGCGGGCCTTGTCAGCCTCCTTTTCAACGTTACATCAGTGACCAAGTTTCAAGTATATAAGTAATTTTCCACTCTATCAAAAACAACGTTCGAAATGAGCATAAATTATTTACAAAAATTACAAATTACAAATTAACGTAACATTTACATTTTTATTCTTCCAATAAAATACAAAGTAGTAATAATGATAAACATATTTGATGCAAAAATTGTATTGCGAAAATTAAGTTTGGAATTATGCTTAAGAGGAGGATGGGGTGTACCTCTTCATATTAGTATTACCCGACACTTTGCAGGAATAAAATATTGCTGAACATGAACTGGTATTAATATCCAGGATTGACGTCTATACCCTGGGCCACACACGCTAATGGCGCTGACACCCGTCTGGAGAAGGGTGTTCGTCAGACACCATGTACGCCATGTTTATAGGCACTTGTAGATAGGAGATAACGGTAAATGAGGATGGGCTCTCATTACAGGCGCAGGTTTACACTGGCCTGGAAGACATAGGTATGATACGGGATTTGGGAGATATTTGCTAATGCTATGATTAAAAGATCCAATAACCGGGGTATTAATACATTGAACAGCGCCTTGATCGTTTACGTACTACTTGGAAAGGCGCCACATATGAAAACAGGTATTTAGATATAATTAAATGCTTCAAAGAATTGCGTTACACATAACCATATATGGTATATCGTATAATTCAGTATAATTTATAGTAGAGATAAGAGAAGGGTGTTCACCCGCTGTAAACACTAATGTAGATGGGAGATAACGATAAATGAGGATGAAAAATGATTCAAGAGAGAGAGAGTTGGGAGGGAAATAGAGCTCTGCCTAAAAAGTTTGAAGTGCTAATTTATGTATTTGCAAAGACAATTTTCCATGATGCTCTTACAGAACCAGTTTCCCTCGTCAATGGCATAGATAAATAATTATCGTGAAGATCTCTCCAGTTCGTCTTCCTTTTCCAAAACCAAAGTTATCACGCACGTCTCTCTCGATTGGTATATCCACCAATAAATTCCCGATCCATCCTTCAAATTTTCCACTCTTTGCCCCTCTTCACCGAAGTCTGATCCTCTGTACCGGGCGAGTTCACCATGACCTCTTGGTGCAATTTCCGTTGCTTGCTGCAGGTCTTTCAAAAGATTATTTTAATGCCTCAATAATCATAAATGGGCGGGGACATACGAGTCTGACCAAATAAACATTTAGATTTTAAAGAAGGTCACCCATCATTTTGATTCAAATTTAAATGACACGAGAGAGAGAGAGAGAAGGGGGGGGGGGGCTTATAGTTTTAACGTGATTTTGGTTTATAAGATTTTATAATCGTAATTAACTTAAAAGATGTATTAACCCCATCCTAGTATGTGATAATATGCATATACATGTAGGCCCTATATATCAGAGTTAATATCTGACGATTTCACGTTGTAAGATATAGGAATCCTATCGCTGGAAAAATTACAGAATAAGGGGATCCTTTTCCCCCGCCTTTGATGCTTTCAAAGTAAAAAACCGTGATTGGTATTAAGATGCCCGAAATCTCTTTCGCAATAATTAGTAAGGCCAAATCGCTAGTACCATTACGGTTTATGTGTGGTGAAAAACTGGTGATCAAAATCCCATCACATTCGTGATCATATCGCTTTGGAATTATAAAGCTCATCGTCGTTTCCGCTCCTGTGCACCTGTTCCTCTCATTCCGTTAAGTAGCAATGAGCAATGACATTAATGTTGGGTAGTAACATGACGCCCCGATCTCACGCGCCTAAACCAACAAACGCCAAACGACTTCAACCTAAAATGTGAATAACCCGGGCAAGGTCGCATCCATGTAGATGGTGGATTTTGAGTTTTGACTGTCAGGATATGTCCTTCTGACCGCTATGAATTACATTCCTCTCGAACGAAAAAGAAATGTGGTTTGGGGAACATACTATGTTTGTACTGAAACAGTCATAACTTACGTGATTTTGCCCATGTAGGCAAAGAGGTTGGGTAAGCCCCCAATTTTCTGTGATTTCAGTCGACATCAGTTACATGGAATATCAAATAACATAATGGGAGATGGAAATATTTTAGATCCTGTACAGGGATGTAAATTCTCAAGTGCACCCACTCCACTGTGAGTGCACGCGGATTTGTAGAAGAAACTTGTGAGATTGGGAAGACAGATATGAGCACTAGCCACGATTTGGTGTTCATCTCATCATCGGAAACCATGAATGGAACCCAAAGGACTATCAGGCATAAAGTTATACAAGTAGTAAAATATAACACCTGCTTCAGATCTATGACAAATTTGTTCTTAGCCAATCAAATTCAATGATTTGAGTAGCTTATAACAACTATCGTAACGTCAAGTAAACTTGATTCTTAGTTTCTCGTCCGGATTTTTCGAAAATGAGGAGAAGGGGGTTCCATGTTATTATTTTGATATTTTCTCTTCACATATACAAATGCTATTGGGTCAACAAAATAAAAGTGCATTTTATTAAAGGCCAAGTCCACCCTAATATCAAGTTGATTTGAATAAATAGAGTAAAATTAAACAAGCGTAACAGTGAAAATTTCACTGAAATCGGATGTAAAATATGAAAGTTACGGCATTTTGAAGTTTTGCATTATTTAATGAAACAGTGATATGCATAGCATGGGCGGTATGCAAAATGAGTGAACCGATGATGTCATGCACTCACTTTTCCTTATGTATTTTATTACATGAAATTTCGAATATTTCAATTTTTATAGATGTGATAATAAAGAATCCCTTCCTTGTATGAAAATAAGTTACACTAATGATGATTTTACATGTTCCATATGGAGTCAAACCATGTTTTACATTATAGAAGCAAAAAAATGAAATATATGATATTTCATATAATAAAATACATAAGGAAAAGTGAGTGTGTGACATCATCGGTTCACTCATTTGCATACCGCCCATGCTATGCATTTCATGAAATAATGCAAAACTTCAAAATGCCGTAACTTTCTTATTTTACATCCGATTTCAGTGAAATTTTCACTGTTACGCTTGTTTAATTTTACTCTATTTATTCAAATCAACTTGATATTAGGGTGGACTTGGCCTTTAATTATTTTTGGTACCTCTTTGTCTAGATGTTCTCAGATTTGTATATATTTCATTTTAGAACAAAAATAACAAAATATTTAGGCGGGCCGAAAACGGAAGGAGGAGGGGACGAGAAACTAGAATTATTTTTATTTGGCCTAACAAGTTTTATGAAACGGGACCCATATTCAACAAGATAAATTCAAATTTCCCATTTCACAACCAACCAGAACTAATTCTGTACTGATTTCAACGGCAAATCAACCTTCTTCCAGATGCAGATAGCTGGTTGAATGGAAGATAAATCATAACATTTCATTTCATTTTTAAAAATATATTTCAACACGGAAAAAAAACTTGCTTCACCCAAAGGCTATTCTCCAGCAAATCTGTTACAATCTCATGCTGCTCCAAGTCGAACTCGTTCCAGACGTGGTACCTTTCAGTGTAGAATTAGAGATACCTTTATAGCTGGAAAAGTGTGACAAATCAGAAGGTGGATTCATTTCACAGGAATGCATGAGGGGAAGATGGGTGGGGGGGGGCAGACATTAAAGTTCGCGTGTCATGATTTCGGTAGCTACGCTCAGTGTGGTAACCTCAGCTTTCCTGATGACTCTACCACATGGTCATCCTCTCTATCTATCGGAAGTTCAAGTGGATGTTTTTGGACATTTAGAGGGGGAAAGGGGAACAACCGATTCGTGCTCCCTCCCATTTGAAACCCAACATGATTTATACCACATGAAAATAATACCCCTCTTTCAAATGGTCACCTTTTTAAAAATCTCCTTTTCTTTTTTTCTTCGTTTGTCCAAAATGTTTGCTAGAGAATTTTCGGAATTGTACCCTACCCCTCCCTATCGGTACAATGTGCCCCTCGCTATTACGAAATCCTGGATTTGCCCCTGCTGTTTTTAGACCAAGGGGTCCCGTATGGATTGCTTGTATTGCCCTATCTCTGCACTTTTTAAAGAGCACATAATGATGATATCAAATCCATATCCGTCGCGTTACATACTTTCACCAAACAGTCCAAACGAAATTCGTTCAATACCGGAATGGGAGAAAGAAAGTGACTGGGGAAGGGATAGCGAGAGAAAGGAAGAGTGAGAGAGAGAGAGAGAGAGAGAGAGAGAGAGAGAGGAGGGAGGAAGAGGGAGAGAGAGGGGAGAGGGAGAGAAGGATAGGGGAGAAAGAGATGGGGATAGATTAGAGAGATAGAGAGAGAGAGAGAGAGAGAGAGAGAGAGATAACTCGTTTTCTTTAGAGAAACACATTCTAAAACAAAACAAAAAGAATATTTTTCAATATCCTTTTATATTTTTATTTTAATGTATTTAATACCCTTTTTGCGGGACGAGGTGGCGCCAGAGTATGATTTTAAAAAAAATTAAAGATACAAATAGCCTACTTTGTCGGCATCCCGCCAATATGTGTTTACATGACAGGTTAGATCAGGGAGATGAGTTCTTGCGTAGACAGAGCATGGAGGGGGCACGTGACCAATGCCTCCTGTCGCTACGCCATTATTACTAGTCATGAAATACTGCTGATCGGCCATCTTGGAATCATCTGTGGAATGCAAGCTCGCCTCCAGCTCGCGCGTAAAAGAATGTTTCCTCGGATTATCGTCAATTGGTCCCCGGAGTCTTGAGGGGGGCTTCGATGTACCCCAAACATGAGCTTTACCTTCCTATGTTTTTTCCATGTCTTCTCGTCGTCATGTTGTATGAACGGGGATCGCCCGTGATGGAGGGTGAATGAATCGCCAGCTGCTGTCGAGCTTTCAGCTCATGCACTTCTAGTCTTTCTCAAAGGACAGTCTTTCCGTTCCCCTCTGACCAATTTTTTGTCTGGTCAAACCTTTATGTTTATGTCCGTTGGGCACGAGGCGTCGTTTGCTGACGTAAGCTTGCGTCAGGGATTTTGACGCCCCACGTGAAAGTGGCATCGTACAAAATGCACAGTGCAAACACTACGATGGATTTCTGGCATACCGTACGGGGCTAATTTATTCTAACGGAGTGATTAGCGCAGGTATAATAATTCAATCGAAATGATGCATATCATTAATAGGTCTAGCATCCTCTGCAAGCAACATTGGTTATACAAACAACATTTGAAAAAGAGTACATCATAAGCATTTCTGTGCCATTTAATAAACATTTTAAAATTGCAATGATACTTCAACATCCGAGTTCCACATGCACCATCAAAATTAATGTATGCATTAAGGCTATCATAACTTTCGCAATTAAACATTTGAAAAGTGTCAATGACACCTAGGTTTCATATTTTTCCTTTAATCAAATTATCTTCCTACTGCAGCTGAAATTTAATTTTCAAATCCACAAAGCGTTGATCGGGTATGCAAAGATATTTTTATGAAATGCGACTACCGATGGAACGGTTTCTTGTTCTCCCCTCGCGTATATCGTGCGCCTCCGATTACTGGTAAACTCATCCACCAGAGCTTCATGTCTAGTCCTATAGTTTTCAAAAAGATTTCCATCTCTACTCACATTTTTGCTGCTCCTACAGCAAGGGTGACGGTACTCATTGTTCTGTTCGAATACCAAAACGTAAAGAAACTATCAGGGCCCCGTTTCATAAATCTTGTTATCAATAACAACTGCCTCATTTCTATGATAAATTCGCCCTCAGCCAATCAAATTCAAGGATTTTAGTAGTTTATAACAATTATCATGATCATTGTAACTTATGAAACGGGGCCCACCTCAGAGATACCCAGCTCAAGATACTAAGTTCGAACGTTTCAAAAGGTTAAACCCTCTTTTCATTCATTGCTTTCTTTCATTCGTGTTAAACAGAAAACAGAGTACAATATTGCCTTGAAAATTGTAAGCTTGGCAATTATTTCAATAAGTTTAAATTTAACTTTTAATGCCTTGTTTGACTGTACCATTTATTGTATTGTTTTTGTTCATGTATATGTATGTTTGTTATTGTGTTGTATTTTACCTAATAAAAAATCATAAATATAAAAAAAAAGTTCGAACGTTCATTGTGCCATGTAGTAGGCTTTATCTCATTGTCAATGTTGTAATAGAAGTAATAGAAGTAATGATCATAATTGCAGAAATCACAAGATCATATTGCAGAAATCATCAAGAGGCGCACATTCGACGAATAAACGCCTATTTTGTTTAAATGATTACTTTGAATAATTATACATTATTTCTCGAACTTTTAGATTTAGAAATTTAGATTTTTCATTTGAAAGATTTTTATTGTGTAGGCCCATTGCTCCAAGACTTTAAGGTGAAGTGTTTTCGTTCGAGTGAGGCACAAGAATATGGCCGTGCTACTTCGTCAAACAAAGCTTGATGATGATGATGAGAAAATGATGATACTAAAATTATTCTATAATTCTGGGACATTAATATATCATGTATAAGGGGAAAGGAGCAGCGAAAGGACATATGTTTCTGTCGACATGGCCGATAAGCGATCAGGGAGGGTAGATATAAATCGGTGATTTCCGTTGGTCGGTAGACTACTGACGGACCCGACCGAGGTTGTCAAAAATTCGGCGTACCGTCAAGCCCCTGTCAGACATCCAACTGGACCCGACAGCTAGCCAGGCTTGTAGCTTCATGCTTATACCCAACAGCACCAAGGAACACAAATTGACGTGAATACTGGAATATTTCCCCCTTTCTTCCAAAAAAAATAAATCCGAATTTGTTTTTCCCATGGAAGAAATATCACAAATGTTTGACGAGATGGAAAATACTAATACAAACAAAAGGAAGCTGGAAGCACTAGAAAGAATAGAGGATTGAAAGTTCTTATTACTTTAATTAAATGTATGACGGAGTATGAAAGAAATAAAAAGTAAGTATAGGAGGCAAAATCATAATCATATTTGCATTTTACACTTGTATACAGAATTTTAATTTTTTTAGAGGTGTTGTGGTCTAATGGATAAGTCACAGGACTGCAGATCACAAGGTACGGGGTTCGAATCCCACCACGGCACTAACGTCCTTTGGCAATACATTAATCTACATTTGCCACACTCGACCCAGGTGTAGTAAGTGCCTGGTAGGATTTATTCCTTGAATGCACTGAGCGCTACGGTTGTCATGTCATAAAGCCGGGGTAATAATATGCAGGGCCATCAGGGAGAACAGTATTTAGTACTGATGAGGCTACCCTGGGTAAACAAGACATATTATTATTATAAAGAAACTTGAATATTTTCTGCGACGCCACCTTCAATTTCAAGACGTAATTTTATACACGGGGATATATTACAAATGGATAAAACAAGAGACCTTCTTGTACATAAAACTTGCGCAAATTTCGCAAGTGTTCTCGACTCGCAAAAGTTTCATGCCGCGTATGATAGCTTACATTTTCCAGTTTAATATCTAACGTATTAAAATATGATATATGGATGACGGGGCAATGGTGTTTTCCTCTAAACAGAGCATTTTTATTTTATTTCCTCTGTAACCTTTACACATAGAAGACATCGCAGCATAATCGCAGACACTTTGAAGTGAATCGTTTATGTTATTAGTTTTATTTCGAGTCAGACAGAACACCCATGTTGAGATAGGTTTCAACACAACTCCTTGGAGTACAATAAATCAAGTGGTGATTCGTCCAACAGATAACCTTCAATTTCCGACACAAACTTGCATCTTGAGCATTACGTACTTTATTAAAAATTGCCAACATAAGATATTTTAAAACCTAATAATGCTGTAAGCGCTTTGGTTGGTTACACTGAAACTGGTATGAAATAGCTATTATTATTATTATCATTAATAGGCCTAAAGGTGAAAAAAGTAATTTACCTTGCATTTATTTATTCTGTATAGAAGAACGGAAGTAATGTAAAATGATATTGAAAAAAATTATTTTGAAAAATCACATATTTAAAATATACGATATAATTAGAAATGGTATCACCGGGACCAAGAAAGTTAGGTACAAAAAAATATTTCATTTTCTTTCGGGGGATGGAGTGGGGTTGCTTGTTTGTTTGTTTATGTGTATTTAGACAAATAAAACTTTTAATTTTAATTTAAAACGGCCCTGCCCAAACCCCACGCGTATCCATAGTTGTCAGTTGATTGGCCAGATATAAGACATAGCAAACTTTGTTTGTTCTAATCGTAGCATCAGCATTATAGGCCTTCTTTAATGAACACTCCAGGTTTATAGTATATGCGAAAAAACTTGTCATCCGTATGAAAAATATATGACGTATACTGGAATTTTCCAAAGCTCAGAACACCCATGATGTGGAAGAAAAATGAATGAACACCGCTGAAGTTTACCAACAAACTCTTTCAAAGGATCTTGCTCCTTAGAGTCTGATAAATCAACTCGTTTATCGTGCCTTGGTTTGATATCGATCTGGTTAAAGGTGTATAGTCGCAGTCTGTGAAATATGGACATGTTTAAAGTATTAGTCAGATTTTGTTGGGATTCTACTCCTCCTTATCCTACCTCAATTACTTGTCAATAAAATTTGGCACACTCTTGCAGTCATATTTTCCTACCTGCCAGTTCAAAACTGACTCCATAATAGACATGCCATATGTTGGTAAAAGCTGTTTATTGGTAATACGCAAAAAAGTCTATTTGTATAATTTAATTTCTATGACCCTAAAATAAACTTTGTGCAATTTTAAACTAACGGGAAACGAATACTAGCAGTTAGAATTACGATTACATGTCGTTTTTCAGAAGGTTCATAATTCCGAAGGTTCGTTTTTCCGAAGGTTCGTAATTCTGAAAATGAAATAGGGTTCATAATTCCGAAAACGAAAAAGGTTAATATTTCCGATGGTTCGTAATTCCGAAAAGTTATGGTTATGTAGAGGGCTATATTGCATTTTCGGAATTGCGAACCCTATTTCATTTTCGGAATTACGAACCTTCGGAGTAATGCATCAAATCTTTGAAATTATGAACCCCCTGCTCCGGGGAATTTATGTTTCGTAGCTACGAACCTTCGGAATTATGAACCTTCGGAAAAACGAGTACACCTCAGAATTACGTCTACAGGCATAAAGGTCCAAATATGCTTGTGAACCAGAAAATAATGTTTAGATTGCATTTTCATACAGTTAGATATATCAGGGAACTTCAGGGAAGGAGAAAGATGACTATTCCTTTACCAAATGCGCTAACAATGATGCTCATGTAATGTTTCAACCGTATCTACAAAGGCAGTGATGGCGATGTTGATGTTGCCACAGATAGTTTGCTTCTATTATTGCAACGTAACCACCCCCCCCCCCCCTTCTCTACCTCTCTCTTCCTCAAAGAGCATGTTCAGAAATGGTGGAAGTTATTACCACTTATGTTGATAATGAGATACGAACTGCTTAAACCGTTATTATTCTCAACATGCTAGACATGTTATCTTTAAAATGATGATAGCGTGATGAAGCCTCATTCGACGCAGGTGGGCTCGGCGCATGCCATAACGCAGTCATGGTGGACGTGCCGTTGCGGTCAACTACACATGTCTGCAGCACATAATTTGAGCCGTCTACAACACCGTTTTATTTTCAAACACCATCATCGTCGCGAATGTAAATGTTTCAACTTTGAGTAATTTCCAGTCAATAAATCCCCTCCTCGGGTCACCACTTCTGTCGTGAAGTGTATCTCCTTTAATTCTTGCTGTCGATCTACAGCAGGGAGGCGAAGAGCAAAAGAGGAAAATAAAGATTCTTAAATAAAATAAAGGAGGGAATGGAAGAAAGGAAGAGAGAGAGAGAGAGGAAGAGAGAGGTGGAGGAGGGAAGGGAAAGAGAGAGAGAGAGAGAGAGAGAGAGAGAGAGAGAGAGAGAGAAATGGGTGGGTATGGGAAGTGGGAGAGAGAGATGGGTATAAAAATAATTTGATTCTTTTTAAAGCTGGCCAAAAATTCACACACCATCTTTAGGTTTATCTGTTTATGTATGATGATGAATAACATGTTTATGATTGATGGTAACTATCATCTTTTTATGTGTGATGATATATATAATAAAGGAACCCCGTGAAATAGGAAAATACTGATGATCATTCGGGTAAGATTTCGTTCTCCTTTCTCTAATTCTCCTTCTGCCCAAAATTCCGCAACGATCAGCTTTGAACAGACATGTAATTTTAGTTTGACCATATTTCTACATGTTCATCATAATATTTCCACTTCACTGTGCCAAAATGGTAGTGTTGAAGATCAGGATAGATTTGCCTGTGATTTCACGGTAATCGGATAGTCAATTACTGCCCCTCTAATGACCTGTGCGTGAGTTGAACTCGCCAAGGTGAAACCTTTCACCAATCCACGACTGTCCCATTCACAACGAGGCGTGACTAATCGATGACATCATCGCTTACACCCACCAATCAAATACAGGGATAGGACGCTCATGAATAATGCCGCCCCTCCCCTTGACCAATCAGCATGCCCGGTTGGACGCTCATGAATAATCCACCGCGAGTAGCCAATGGGCATCGGTGCGTGTGAGTGATTGATGGACGGTGAGGATTGGTGAGACATGAAGGTGGGCACGCAGTCTACTCCTCCAGCTTTCTTCATTTTCCTAATTGTGTCAATAAACACCCTCCGGCTCCCTCTCTTTCTCTCTCTCTCCATCTCTTGACGTGAGTGACTTTACCCCAGCCATCAATAAGAGGGGCCGGATAACAAAAAGTCAGACAACTCAAGAGTCAAATAAAGGGGATTCGGATGAAGTAACTAGTCGGGGCTAGAGATTATCCGAAATAAAGTTAGGCGCACTTTCTTCAAGTGTTCATTTCAGAGTTTACCTCTTGCATCCCACGCACGCATGCCATAACCATAACCGACTTCTTGTCTTGGATTGAATATTACTTTTACTGCAAAAGAGACTGTTTAGCATCTCTCCGTTGATACTCGCATCAATACAACTTGCTGGTGGACTGTTTCTGAATTTCGTTTCTGTTTCTGAATAAATATATTCAGATTTCATCGTGAACCTTTGAAGTGTTTATCGAGCATCATAAAAAAAATATCATCATGAGCAGCCCCGAAAGTTTGGAGCTCCATCACTCTCTATCAGAGGGCAGCAGCCCGAGAACACCAGGCAGCGATTCGGACGATTCCTCCAGTGAATGCTCCCGAGAGGACCTCGCCATCCTTCCTGGTCGTATCGATCCAGCGTCCCTCGTTGTCGGCTCCGATGGAAGTGCCGCAGCGCAGTTTTCGCCATCGATCAGGGATGCGGTGTCGAGGGTGCTGAACGGCTATGACTGGTCTGTGGTTGCCATCCCATCGAGGACGGGACCGAACGGGAAAAGGAAACCTCACATCAAGAGACCGATGAATGCTTTCATGGTGTGGGCCCAGGCTGCCAGGAAGAAGCTGGGGAACCAGTATCCACAGCTGCACAACGCCGAACTCAGCAAGACCCTGGGAAAACTCTGGAGGTAAGATCACATCATAAACCCTTTCTTTCTTGAGTTGACCTTTCTTCAATGTTCTTTCTAATCCTATGTTAAATAATTTTGACACTGGATATTTAACGACATGTTTGAGCCTTATTTATGCTGGAGGTAAAAGCGTATTGCAAACTATATATGTAATCCGAATGGTGAATAAAACGAATATAAACAGTTCAAGAACAATATGTATCTTGATCATTGTTGATCAGTTGATGTAGGCCTGTACTGTAAAATTTTGGTAAAAGATATAGGTTGTCCTGGTTGTCAGATTGTAATGCTGTGTAATGTCGTTTCTACATCTACTTTTACTACATGTATTGTAATTGTGGACCACTTGATATTCATTCATCTTGTTATATAGACGTGTCAATGTTATTTTCATACATGTTATAAAATTAATTATTGCTTATGATGTGGAAGTTTGACGTTTACAATGTTTATTAGCAAATCCACTACCCTGAGTGATGAACATTCAACAAAATACAATGTTACATTTCCCTGGTTAATATCTCTTGCATCGTTTTTGCCGTCCTCCAGTCTAAAGTAGAAGAAATTTTATGCCCCACCAACATGCACACTGTTGCAGTGAACTTATTTATCCGGGTCATGACAATTTTACTCTACTCTCTATGTGGTGGGGCAATACAGGTCATCCCATTCAGTTTGCACCAAAAAAAAAAATAAATAGAAATCGCGAAAACGAACTTGACATGATTTAACCATAAGGACAGCAGGGAGATTTTGCATGGTGGATTTCAAAATACCTGTAAATTATCCGAATTTTAAGCAAAACCCTTCCGGCTTTTGTAATCTGCCAAAGTATCACAAATATGCGGAGAAAAAGAAACACGTGCAGATTTTTCTGATTATTAATTGTGGCTGCACAGTTGTGAGTCACACACTTCTATTATAAACATACAGTTATGTACAATAACTCCTTCAGAAAAACGTGGGTGTATGCCGGGGTGTATGGCGGAATATTGCAGGGGTCCTGAATGTCACATTCACTTTTTTTGTAAGGGGTGTTGCTTTTACAAAATTTAAAATTGATCTCAAACTGTTGGTTGTACCATATAGCAGACATTGCTCAAAACTTTCTCATGAGACTAAGAATCTTCTATAGAAGATATTGATGTTTTAGTCACAATCATTCAACCTCACTTGTTCATTTTTGTTATAGTACTTGAGCCTAAGTCTGAAACAAAGGTCACTGAAGGCACACTTTCACATTGTAATCATAACCAGCAAAATCCAAAGAGAGAGAGAGACAGAGACAGAGAGGAGAGAAGAGAGAGAGAGAGAGAGAGAGAGAGAAGAGAGAGAGAGAGAGAGAGAGAGAGAGAGAGAGGGAAAAAAAAAGGGGGGGGGGGGGTATGACTGAAACGAAATGTAGTTGGCATTTTCACACTGCATTTTGAATTAAATCATAATGGAGCTGGCTGCTCAGGTCCATAGGGAGATTTCGATGAGTGAATCAGAGACCTCGATGACCTGCGGAATTTCTGGAAATTATTTTGCCATATTTTGTGGCAAAAAAAAAGATGTTAAAGAGGAAAGAAAAGCGATATTACTTTTCCAGTTCCCTGCTGAACATAATGGTTGGGATATGTGTTATATATCAGCACGCGGCATCGGGTCTCTGAATAAATTAAATACCCGACGAGAAATTGATGGAGGGGAAATACCGGGGAGGGAGAATCTACACGACAATGATACATTACGTTACCTGAAGGGAAAACTAGTAACTATAATCGTTTGTGATATTACGAAAAATCATTATAATATATCCAGACTTTACAGCTTACTTCTCTCTTTATGTCATTCATTATCAATAGAATCATATTTCAAAGCTGTTCTGCAATCGATTCGATATGAATTCGATATTTACATATTCCTGTCTTTTCCACGCTTCTTGTACAAATCTAGGCAAACGGTGAAGAATGTATCAGACTCGATACGATCTTTAAAATGTTGAAAGGGTTACAAGTGGGCAAACCCAGCCTAAACTGTGAATTTATCAACGGTTTACAGTTATATTCTGGAAGAATTATGGAGGTTCAAAAGCCGTATAATCCCCATTTTGCTATGTCGATTGTCTTGCATTGTTTCCCTACCCCATCAATTGAGGTTGGTACAATAAAACTGTGACCTTCGCGACTTCGCTCTGCCTCCATGTAGTACGAATAAGCCGGTTACAAAAGTTTCAGAATTCTTTTTTCACGTTTTATTTGCTTCGGCGTGTTCTGATTTTTCTCATCTGTGCGTGGGCACTTCTATATTTTCCTACCCACTCTGTTCTTTTAATGTTCTCTTCGATACGTCTTGCCAAAGAAAAGCATAATCCATTAACTATCTTTCTCAATCCAAAACATCCACACACAAAATGTCATACGAGCTTTGCATGTAGACACTTTTTCAAAACTTCCCAACATTTTTAGGTAATCACAATCAAATTTAAGAGTTATTAGACATGAAATTGTTAACTGTCATATCTATGTTTTGTTTTTCTCTTAACAAAAGTATATAACAGCTATTGCTTTATTTCATTTATATTCTATATTCACAGATTGTTATCAGATAAGGAAAAGCAGCCATTCATTGAGGAGGCAGAACGTCTACGTCAGCAGCACAAGAAAGACTACCCTGACTACAAGTACCAACCCAGACGTCGCAACAAGAATGACAACAACACCAAGAAGCCTTGCCCCCCTAGCAACCGCTCCGCCCTGGTACCCTCTCCAGACTCTTCCAACCACGTCTCCACCAAGGCTCTCCTCAGTGCTATGGTCGGGGAAGAGATCACTGAAGCCAACCTGAAGGAAAGGACCGAAAAGCTGGGGATGATGATGGGTGGAACAGGGGGTCAGGGACCGCCCACACCACCGACCACACCTAAAAATGATCTTGACTGCACACGCCCCAACAAACGTCAGAAGTACTCCTTGAAAGTCAAGACAGAGATGCCAGTGGAGTTTGCTGGTGTGGATGTGAGAGATTTTGGCGGCGACATCATGGGCATGGAGGAGTTTTCATCGGAGGAGCTCGACCAGTACATCGTGCAGACCATCGCCAGTGTGACCGCATCACAACCCATGCCATGTCAACAGGGGATGGTGAGACAGACGTGTGCCATGCCCCCATTCACAACCCACAGTACCTCCTACCCCATGAGCAATGTCAACACTCAAAGCAGCAATGGTAGGCACTGGATGGGGAGACCACACCCCAATGGGGGTAACACCAGCCCCCTACAAGCCACCGCCCTGGACAATGTGAACTCTAAGATGGAGCATGATATGATGTCACCTCCTCCTCAGTACCCCTCCTCCCAGCATCTCCACCAGATGCAAGCCTTCCACTTTGCTGCCATGCAACAAGCCCAGGAACAACATCAACAACAGCACCAACCCTATGATTTCAGACAGGCATCTCAGTGCGACTACCCCGCCCAGCAACACTCCCCGCAACAACAAGCACAAATAGACTTCTACAATGCCAATGCAGGGGCTACGCCAGTCCAAAGTATGCCCCCTGCCTACCAGTTCCCTCACACCTCCCCCCAGCGCTCACCAGCCTACGTAGACCTCACCGAGCCCGCCACCATGCTCCCCGAGTCCAGACCGTGGGACTCTTTTGCAGGTACAGTCAGATCTTGAACAAACTTTAGAACTCTGTGGATAGTAAGCACAAATACTG
The DNA here is from genome assembly GCA_025617745.1 of Heliocidaris erythrogramma. Lineage (NCBI taxonomy): Eukaryota > Metazoa > Echinodermata > Echinoidea > Camarodonta > Echinometridae > Heliocidaris > Heliocidaris erythrogramma. Next base: position 35,319,580 of record CM046857.1, on the reverse strand, counting down.
AAAAGTGCAACCACATCTCTATATTCTATACCCCCATTTTGATTGAAGAGTACTGAACAAACACACCATGTTTAGAGAGCTCAATTTTAAGTGATATGTGTGATTTATCTCTAGTGTTTTAACCGAGGAAGGGTTGATGACCTTCTTGTCAGCGAGGAAGTGGCTTTCAAAAGACCAACAGCCATTCCAAGATTGACATTTCCAATGACTGGAAACTCTAACTTTCGAAGGCAAACCCATTAAAACCCCACAAATCAACCCTAATATCAATTTGCGTTCTAACGTGTAAACAGACAGTTCATCAACTACTCATGCAAATGGCCTGTCTGCTTGTATCCTCTCTGTTGTCTATTGCGTTACTAGCCACGTAAAGAGATACTGATGTCCTTTTACAATATTTCATCTTTTATGATTTTAGCTAAGATTACCCTTCAGACCACACATTAGATAGTGGCAAAATAGGTCTGAATTACATAAAGTGTTATTCTTTGCCATAACAACATTTAGATTCAAGTTTTTATCATTATATTTAAAAGCTTTTCTATCAATCATTCCATGCTTGTACACGTCTATATCTGGAGATATAGTTGTACACCTTCCCCTCTGAAATGTTGAAAAGGACCAAATCTTTTTTCGTTGTTTTTTGAATTAAATCTTTTATGACCAAAGTTGTTTTTCTGCAAAGTACTCCAGCATGGAAAATGTATTCACACTGTGCCTTGATACTTAAATATGCACCAAAGAATGAATGACTTTCATGATTACCCATTTGGCATTAAGTGTCTAAAAATTTAACCAATGTTGAACAACTATGAAATAAGTAATGGAATTTTGTTACATCTTCAGAACAGTCCAATTACTCAAGATTCTTGGATACTATGGGCCTATTAGTTACTTTTCGTAAAGAGAAGTATATGCCAACTGGCCTAAGGACAACATATCTGAGAAAAATATACAAATAACAGACATAAAATGTAATGCATTTGATGAAGGCTAGAGGCCGTATTCTTGCTAGAGGCAGCTGGGATACATTAACCCTCTTTGAGGTCAAAGTTCATGAGGTTTAGTTTAGTTTCCCTTTCCTGTAATTTGTCTAATGGGACCACACAGCAATATTTCCTCCAACCTCAAACTACAAACTGTGATTTCTTCACCCTAAATAATAGCAAAATGATAGAAATTGTATTGTTTGGCAATTTTTAGTCCCCTCTTGCCCTTTTCAAGAAAACTTTAATTTGTTATTTACAATTCATTTATTTGCTTATTTATGATTTTGAATCTGCATCAATAATTGGTATCCAAGGAGAATGGTGCCTTCAAGTCATGAAGTATTACGCCCAAAGGTTTATTTCTTCCAAAACTAAAATAACTAGTTGCCTTATCATGTTTTTTACATATACTCTAGACCTGTGATTGAGCAATACTTCTGGTCTCTCTGTATTTCTGAAGAAAAAAACAAAAACAAAACACAAAAAATTTTGCTGGAAAATAAGTTCATACTTCATACAACTTAATGATATGGAACGGAAGAACTCCCCAGAACATAATTATATTACTCCTTTATTACTTTGAAGTGTATAAATAAAAACATAAGGCTATTTATAGTCACATTTTATAGAGTATTAGGATGTTCTTGTACAGCTGGTATGAATTATGTACAGTTTGTTATTTATTGCATTAACATTTTGAAAGTAACATTCCCTGGTGCCATTCCAATTCTACGTCATCACACAATGCCTTGGATATAACATGTATTTGTCCAAGTTTTATCAAGAAGTAGTACTTAATAAAAACATGTGCCTTGGGAATATTAAAATCTAATCTCTCACTTAATGGAGAATTGTAATACAATATAGAAATTTATAAGTAAAATAAGTTATATATTTGTCTTTCTGTATCAAGTTGCAGTTTGATATTTTTGTATACAGGCCTAGATATGGAATTATGGATAGCAGGGGATATGCTAATTGCCTTTTTTAAAAATAGTAATTTAATAACATGATGGTTTTATAGTGCATTTAAATAGATGTTGTACTGTACATATGATAAAGCTGGTTTATTTTATAGAAATATTTAAGTGCCTTTTATTGATGTTTTTCATGTGTAAATAGAAAAGTACTATTGTAGTATTTTGTTGTTTTAAAGCTATATTAAGAAGTTTGAACAACTCTCCATATAAGATGTATTCACGTTGATTCAATGAGTGGAAGGAAACTCATTCATATAACCCAATCATCCTTGTATTCATATTAAAATTCAGAAATATTTCTGGAGGTTTAAGATTAAGTTAAAAACTGGAGTAAATGTGCAAAAGAAATTGACAATCTCTTAAAAGTTCGAATTACACTCTGCAGAATTTTACCAAACTTTTAAGTATTGGAAAAGAATTCAAATGATAGTTGACATGTAAGTTTTATGTACAAATGTATTATGCTGGAGTATTTGTTGCCGTTTTGTACCTTTGAAAATAAAGTATTTTGAAAAGCTGAAAACATAAATGAACAGTTTTATAAAAAATGTTCTGAGAAAATGTAACCAAGAGAATGAAAGTGGAAAAGGAAATATGTATGTAAACAAAAGAACGATTGTAGTTTGATTGCAAGAAAGAGATGATGATTAATAGTAGCATATAATGTATGTAGATACAGAGAGGAGGAAGAGAGAGAGAGAAAAGGAGGGAGAGAGAGAGAGAGAGAGAGGAGGGAAAGAGGTGAGAACTGAGAAAACAAATACAGTGGTAGAGAGAAAAAGAGAGACAGGGAACGAGGGAAAGTGGGTTAGAGAGAAATGAGAAAGAGAAATGATTGAGGGGTACAGAAAGAGAGAGAGACAGAGACAGAGACAGAGATGAAAAAAAGGATAACAACATGGAGTATATGAAGTCAAGCACTTCAACCTTAGTCAAAATATTCATACAGAAAACTGCTTGCTGAGACATGTATAAAAAAATTTGCATATGGTTTAACATATGAACAATATTGAAGAAAACTGAACAATATACAAAAATAGAAATCACTCTGACTTCTGTGTAGAAATAAGAAGAATCAAAACAAAGAAACATGACCATTCTTCAAGTTTAATGGTTGAATACACAATCAAGTATTGTATGAAACTCAAAGTCACTTACGAGGGTAAAAAGTAAGACTGGGAACCAAAACAATGAAACCTGATCATTCATCCAGTTATTGCTGAACTTCAGTGAACTACTTTCTCCTCTGGTAGAGCGTGTTTGTAATCACCTGCATGAAATTTATACTGTCAATACATAATTTCAAATTGCTGTAACTGAAGCGCACCTAAATTTGCTAGAACACAAAATATGAACAAATTGCCCTTGGGCGATATCAGGAGGGAGCTAGCTCCCACTCTGGAGAAAGGGGTTGAGTTGGTTTGGGCATGGTTTGGGGTTGGGTATGAGGATGGTGTGGGGAGGTAGATTCGCACTGGAATTGGAGCATGGTGAAAAAGAATACAGAAATACATTATAGTAGATAGGAGTCATACATATATGATTGATACATATTCATATTAACCTCACATACATTGATTGAGAAGTGATTAAAACTTGGGATTTCTTATATTTAGATGTCAAAACAGGTATTTTTGGATAATCCATGTCTGGGGAGCTGACACATATGGGCATAGATAAAGGGGGGGGGGGGGGGGTGGATGCATACGTACCCCCAACCAAACAAAGAAAAAAAGGCAAAAGAGAACGAAAGGTAGAGGGGTAAAGGAAGATGCAAAGAAGATCCTCCTGCATCCTCCCAAACAGCAAGTCATTTTCATTAGCATTCATGCACTAGAAAGACTGAGTACCACCCCCCCCCATGACACAAGTGCCCCCTTAATGGCTGGACCCCTCTTATACCACTGCTAGAAATATCTGTTTTAAGAAATTATGCATCTCGTACAGAAAAAATGTGGTTCAACTCATTAAACCTAGGTTAATGTTTGAACTAAAGTTCATTTCACGGTTAGAGTGGACTGAATGGAGAAAAAAAACAACAGGCAAATGAAAAAAAAAGTATTTATAAAGGGGTTCCACAAAAGAGCAATTGATGAAAGAGATAGGGATAGGAGGGGGGTCAGCCCCACCCCTGGCTACACATTATCTCCCTTGGCCCAGCAATTATGGGGAACACCTGGACTCCGATGGACACCGTAATTGGTGAGGGAGTGAGGTACAGTCCCAGGGTATTGGTAGTCGTGTAGTGTAACGTTAATATTGATTCTGTCACAACTGATTTCAGCGTTTGAAGCCTTCCTGACATCTAAACCTCCGTTTTGAACCAATTTCTCAAAAGTTCACAAGTTTACCCACCTCCTTGATGGTGAGAAAGTTGTTCTTGTGATGCGCAAATACAGATTGGAAACACACCTATTCTTCAAATGTTTAATGGGAGTTTTTCAGCTTTTCAAGAAAAATTTTGTTTCTATTCACTGTCATTTGGAGGCAAACCCCACTGTTGTAAATGGTCATTAGGGGTCAAATAACATATTTTTTCAATATTTCATTTTTTGGACCCCCCTGTGTAAGTGGAACATCACTTCATCACACTGAACTGTTTTTAAGTTTTTCAAGAAAAGTCAAATCAAAGTTCATGACCCCTATTCAACCAAACTGTATTCGGGGTCTGCTCACTAGTCATAAGGACCGCTATTCATAATGACAGCTAATAATGAATGAATAGCGTTTTTTTGAATAATGGTCCTTATGACTTTATGAATAGTGACCCCCCTTTCCGTTTTATGAATAGCGGACATTCAGGTATAAGAGCTTACACGTTATGAATAGCGGTCATTATGGCTAGCGGTCCTTATGACTAGCGAGGTTACCCCCTAGGAATCTTAAGCACAAAAACTGTTTCATAAAAAAACACATTGTAGATATGTATCATTTTAATCAATAATCATGAATACCAAAATGAATTGAAATAATATTCAGACCATTTTTATTATTTGGTATGTCCATCATCAGTCTCTCAATTTATATACAATTAAAAGCTAAAGCAATATAGGATATCCAATTTCACATGTAGATTGTTTTTTAAAAAGCACTGTGTACTCTTGGTGTTGCATCGCAGGAATGGAGGACTGAATAAATTCAAATGATCAAAATGAAGGGAACTTTTTATTTTGACATGTCTGCCACTGTTTTGGAGAAAGTCACACCAGGTCTACTGGGCTCTGCCCTGGCTCAATCCTTCTTCCTGTTACCACGGTGATAGCGGTTCTCATCAAACGTTTGTCACTTTATCTCCTTCTGATTACAGGTTCAGTTGAGTCTAGTCTGTGCATACCAGCACATGTCTCCATCTTGAGTTATACCAATACCATTCAACAACCGGTATGCTTCTACTCCATGTATAACCACCCATTCTCAGCTATTCATATCTAACCTTGAATTTTGATGTAGACACCAATATGATAAAGCCAACAACTTCAAAAGAAATCATTCCATAATGGCAAACAGTGCATTTTACCATTCTAGTTCTCAGGCCAAATAAATCTGATTTCTAGTATCATGTCCCTTCTTGCTTTTCCTTTTAACCCTGCCTCAATTTTTTAATATGTTTTTAGTTTTTTAATTGGACATATTAAAATAAAGAAGGAAGTGAGGAAATTTAGACACTAAAAGTAACAATTATATTATGAAATTTAACAATGTTTTAAGCCTCTGTAGTGCATGAATGAATCAAATTTAACTAATAAACTTTCTATCCAAATTGCCAAAGGAATTTTTATGTGGGGGAAATATCAAATAACAATCAACATGAAACTCTCTTCTCATCTCTTAAAAACACCTATGAGAATCTAGAATTCATTATTAATTGGTCTAATATCTTCTTTTCCAAATTTCTCCAGCCCGTCACATAATATGACAACACATGCACTGCAGAAACCACCTTTTATAGTTATACAGTAAATCTATTTTTTCTGTTTATTTTTTAATTGTTGCTGATTCAAATAAACTTCAATACATTTATTTTCAATAATGAAGGAAACAGATGAGACTATTATCCTTTCTTTTGTGCAAAAGTCTATACAAGAATTGTGAGGTCTGGGTATGTAGACTACATGACAGTTGAGGATGAGTAAGGAGAGAGGGGAAGAACATTTTTGTGTACCTTGGCAACCAAAGTTGAGGTGAAAAGGTTGTTTGGTATCTAAGGAGATAGGCCGCTAAACACCTGAGAAGTAAGGTTAAAGAGGAGGCCAATTTAGTGATGATCTACATAGTCTTACATCAGAACTTCATCAATGAACTTGATGTGTTTATTCTATATGTTTGTTGGAAAAAATGTAGCTTCCAATAGGGAAGAAAGAAATTTAGGGGAGGGGGGTTCACTTTTGCTATTTGTGCAAAACTGCAATTTGCAGATCGGGGGGGGGGGGGGGGGGGGGGGTGCTGTAATTGAAAACAAAATTTTGTTTTTACATAAATGTGGTGTTTAACCTTAAAGCAGAAAATTGGGGTGGGGGGAGAGGGAGGGGAGAAGGCCTAACCTACCTCAATTCTTCAATTTCTCCACTCATCAGCTTCAAAAAATCAACTTCAGAAGATTATTCTGTAGAGGGGGGGGGGGGGGATGAAGCAGGTCTGAAATGAAGTCCAAATATTTGGGCATTTTTCCAAAATCCAGGCAATCTTCTAAGTTCTAGATCTTCAGAAGATCCCCTTACACTGAGTGCGTCACACCATGGACCTTCAAGTAGCCTCAATAAAAAGTTAAAAAATCAACAATTCCATGTGGTGTGTCCCATTACTTCCAGCTTTCTGAGGAGCCTGTACCATTCCAACCAGAGTACGCCTACCTGCTCCAACAAGACAGGAGGACACACAACCGAGAATGAGTAAGGATGGCATTGGTAAGAAGGGGGTGTAGGGGATTTCATCAAGATATTGATAATCTAATAAATCTCATTCTTATTTGACAAAAACCCATTATATGTATCGTGGGAGTGAACCATGAAAACAAGTTGCTTTGCATAAAGACAGAAAATTCAAATCTAGTAGAATTCAAAATAGATTATAAAACATGAATAGACCACCTTGCTACCCGAATAAGAGATAGTGGTCGCAAGAATAAGGTTTTCAATATATTCTGGGGGTACAGTCACCTCAGTCCCCTGCCTTGTAGCTGACAGTATGCATATGCTCCTAGTATTCCTATCTAGGTTAATTGAATGGAAGGGGTAGGCAGCAGTACAGTGTCTACCACTACCCAGTAGTACCCTTTCCACCACCACCTTACTAGTAGTGTCCATTCTCCCATCACCTTAGCAGTAGCCAGTAGTATCCATTATTCCACCGCCTTACAACTGAAACTTGTAGAAATTTAGGTGTAATTTTTGATAAGTTTAAACTAGACAATTTTGTTAGAAAGAAATGCCGATCTGCATCATTTGCTCTTCATAGAATTGGAAGAATCCGCTCTTTCATAGACAAAAACACAGCAGAACGTTTAGTTCATGCTTTTGTAATGTGTCATATAGATTACTGCAATAGTTTACTGCAAGGGTTACCAGTTCGGCAAATACAAACATTACAAATTATCCAAAACTCGGCTGCTCGATAGTGTCCTGCTCCAAAAAACACCAATCAATATCTTCTATCCGACAGAATTTACACTGGCTGCCAGTCCATACCCGTATAACATTCAAGATATTGTTACTTGCTTATCAATGCTTTCATAACCTAGCCCCATCATATCTAACTGAATTACTCAACTTATACAAACCTGAAAGAAATTTACGTTCTAGTAAGCAACACTTTTTGGTTGTGCCAACAGCCCAAACAAAAACTTACGGTGAGCGTAGTTTTTCCTATGCTGCCCCATTTCTATGGAATGCTCTTCCAGCTTCCCTTAGGTCTATTAATTCATTAGAACACTGCCCTGAAGACCTATCTTTTCAAAGCTTCTTGTTAATCCCTGAACCCTGTACAGTGACTCTCTATCTATCATTTCTTACTCTCTAAGCGCATAGAGACATGCTCCGCAAAGTGTTATGCGCTATATAAGAATTGTTAATTATTTATTATTAATACCCTTTCTACCATCACCAGACTTACAAACATTCTACCACTATCTTAACAGTTAGTATCATTTACACTACCTTACCATTGGTACCCTTTTTACTACCATGTACTTTAACAGTAATACCCTCTCTACCACCACCTTACCAGTAGTACCCTTTCTACCACCACCTTACCAGTAGTACCCTTTCTACCACCACCTTACCAGTAGTACCCTTTCTACCACCACCTTACCAGTATTACCCTTTCTACCACCACCTTACCAGTAGTACCCTTTCTACCACCACCTTACCAGTAGTACCCTTTCTACCACCACCTTACCAGTAGTACCCTTTCTACCACCACCTTACCAGTAGTACCCTTTCTACCACCTTACCAGTAGTACCCTTTCTACCACCACCTTATCAGTAATACTATTTCTACCACCACCTTAATAGTACCCATTTCACCACTACCTTACCAGTCATACCCTTTCCACCAACACCACCTTACCAGTAGTACCCTTTCTACCACCACAAACTTACCAATAGTACTCTTTATACCACCACCTAACCAGTAGACAGTAGTACCCTATCTACCACCATCTTACCAGCAACACCCATTCTCTCACCACCTTGCCACTAGTACCCTTTCTACCACAACCTTACCAGTAGCCCCTTCTACCATCATTCTTATGTTCTCTGGTTGCTGACAAAGAACTCGTGACTGCACTGATGTAGTATCAAACTGCAAGTGATTTTTTTCATAGAACATCCCCAATATGTAAGTGTATGCACAGGGTAGTTACATAATATACAGCTGGTGTTTGCCTGGAGTGTGGGATGGAATGAGATGAGATGCTCAGGACACCAATAATAATCTTACCAGTAGTACCCTTTCTACCACCTTATTAGTAGTACTATCTCTACCAACTCCTTACCAATAGTACCCATTTCATACCCTTTCCACCACCACTGCCTTACCAGTAGTACCCATTCTACCACCACCTTACCAGTAGTACCCTTTCTACCACCACCTTACCAGTAGTACCCTTTCTACCACCACCTTACCAGTAGTACCCTTTCTACCACCACCTTATCAGTAATACTATTTCTACCACCACCTTAATAGTACCCATTTCACCACTACCTTACCAGTCATACCCTTTCCACCAACACCACCTTACCAGTAGTACCCTTTCTACCACCTTACCAGTAGTACCCTTTTTACCACCACAAACTTACCAATAGTACTCTTTATACCACCACCTAACCAGTAGACAGTAGTACCCTATCTACCACCATCTTACCAGCAACACCCATTCTCCCACCACCTTGCTACTAGTACCCTTTCTACCACAACCTTACCAGTAGCCCCTTCTACCATCATTCTTATGTTCTCTGGTTGCTGACAAAGAACTTGTGACTGCACTGATGTAGTATCAAACTGCAAGTGATTTTTTTCATAGAACAACCCCAATATGTACGTGTATGCACAGGGTAGTTACATAATATACAGCTGGTGTTTGCCTGGAGTGTGGGATGGAATGAGATGAGATGCTCAGGACACCAATAATAATCTTACCAGTAGTACCCTTTCTACCACCTTATTAGTAGTACTATTTCTACCAACTCCTTACCAATAGTAGCCATTTCACCACTACCTTACCAGTCATACCCTTTCCACCACCACTGCCTTACCAGTAGTACCCTTTCTACCACCACCTTATCAGTAGTACCCTTTCTACCACCACCTTATCAGTAATACTATTTCTACCACCACTTTAATAGTACCCATTTCACCACTACCTTACCAGTCATACCCTTTCCACCAACACTACCTTACCAGTAGTACCCTTTCTACCACCACCTTATCAGTAGTACTATTTCTACCACCACCTTACCAATAGTACCCATTTCACCACCACCATCTTATCAGTAGTACCCTTTCTACCACCACCTTATCAGTAATACTATTTCTACCACCACTTTAATAGTAACCATTTCACCACTACCTTACCAGTCATACCCTTTCCACCAACACTACCTTACCAGTAGTACCCTTTCTACCACCACCTTATCAGTAGTACCCTTTCTACCACCACCTTATCAGTAGTACCCTTTCTACCACCACCTTATCAGTAATACTATTTCTACCCCCACCTTAATAGTACCCATTTCACCACTACCTTACCAGTCATACCCTTTCCACCAACACTACCTTACAAGTAGCCCCTTCTACCATCATTTTATGTTCTCTGGTTGCTGACAAAGAACTCGTGACTGCACTGATGTAGTATCAAACTGCAAGTGATTTTTTTCATAGAACAACCCCAATATGTAAGTGTATGCACAGGGTAGTTACATAATATACAGCTGGTGTTTGCCTGGAATGGATTAGTTGATGTTGTTGGAGCAGGGATTAGTAAGATAGGAAACAGGCAAAGAGATTAGGGTAGGAGATTGAAGCCAGAGTGTGGGATGGAATGAGATGAGATGCTCAGGACACCAATAATAATCTTACCAGTAGTACCCTTTCTACCACCACCTTACCAATAGTACCCATTTCACCACCACCTTACCAGTCAACCCTTTCCACCACCACTACCTTACCAGGAGTACCCTTTCTACCACCTTCTTTTCAGTAGTGCTATTTCTACCACCACCTTATCAATAGTACCCATTTCACCACCACCTTACCAGTCAACCCTTTCCACCACCACTACCTTACCAGTAGTACCCTTTCTACCACCATCTTTTCAGTAGTACCCTTTCTACCGCCACCTTATCAGTAGTGCTATTTCTACCACCACCTTATCAATAGTACCCATTTCATCACTACCTTACCAGTCATACTCTTCCACCACCACCACCTTACCAGTAGTACCCTTTCTACCACCATTTTTCAGTATCCTTTCTACCACCATTTTTCAGTATCCTTTCTACCACCACCTTACCAGTAGTACCGATTCTACCACCACTGTAACAAGGAACCACTGTAACAAGGAACCATTTCTACCACCTTACCAGTGGTGCACATTAAACCACCACCTTAACAGTAGTACCATTTCTACCACCACCTTACCAATGGTGCACATTAGACCACCAGAGGAACACCATTCTACCACCACCTTACCAGTAGAACCCATTCTATCACAACCTGACTAGTAGTCGCTTTCCTTGACCACCTTATACCACTAATACCAAGGAGTAATAACTCCTTTCTAATACCAGTGGTATCCTTTCCACCATCACTTTAACAACAGTACTTGTTTTACCATTACCTTTGGACCCCTTTGAAAAACAGCTATTAGCTGACAAGGGCAATCCAACCCATGAGTGGAGAATAAATAAATCAAATCAAATCAAATCAAAGCTTACCAGTGGTACGCATTACACCATAAACTTTTGAGTAGTACCCATTTACCACCCTACCATCAATGTTATCTGAGGCATGGGGTGGATTCAAGAGGAATGTAAGCAGATACCTGGGGCTAATGTGCTGAATGATTCCAAAACAAAGTGGAAAACATGCTACTGCATAAACCTGACTGACAGAAAATATTCTTCACCTTCATGTGAACCCCATGCAAACAAACTACTTACAAGAATCAGTGCAAAACTTTACCAAGCATTGCTAAAAAAAAATAATTTGAAAACTTTTTTGAAAACCTTAAAATCCTTTATTGTAAATCAACATCACATTTTCAAACCCATGAGTAAAATTCAAAGTTTTTTGCAACTATACATCTAATGTATAAGATAGTAATCAATCGATGTCTTGACCAGTGTACTTTTCCTTAACTGTGGTTAACCTTAACAGCAGAAGAAATAATGGCAAATTGGTTTGGGTTTTCCCTCTAATATCCATACATTATCTTTGTGGTAAATTTTACCAAAATTTTCAAGTGATTCTGTTGTCATTTTTGAAGATATGGTTGCGAATGAACTAGTGTTTTCTAATGACATCTGGATGACCTACCCACTGATAAATGATGTAAACATCAGTGAGCTAATCACTTTGGTAATTTCTAAGAAATTTCTGGTCAAGTTAACATCATTGCAGATAGTCAAACTCTAAAATTTGCAGGAAGTAAACAAGCATAAATCTGATAGTGTGAAATTTTAGTCCAATTCCTTCAGATCAGGCACAAAAACAAATTGACTGAAAGAAGATAATTTATGGGCAAGCGGTTTCCAGGTATTTGCACAAACTTTGAACAAGTGTTTTGAGGTTTTGGTGCTTAATTCATCAACAGCATGTTTATTAAATATCAAATGATGAGAAGGAAAATGAGATATTTTCTCTCTTTTCTTTTCTGATTACTATTTGTATGGCTTCATACAATTTGGTCTCGTCCCCCTTTTGTTGAAGTGACTGAATCATCGACTCGGCATGTCAACTCCAAAACTTGTGGTTTTGAAATTCTATTGTAGACTGAGGTTATAAACCTGAAATAACATAATACAGAACACACAAAAAGGGAGAGCTGGGAATAAAGAAAAAATGGCAAAGAGCTGAAAACTCCCCCTCCCCAAAGTCGACATGTCATCCATGGAGGCGTAGGTCTAAATAGTAAGGAATTATAAATTACACAAGTAATCAAATACATGGATGTTTTGTGTAAGAGAGCTGGGAGGCATTGCCAGGTAAATGAGAAAGGGTATCGGGAGGCAGAGTGAAGGTAGGAAAATCAGCGGCTCGTGACAAGCGGTTTGGTCTGAATTGAATCCAGCTAATGAGATTTTGAAAGAGCTTTTATTACCCTACACACTTCCTGCATCAGTTTTCACCAATATCAATGTCACTGCTCTCAAAACATGGCTTTGGACAGCTCTGTTTTTTTGCCTTGAAATCCAGCATTTGATTTAAAGCCAAAGATATAATAAGATCAGGGGTTCATGGCAACTTTTTGCACTGCCTATCAAAAGTCAAACAGCAGAGAAAAAAAAATATGAAGAAATGAAATCCAGTTTCACTACTGGGTCATAGAGGTGTTATTTGTCCCCTCTGGCTTTGCTACAGTGTACATTTCCGATATTGAATTGGCCGATCAATCAAATGCATCAGCCACAATTAACTTCAAATTACAAGAAATTTCCACAAAATAATCGTTTTTGAGATTGTTGTAATATCTGATCAATGTTTTGTGATGACTGGTACACAAATGGGGGCGAAGAATCAAAATGAACTTTCGATTGTTATGGTTTATGGATCCTTCGGAACTGCTAAAATTAACTTCATTATGTCAAGCGCACTCAACAATCAGTCATAATATGGTACAGCATTCACAGGAAGTCCTCATCCAAATATTTTCTTTTCATTTCCTCTCAGTTTTGTGTACATATTGTGGTTAAGCTAGCCACAGTTAAGAAATGATCTGAGGTTACTTATTATTGCCTGTATATCATGAACAACTTGGCAACCTTCAGTCACATATCACACCTAAAGTTCAAGCGTTTTAGATGTAAAGTTTTGATTGCATTAATACAAAACAAGTCATGAATAGGACTAATGTAAACTTTTCTTAATCAAAATATGATCAGTATTTTAACACTAAAGTCAAAATACAAGGACATGGAGTTAACACACTTACATGTATCTTGTTGACATAGCCACTTGTTACAAATGTTATTTGTTTTGTAACAAGTGCTTAGAGATACTATAGTTGAGTTCTGGTCATGCGATTACATTATGAAAGAAACTGTCTGGAAGCTATAGGAAAAGGTTGATCATATCTACATAAGAATTGGTGCACACTGTGAGGGTTTGGAGTCATCAAAATGATAAGAAACTGACTCAATCTCGCTGAAAAAGCACATGCACTGCATACAGATATGGGTATATGGGACTATATACACAATCATATGGCATAAATATTCGGTCTGAGCACGTTCAGTAATTTCTGGTCATATTTCGAATATGAGGGCATTTGAAGAGCAATCGTTTTCAGGGGACATTACTATTATGATGTTCTTCCAAAATGACATAAAAGGAATTAGAAAGCTCACAAATCATTTTTCACCTTTCCCAGAACTCAACCTTCTCCTAAAGCAAAAATGTGAATGGTATAGTGTCAGTCCAGATGTATGATCATCCAGTTAATACCCAAGTAATCTTTATCTTAGTCTGGCAGGAAAATTATGTTTTTAATCAATTTTATTTCAATATTAAGATCCAAAAGTTGTAATTTTCATTCATGAAATGTTTATGAAAAAGTGTAATAATCAATATAGGTGTTAAACTCATAGCCATTTAATAATATCAAAATATACAATGAAATACTTCACCTGGTGGGGAAACTAAATTGGTAAGAAAGTGTGTCTCCCTCCTATTGCAGCCTATTGCTCTATCATCTAAACAATCTGATTTACACAACATGGCATCTAGGTTGCCTAAAAAGTTTGCTGCTTTACTTTTCAGGAACTTAAGATGCAGTACCAAAATAGACCTTTGTCCAATTGTTGAATTCCTATTTGCCTATGAATTTTTCAAAGCTTACAAATGAATGTATATATATATATATATCCAACACTTTGGAAGTATAAAAATCCTTTTCTAAGCCCTAATTGTAGAATCTTGTTTAAAATCTTTCTTGCTCCTGCTCCTTCTCCTCCTCTATATTCTTATAGTTAGTAAATGAAGTAAATTTGTTTACAAATTGTTTACAAATTAAATTCCTCTCATTTAGCTTCTTCATTTACTAACTATAAGTTGTCCATGGCGGACCGTTGAATATTAATGAGTCAGAAAGAAGAGGATCTTGGGTATTTGATTCCAGTTCATCGTGACTTGGCCGTGAACCAGAATAGCCTGGTGGTTAAGTCGCTGCCCGGCAAGCAGTAGATGACGGGTTCGAATCCCGCTGGTTCCAATTTTTTCTGACTTGTGATTTTCATTACAGATCAAGCATACTATCTTTAACACTGGGAGTAATGCCTAAAAATTTGTTTACAAATTGTTTACAAACTCTATATTCTTGACTTAAACATCAACCTCCAGCCTTGATACATCTTAATTGCTTTTATGTCATTGAACAAACCATCCCTCTTGCTTAACCCTCTGAATTACATCTCCTTCTTTTCCTCTTCCATGGAAGCCAACCCAAAAGTCTGGTTTTTTCATTATACACAGTAACTGTTATAAGCTATTGAAATCATTGCAATTGATTGGCTGAGAGCATTTTTGTCATACATCTGTTGCAATTTTTTTTTTTTTTAACTGAAAACAAGTTTTATGAAACAGGGGCCCTGGAGCATAGTTTTAAAGGGTACAATCTAGAAATTGTACCCTTTCTTTTATAGCAATTATGAATTCACAAAACTGCTGTATCCTACAATCAACTTTGATTCTTATGAAGTTACCCTTCCAACCTGTTCTTATCTCTCTTCATCTAAAGGACAGGAAACTTCTTTTGTATTCTTTAGAAAACAGAAGTTTTGTGTAGTGGTTGGTAAAAGTGACAAATCTGAAGATTTCGGGGAGGTTTCAAGGTTTTTGACCATTGAGAAGATTGTATGAATTGCTTTTGTTAAAACTACTTCAAACATAATTCTTCTTTTTGTTTCTTTTTCCTATCTGATCTTATTCTGTACTCCTCTGGCTCTCCAAATTCCAAAGTGCATTGCCTGTGTATATTTTGTTATATTTCTGTATGTATCTATGTTTATATTTATTTTTATCTCTTCCTCCCCTCTCTTTCTCTCTCCCTGTCACACTTTCTTTATCTCTTTTTGACAGTTGTGCTACAATACTTACCTCAGATCAATTTCCTACTCTCTCCCCTCTTTCCCTTGCATTCCCACTTATCTCTCTCTCTCTCTCTCTCTATTTGTCTCTCTCTGTCACACTTTCTGTATCTCTTTTTGGCAGCCCTTCTGCCAAGATATTTACCTCAGATCCATTTCTCCCTCTTTCTTTTTCTCTTTCTGTCTTCCTCTTCTTTCTCCCATTTTCCCTTTGTCCTTTTTACAGGTCTCTCTTTTCTCATCCACTTCCCCTTTTCTCTCATGCATGCTTTCTCTTCTGTGCAAGAACTCTCTCTCTCTCTCTCTTTGTGTCTCTCCCCCCTTTCTTTCAGTTCTCTCTTGTCCCCTTCTTCCCATACCTTCCACTCTCTCCTTTTCTAAACTATCTTATCCTCTCTTTTTTTTTCCTCCTCTCTTTTTTTTCCTTCTCTCTTAAAATTCAAAAGTAGAAATCTTGTTACAGATTATCACAGTGCAATAAAACAAAATGGATCTATGTAAAAAAGTAAAAAAAACATCTTATTGTGTCATACCAAACATCATACCATGCATCTCTCAAACACATTTCTCTTCATCCTGAACGAGACACAAGTCAAAGGTGGCTCACAGAATGTTATTTGGTCTGTTGACATCCAGAAATTTTATTTGGTAAAAGGACTCCCCCTTTGGGATGACACCAATTTGAGCATATCATATGCTGACCTATTTGATGCACTTATGTTGTCATGTCAACCAATGATCTTTAGTGCTCCTCTATTCACATGACTCTTCTCTGTTAAAGGTTACTATTACTATAGTGTGTTCTTCCATCCAGGTTCATTATAGTGTTCATCATACCATATAAATACATAATAAAAAAACAATGTACACATATTTCCTTTAAAAAAATAGTACCCTGGAGATGACATCATAACAAATGTCATGTCAAGCTATCCCAACACTTTTAGATTATCAAAGTTTATACATACCGTACATCTATCCAATATACATATCTTTTTTTACTGTCCATTTTACAGACAGAGTAACCCTGAGTAAATAAGACTGTAGGATCATTACTATTTATTTATGATTGTTTGTTTTAGATATCTATATGGTCTTACATATGACTTTGACAGATGAAGAGGGACACATTTAACATTGTAAAATGTCCACTGCTGAAACAGTTAAACACTTATTTACAAACAATTTTCTATGGTGTGTACAAGCACGCATTGAAGTTGGCAGGTCCTTCAGAATAACTACAGCACACTTTTTCATAATTAAGATCATGAAATACTGAAGAAATTAGAATCAGAACCATACGAGAGTGGTCAACATTTGAAATTCCCTATAAAATGATGTGGAGCTCTACAAAATAGGGAACATCAACTTGGCAACTTATTCATACACTGTAATGTCATAGGTGTATGTGTATCATGCCTGTGCATCATCAGTTTGTTTTGTATAGATCAAACTATCAATATCAATACTACTTTTCTCACTTGTTTATGAAAGACATGCATATTGTATATCAGGGGACATACTAAAAGATATACATAATATAATACGATTTGAATTTAATCTTAGGTAGGCATGATAAAGATATTTCTTTTGAGGAAAGAGGAACTTCATGGTATCGCAAGTACAAGACACATTAGGAGTAGTACAGGCACAGTACTTGGAAGTTGCCAACTTGAGATAACTGAAAGACACCATATAGATTTTTATTCTAATTTCCAAAACATTATTAACTTTAAAAATGTATAAATGTCTTAAAATTTGTCTGATTTTCCCTCAAACTATCACCAGTTTGTATGTGTAAACTGTCCTACTTTTATGTGCTGTGAAATTCAAAATTGGGACACCCCCCCCCCCTTCTTCAAACAGTGGCTAATATATATCTATAAAAACTAGTAAGGACCTAGCAAATGCTATTTCTAACCTTTTGCTTGCATCTTCAGATATTCCAATTAACCAAGTAGTTGCCAGCAAAGAGAAGCAGAAGCTTGTTTTCTTGCTAGTAGTCACTTTCCCAGACTAGCAAAAGCTTATATTCCTATTCAAATTTTACTGAGCATCAAAAGGAAAGGTTTTGTTTTTGTACACAAAAGCTGGCCAGATTAGTAAATGCCTATTTGAAAAGGAGGAATTTTCTTTCATCATAAAGCTTTTACTTGGTATTTTGCAAGCTCCTCTCCTATTAGCTTGCATAGACATAATGAAAATTAAGAAGGTGCTATTTTTTTTCATATTGCACTGTCCTCGCTATCTTTTTTTAAAGCTGATAGACAGCTGATATTTATCTTAAATTACAGAAATTTAAACAAAAATTGAATTTAATCAGGCATAAAGCTGATTTGCCAGATTTAACAGCACTGCCGCCACTTTGGAAAGTGAGCAGCAGGGAGAGAAAAGCTTTTGATTAAGCTTATGCCTTGTGCACAAACTGCTTTAATGATAATGGCTAATGTAAACTCTCAATTTCTCATTTTTCTCATTTATATAAACGACCTTCCTAATGTATCTGAGGTACTGTCATATATTATCTTTGCAGATGATACAAATGTTTTTTTAAGTGACTCAGATTTGACGTCACTGATGTATAAAATGAATATAGAAACTAACAAGGTCTTTGATTGGTTTAAAGTTAATGGCCTACGAGTCAACCTAGATAAAACAAATTATATGCATTTTACTACTCAAAATACAAAATTTGACAGTAATTTATTAAATATAAAAGTTGCAAATATTCCTAATAGTCTTACTCAGATAAAATATGTACAATTCTTAGGTCTCACTATTGATGAGAAGCTCACATGGTCAAACCATATTGATCGTTTATGTTCAAAAATTGCTCGAGTTATTGGTGTAATGAGCAAACTTAAATTTTACCCTCACATGCATTGTTACTTATTTATAACTCATTGATTTTACCACATTTATCATATGGCAGTATGTTGTGGGCAAGTAGTTCAATTTATCTTGTTAACAGAATCTTTTTATTGCAGAAACGTGCCCTGAGAGTAATAGCCAAGATACATTTTAGAGCACATACTTCAGATATTTTTCTAAGATATAATGTTTTGACAATTTATCAGCTATGTGATTTACAACTTGGGGAATTTATGTATAAATATGTTCAAAAATCCTTACCACAAAATTTTAGTGATTGGTACATGTTAAATGATTTTGTCCATAATTATAATACCAGGAACTCACAAAAACTTCATAGCATATACTTTAAAACGGCCCTAGGGCAAAAAAGTATAAGATATAGAGGGCATGTCCTCTGGAATGGGTTAAGTAATGATATTAAAAATTCTGCATCACTCCAAAGTTTTAAAAGGAATTTAAAAAAACATTTATTGTTAAAAATGCAACTCTCTTCTTAGTGCCAACATTAATATTTTAAATGACCCCCTCCCTTTACAGTTTTATATTATGATTATTAGGGGGATAACCCAGACAAGCAAATTTGCTTTTGTTATCCCCCTCCACGTACTAGATTATTAATTACTTTTTCCCTTTTTATCAACACCTGTATGTTTGTTTCTCTTGTATATTTTTCTCCGTTTTTTATTCTATCAAATGTAAATTGTGATTTGTATTTTGTATATTTTGTATGTCTTTTACTAGTACTGGAAATAAAATGAAATGAAATGAAATGAAAACAATACAAGCTGCAAACCCACATGTCTGACATAGCAAGAGCCCTAGATATACCATTTACTTGATAAAATTTTACTTGTAGCCCAAGTAAATGCTTGTTTTTTTTAACTTCTATCTTGAATTTGTGGAAGCTGTAAGCAATAGGTTAGAAAAGCATTTGCTAGGCCTTTACTAGTTTTATAGATTCAGCCCAATATATTAAAAGCTTCTCTTTCCATATTGATACTGGCCCTATCCTTTTTTTCTGAAATTCCTAAATCAATCAAGTCCAAGTGATACGCCAAGACTCTGAAATAGGAATCGGACATGCTTCAATAACATAGAAATAAGCCACAACCACAGCCAGACTGAAATGACATTGGATTTGATTGAATTAATTTGTTTACCCCCATTCCTCCAATCTTACCTCCTTACCATTCCATATCTTTGCATTGGATTTGGTTGATAGGGACTCTGCATTCTATACAAACAAACTCAATGGCAACTTTTTTTTTATGAATGAAATGATGAGATGGAAGATATGCAGCACTTAACTTCATGACAGTTTTATCATTCGTTCAACCTCACCCTATATTCTAAAGATCTTTGGCTGAATGAAAATAGGACGGAAGAATTTTCATTCAGTTTTGGAGGTGACGCTATCTCGTTACTGACTTCTACGTTTTGAAAATCATCTGTTTATCCAATCAATTATGCATCTCATCAGACAAGTTATTAGTCTTGACTTACAGACCTCAAATCACATAATACGGATAAGTGCATAGTCATGGTCGACATGTAAGTTTATACCAAAGTTCTTCAGGGTATTAGTTATCACAAACAAATAGAAGCTAATGTCATTTTAGTACTTTCTTCATGCAAGTGTCATCTAACTTATTTGACAGAATTTGATATTGCTCTTTACATATTATAGTTACTCCAGTCATCTACCAATAGATGTTTGACAAATGAGATTTTGCATAACACATTTTCTTCACATATTATGATTTCATGATATATTAAATCGTATGACAGCTCCCAGGAACAAAAAGTATTCCATGACTGAAAGTTGAGATAATTAAGAGAGTGATGATCACTCTATACTCTTTAAATCATCAATAGTAATTCTATATTTGACATTGACAATATCATCATCATTCTCTGTTTTCTGACTTTAATCCTGGCTAAGTTTGAGAAAAGTTCTTAAAACTTGAAGGCCACATTCTAGGAAAATACTTACAGAATGTTTGACTCCATATCATCCCTGGCTTGAGTTGGACGAGAGGAAATATGGTTGGTTTGGGTTGCGTGTCTATGCATCATACTGATTAGGCATCGAAACGCCATCATCTTACCATCTGTACCTACACCAGGACACACAAAGAGATGAGAAAACGACAAATTATCATCCCATGTGTCGCCAAAATGCGAGCCAACCTTCGCAGGTATGTGACAACTCCTTGAAGAGTAAGGACAGGACAGAATTCCAAATTATCATAGCATGCGGATTGGTTATCGAGATGTCTTCTTGAGTCAAAGGCGAAGAAGAGTAGGAAGGAAAGACATCAGATTAACTTGGCATATGTCTCGCCAATTTGACAAGATCTTTTGACCAGAGGTGCGTACATTTGTCAAAAGTTTCAAAAAGATTACAAAGATAAGAAAAAAGTTGTACAATTGCTACTGCACATGTAACTATCAATTTACAAGTAAATTTGTCAATTACGATCTACCGCTGGAAGAAAAGATGGGTAGAAAACGCTAAAGGCACATCATTTAGACAAGCGAAAAGGAAGATTGGGTAAAATTGAAGTCTCGAGATCATCGCCAAAAATGGACATTGTACTTTCGCGAAAGGTTGCGAGAAAATTGCGGAATCTTCTTACCATTCGATAAAACAAGATTATGCAAAAGGGCGCATCTTATCAAGCCGAGAATTAGTGAGAATGTAAGATATGTCTGATAATTACCAAAGGTCAGAAAAAAAGAGATACCAGCCAGAGGAAGATTTTTGGCGATATATGGTAATTTGCAAGACCCGTTCTAGAGCCTAAAAGCCCTAAACTATTATACATGCATCTGTAAAAGAGTGAACTAAGGAAACAAAAGTCAAACAACAGTTTCGTCATACATGTTCCTACAGTTTTGTGCAAATTTTGGCACAGAGATCATATGCCTAATAATAAATTAATGCCAGAACTCAGAAAATCTTTTTTAGTTCTAAAGTATTGTGAAACTACAAATGAATTAGACTGTGAATACATCTTCAGCTTTTAGAAAGGAAGGGAAAACGATCATCATAATTATGCATACAAAACTTAACATACCTTGTAGCATCCTTTACTATATCAACAACAACAAAGAAAAAGTATCAACTTTTCTGCTCTAGAAGTTTAAACTTAAGAAACTAACTGTCAAAAATAACACTATTACACAGGAACCTGGACTAAATGGTCATATTGATTTTGTTAACTTTTCTTCTGTAAACCAGTAATGCATTATTACTATTAGGATCAACCACATTTGAAATATCAACTGTTTCTGGAAAGCTAGCTACTTTTCTAATTATTTACAACATATTACTCCCACAATTCAATTTACCGAGGAGATACCTTCCAGCATGTGCCACTATTTCAGTAAAGAAAAAAAGTGTCTAAATTTTGTTTTTTCTGGAAGTGAGAAGCAAGGAGACAGGTCTCGCCTCTGGGATGTTGGTCTATGCCGAAGCAGAGGGGTGCCATATTATGTGCTAATGTGCTCAAATTGCACTGAGCTCCTGTAGGGAAACAAGGGCTTCAAGTTAACACCTTGACAGAAGAAAATACCTGACACCTATGATCCTAACTTGGGTACAAATAGAGCAGATGTGGGTTTCAAAGGTATGAAAACAAGTCAAAGATTAAAAAGGTGAAGGCAATAATATTCATAGCACAATAAATTGTTCAAGGTAGGCCTAGAACTGTTGATGAAAGTCCATGAAGCAGCAAAAGTATATTTGTTTGATATTCTCATTTTAGATAGACTTGTGAGAGAAGAATATTTCATCAAAACAAGCAGGACCATGCACCTCCACCCACAGCCTAAAATTAGTTCTGATTTATTTTATAATGCCAAGGCTACCTTCTCTAATATTCTCAATTTCAGATATAAAGTAAGAGAGAAAATCTTTTACCCACACCCTACCTGGCCGCCTGGCCATTTTCACACTTACTTAGCCCTGAAATGAATTCTGATTTCTTTTCCAAATTTTGCCTCAATAGTACCAGTACTACCTTCTATTTACAATTTATACAATTCATGGGCCTACTCTTGAACTCCAATCAAACCAATTCCCCGCCCAAATGATGCTTTCGGCACTAGCAGACTTTGAAATCTAATTTCTAGTTTTTCTGAGAAACTGTGAGGGTTTAGTTATCAGCCTGTGGGTACAGACTATTGCTGAACATGACTCCAGTCTCGTATTCACATCATAAAGTCACAATCATGGGTGCCAATTTGGGTGGTTTCTTGCAGCAGTAATGATAACAAAATAACGAAATCATATCATTTTCCACACAAATTCTCACCTTCTAATAATATTGGTATAATGTGTCCATTTCTCCTGGTTATTATCCCTAGAGTAAATATTGATGCAATTTTGAAGTAATTTCTTCCAGTTCCTACCTTTCGGCAGGCAAGGATAAGCAGAGGAGTACTTATAAGCTAGAGGAAATCAATGAATATACTTTCCATTTCTGAACCTTGTTTCTTTTGTTGTCAATAAGCTACAATCATGATGGATTTTTAAATAGATAATGCACCCTGTAATACTGATGATGATTAATGATATTGATGATTTTGAGGTCATTTCATCATGACGATATTCATAAAAATATAATTTGTGTACAGCTAGAATGTATAAAATCAACCTTAAAACACTTTACCTGGCCTTCTATGGGTTAACCGTTAAGGAGTATGAAGGGAAACATAACACCCCCTCGTGCGGAACCCAATTCTAAGTTCAGTTCTGCATGGGCCATTATTCTATGTGAGCGCGTTTGGGTGCGTCGACTAGTCTCCTCACATGTTGCTGTTTTGTTTATTGGGAATGTATTTCAACTTGCAATATCTCTTTATAAAATCAACATTTAAGTTCATATTTTGAATATAGCACAGTGACATGGAAGCCTGAATGTACAGAGCAAAATATTTTTGGTGATTGGTACACATATAAACCGGTCAGGTTGATCAAACATTGACCAAACATCTCTCTGACAGTGCTTACTCTTATCAGCTCATCAAAAGTATTATTTGTAATACTGCGAGCAATGATACCATAATACAAGTAGCGATCAGAAAAGTAACAATATTATTTTTCAGTTTACATACAAAAGAGAAATGGAAGAGAAATAGACAGTTCACTGCATACATCTACAGAAATTAAATACAAAAACATATATGAAAAGGAAAGTTCAGTGTTTGGGTAAGCCTATAATCATCAGGGACCCTCCCACCTCTTCCCACCCCACCTTATACCACCTGATGTGCCAACTTTCAATCGATTAATTGAACATCATAGTGGAGAGTTAGATGAGATAATATCCATGCCCACTCCTTTCTAAACCATACTAATACTATTTTCTTGGTAAACCAGCAGGAGGTTCTATCAAACTGACTATGTCAATCCCACTTATTCCCTCTAAAAGCTTAAAGGCACAATTTAATATTTTCAAATAAAATCAAAGTGGTTTAACTACACACAAATTTCTCATGCAATAGTGATAAAGACTCTTTGAAAAACATTTCTGAAGGTTAAAGAAATGTTTTTTTTTTCTGCTTTTGTTTATTTTACACATCAGTTTGGTTTTAAAAAGGATTCTTGTTCCTCCTGCTTTTGTTTGCTTTTATATAAGTTTGGCAAATCCAATAACTTGAAAGAACTATAAAATAAAAAAACAATTTCATGTTATGCAGGGCAGGGGGGGGGGGAGAGATTATTTTACTCTGTAATAGTCTACATTTGGTTTTGTTTTTAATTTGATGTAAATATCAATTTTGAAACTTTAAGCCAATAAAATGTACCTATATATGCAATGTTGTCAGATCTTTAGTGAAAGTTTGGCATGTAGTGCATCTTTCCAGAATAACATGTGCAACATAGGTCAAGTCCTGTATAATGGAACAATATTACCTCCAGCTTTCATCACTGCTTGAAGCTGATAACACAGACTTCAGCTGCATGAATTCAATTTATATATATCAAGTATGAAACCAGAATTACTGTCAATAAAGCAAAGTTGAAATCAAATCATACGTATCATGCATTTTATGTATTACATCTGAACCTTTTTTGTATTATGCATTGCTTCAATACAGAATCTCATTCTGTGTGAGCTTTATGATAATGATCCTTGATCTTGGCAGATTGTATACTGTTAGTTCAAAATTGATGACCTGACATTTGCTCCAAGCTTCAGTTTGTCAAAGAAATAAGGTTAGGATTAAGGAGAGGGTTGCATTATTGCGTTATGACTATCCTGTCGAACCAGAAATTTTTGCGTGCATGAAACTTTTGCGAATTTCGCGAGTGGTTGAGATTCGCAAACGTTTCATGCCGCGAAATAATCAAATCACAATTGAAACAAGATAAAATAATTGCAATTCGCGAAAGTTTCTTGCTGCAAAATTGTCTATCATTAACAATTTGCGAAAGTTTTATGTATCAAAATTTTCTGGTTTTACAGTAATCACTTATCCTCAAAGTGTATGATTATCATGAAATTATTAGCTTGCATGTTTTGGACACAACTGCTCTGGGGGGTGTTTCATAAAGCTGTTCGTAAAGTTACGAATGACTTTACGAACGACTGGAACATGTTCTTGGGTGCTATATTAATCAGATTCTCAATCATTTAGCACAAGAACTGATCACCAGTCGTGCGTAACTTACAAACAGCTTTATGAAACACCCCCCTGATATCACATCCCTACACTAATCGAAAAGCTAACTTCAACCCTGGACTCAACACTATTCCTAATCCCCAACCCTAACCCTAAACCTAACCTGGTAAAACACAATTGCAACACTGACCCTTAGATTTTAGCTTTGACAAAACAGAGCCCAGAGAAAATGTCAGATCACCTATTATTCTTGAATCTGTACATGAATAATACTTCGGACCTTTAAACATGAATAGGTGTCGCCCAGTCATCCCTGAAGGGTTGTGGTCATCGATTACCAGAAAACCTGACCAGTGTCACTTCCACCTTGTTATTCCAACTGACATCAAACACTCCCTCTCCATCTAAATCCTACACAACACATGGCAGGCCGCAGACGTTTATGGGTCGTATTATAATTCTTTCCTATAGAATTCAGTCATGAAAAGGGCGTATCAATGAGATAGTGTTAAGAGGTTGAAAGTATACAAAGCCAGCTAAAGGCCTTCATGCTTTTCCATAATTGCGTGGTTCTAATGCCCTAAAAAGTTTGCAATTGTACAGTAATTGAGAAAATAGAATGATAAATTTGTAAGTTAATTTCTTTTATCTGTCCTTGATTTGTTTTGTCTCCTCTCTGTTTCTACTCAACAAAACTGCATCAACAAATGTAGATTTTTTTAAAAATACCTTACAAACATATTTACTTTTGCCT
This sequence comes from Heliocidaris erythrogramma, assembly GCA_025617745.1. Lineage (NCBI taxonomy): Eukaryota > Metazoa > Echinodermata > Echinoidea > Camarodonta > Echinometridae > Heliocidaris > Heliocidaris erythrogramma. The sequence goes on along the minus strand of CM046857.1, from coordinate 35,293,551 downwards.
TTATTTCTCTTTGAATTAATATTGGAAAGGCTCAATGTATTTGTTTAACAAACTTTAAACATTGATTATACACATTTTCTTTTAAAAACTGGACTAATAATCATGTCCATTTTGATAAATTTACTGTATTTTTAACCTCCTGTTTCATTTAAATCATTTCTATCATTTATCCTACTTTACCTGACATTTACCTTACTTCTATCAATTCAGACCAAAAGAATAGAACACAGGAATAATGATCAAAAAGATAAAGGTGCAAAGATATGACTGGTCCAAAACCTCCATTATAAAAAGTTAGAAACAAGAGCTTTTACTGAGAGGATTTTATTGAAAAGAAGCAATCCGGACAATTAAGACCCGGGTTTGCATAGGAGATACATAGGAAAGCATTAGAATCAGGGGCAGCTCCAGGATTCTGTTTAAAAACAAAAGAGGGGGAATTACCAAAAAATCTCTAGTTATCATATTTTAAGGTTCCCTTTTCTATAATATGAAAATGAAAGTGGGGCACATATTTTGTATGTACATGTATACTTAAGGAAGGTATACCATAGTGGGTCTAAAAGGGGCAGGGGCAAGGGCGGTTTCTGCCCCCTTACATGCACCACTGAATATACTTCTACTTCATCTGATTAATCACCTTTATATAAACTTGACCAAAGGATGAAGTTTACATGACAGGTAACAAGAGCTACCATGTCTCATATGCTTTCCAAGAACCCTGGTGACACATCAGTGAGGCAGCCTCCGGAGACCAAACATCAAGGGTATGGATTTTAGACAGCTTTTTCAAAGGCAGTGCAATCCTATACAAGAAATGTGCATTAAAGGTTTTCTAAAGATTAAAGCATAAGAGAAGTTGGCATGTCCTTTCACTTCACTATCGCATATGACATTTGCAGGAAAGTCTTGAGCTTACATGCCCTTATCTATCTATCTCTGTACATATTGAAAGACAGTTTACCGTTCAAAAACAAAATGCATACAAAATTGCCACAATAAGGATAGTTTTGTGCTCTACAAACTTTTGTGCACATTCTGCCCAACTTGGGGATTCTTGCCCAATTTGTAGTAAAAGGTATTCTTAATTGCGCAAAATATTACCAAAGCTGAACATAAAACTGCTTAAACTTTAGTCAGACATATGCCTGCCTCGTATTGGGCAATATTATTGTTACCCAATATTTTTAAGAGTGTTACGAAACATCATTTGTCAAAAAGGGGTGTGGTTAAAGAAGGATGTGGTGTTGAATATATTTTTGTTCTATTATTTGGCCTTTCTTTTCATGTAGTAGCTGCAAAGCTCTTTAAAAGTCTGTTGTCATTAATACCAAATAAATCTTAACTAATCTCATCATTTGTTTTCATTTTTCGTAAGTACTTCTGTTTTTCAATCTCCTTCTATTTCATCCATCATACTCATTTTTTAACCATTGCAAGTGCTTACTTCCAAACTCCTCCAGACCTTGATACACTCTGCCATTTAGTGCACTAAGCCTGTGATATCATATTTTGATGATTAGGATCTTAAAGTAGCTATTCAAAGAAAATCACAAATATGGCAATTAATGTATCACTAGAAACTGGGAAGCTTACAGATGGCAATCGTATAAGTTTTATGTCAACTGCGTATCTGATGATTATAAAAACAACACAAATAAAAGCTCTTCTCAGCATCTGGAATATCCGAGGATTCGCCAGAAATATAGCGATGTTTTGATGTCGTCACACTCGGGATCGATCCTGCTTAAGCAGACGACGTCCTATAATGAATTAACGTAATTGCAATGCAATTATTTATCAAATTATAAAGAGTTTGGTGTATTTAAACATGACCTTATTTCACACCATTATAAAGGGAAAGTGAAACTGATTCTGATAGCTAAAACCGTTTGATTGTAAATACACAGGAGAAGGGTCAATGATCAATGAAATAAACCCCACTTTCAAATTGAAAAGCCCTCCGAATAATAGCAGGATGGTATTCGTTCCCTCTTGAAACGCCGAACATGCCCCGGTGCAAGCAGCTGAAAATACAATGGCGTCTTATTTTGTTTACAAGTGACTGATTCCTTAATTTTTTTAACGCTGCATTTTTCATCAAAATAATACCATACACGAAGTTAAGAGTGAGGCAACAGACTAACATTAAAGGCGGTCAGTCGCCGGTTTCAATGGGGAAAAATCTGTGTTTGCTGATGCTGCAAAATAGTTCTTGCGCATACGAAACTAGGTCTAGTCGAAAGTCTATTGAGGATCAGCGAAATTTCCTTCTCCTCGGCAAAAATCCGCATAGATCGCTGTGATATGTGTAAGTTTTACTGAATAGTGAACGGATACATGTTTTGCGCTATGTGTATCCTGCCTGTAATCTGCTGTCTGACGCCGTACCATTATATTTATACTATAGAACAAAGCAATTTCATCTTTATTATGGATGACACTTTCAGTATTTCGGAGTTAGCGACAGATATCTCAATTCTAAACATGGAGGGAGATTTGGAGCCGACTGCCTGTAAATGTTCAGGAAGCTAGCTGCTGCAGTGCTGATACAAAACGGGCAGACGGATGTGCCCTTGCTAGAGTGACGGTGATCCCTGCACACTGCAGTGTTCCTGCGGGGAAATGTCGCCCGTGCACCAACCGGGAACCCGATGGCGATGACGATGAATCAACTTCAAATGTGAGTAGATCATTATCGCAGCCTATTTATCCGAACCAAGGTCTATGCAACAAATTCGATAATTTTTCTTGCGATTTGTCATTGTGTAATAACTAAATTAAGACTCAAGAGAAATAGAATAAATGTGAGATGTGCACAGCCAGGGCCCAGGTCTGAGATAGTGTATTTGTAAGAATCTTCATTCAAATTGAAACTGAAAGAAGAAGGAAGAATGAGGAGGAGAAGAAGAAGAAGGAATCTATTTATAAGAATCAACACCAGACATGTCAATTGGTGATTGGCAAACTGGCTTAACCTGTGTGAGCTGTGACGAAGTACCTCCCCCCCCCCCCCTGTAAAAAACCCAACATAAATTGATTTGAAGGGGGGGGGGGGGAGTCTAGTACAGGCTTTTGCAAGTCAGAGTCACAGTATGTTTGAATGTATACACTGTACATGTATGTATATCTAATTGTGACTCCAAAGATTCAAATACACCTAGTGGTACCAGTTCACAAACAATATATCAATACAATGGAACCTATTAATTAATCCCTACAAATTTAATAATTTTATGATTTTTTCACCAAAACAGTATTTCCATACTTGAATTTTGAACAGGGTGGAATGTGCACTTTACATTATTTGCATTATTTTTTCCCTACTTTATTCACTGTTGTTTTTCTTTTTTCTTACTCAATGTAGAAATTTGCGATGGATCGAGAGAGAGCTGATCTAGAACGCGTCACCATCCAGTTCCTCTGCAGATTCACGGATGTTTACTTGGATGCCGTAGCAGCTGTAGAGCCTACCCAACCTGCTGAAGAAAGGCCTGGACCAAGCAGCCGGCCTGCATCATGGTGGAAGATGTGTGCCCATGCCAAAGGAGGTAGAGAATGTGTGTGTGTTGCCATGTCCGCACCTGCGTCATGACTGCTCAATACTTCACTGATGCATTTCTAAATGGCAATGTCTTGGCTGCATGCATGGCAGCAAGCAACAATGTATTTCCAAGGGACATTCCGAGGTTGAATGAATCGTACCGGCATTATACCTACAAACAATTCACATATATATATTCACTAGGCCTAATATTCACCATGGGTACTTGGAGCAGGAAACAGGAGAGTTGTTCCATCATGTGCTACACTGCGGATAAGGTATGCCTATCTATCCCCAACGAGGGCTTACAAGGGCTTTGTCAATGGAGTACAAGATTGAAATCCATCTAACATCAACACTGGTCTTGATCTTTTTTATGTCTGCTTTTATTGTTGAAATTTAGATCTGCTGGACATAGAACTGTTATCCTTCTTTAAAAAATTGTTTATTATAGTTCCTGTTTATATTCACCTTTTTCTTGGTGATTGTAGTATGTATGTACCAAAGAAAGCATTTTCTGTGTGTAATCATTTAACATAATGTTTACGTTAACATTTATCAGAGAGGAAATATATTCATGTCATTTGAAACAAACACAAAATGTTATCTGATAAAGGGTTTCCGTTATGACATTGTATAAACTTCATTTTAATCTATTTCCCCCTGTGTATTTCAACACATTCCATGACCATGAATATGCATGTCTTCTGTGATGTTTTTCTATTTATGATGAATATTTAGTCTGATTTGTCATGCTGTTTTAGCTGAACTAGCAGTCCATTGGGTTTGCTACATGTTGTACATTGTGTGAAGTGAGATGCACATGAATTACATAAACTTCAATAAGAATTTGGTGATCATAAAAAGTGGTTGATCAAACTGATTGTAATATATTGTATCAATGCATGTAGTTACAACCAAACAATATCACTTGCCAGCGTATAAGTGAATGTGTGTGATGTACATTTATTAACATATCTTTTGTACCTGTGTTCCTGACTGTAATCATTGTATTTAGGTATTTATGGTATTATAAACTGCAATATGTCAATGTTGCAATATTCAGTGAAAATACCCTTGCCATCATATTCCTGTGTGAATGTCCATAATATAATTCAATATGAAAACTATACATATGTTCAAAAAAAATCTGCCAGTGAACGTTGCCATTTTCAGTTGAATGTTTGGTAGCCTTTGACAATGTGATCACACCACATAGTGAAGTTGTTTTCCTTCCAAGATTTACTTTTATTGTGATCTGTTTACACTGTTTGTTTTAGAATTTGCTTATGCATAGATCCACAAACCTTTCCTGAAGTATGCCTACATGTATACTGTTGAATGTATAGTTTTACACTTCTGAGCTGATTTTTGTATTATATTTATTACAGTTTGATAAACATGTATTCTAGATCCACAAACTTGCCTTGAAACATGCACATTTAGTGTTGAAATAATAGTTTTGCAATATGAAGTTGATTTCTTCTCATACTAGTTGTATAGATTTATCAGAAGTTATATAATTTTAAAGAAACGTATGTATTATGCATACAGGGACATTTCTGTTTTTTTATATGCAATTTGCTATTCCATATGGTATGCCTATATACTGTTGAAAGTATAGTTTTATACTACTGAGCTGACTTTTGTATATATTTTAGTGTTGACAATATAGTTTCAATGTTCAGTTGATTTTTACTCTCACTTGGGTAGTTTTATTCCAAGTTATACATTATTTAAAAGAAACTTAAAAAGTATTACATACAGGAACACCTTTTCTACTTTTCTTTTTCCTTGTGATTTGCCATTTGCAATGGCACTGCATGTAACATGTAAGGAAGTACTAGTAAATGAAGACAGCATGAAAAAGTACTCTTCATTATGTGTACGTGTCAGAAGTTTTGAAGTATTGTAATCTACATTCCTTTTATTTCATTTTATTTGTGTACAGTGGAGCATCATTAATGAACTTCTTGGGACCAAGGAAATAACCTCTTTATATCGAAACCTTGTTATACCAGGGCTAAAAACAATAGAATACAAAAAAGTGGGACTTGCAAAAATACTGTCTTGTAATGAGTATGTTATACCATTGTTCTTTATAAGGAGGTTCCACTGTACAAGGTATATATGTGGAGGAAGGCATATGGAGTGAGATAGGAGAGAAGAGAAACAGGGGATAGAACAAGGGAGAAAAATTATCAAGGTCATGAGAGAAAGAGAGAGTGAAAGATAAGATAGAGAAACGGAACGAGCTAGAATCAGGGCTGTCAAGTAAAGTTTTCCTCCTCAACAGCTCAAGTTTATCAATACAAAATTAAGATTAATCAGGCCCCCTTTTTATTTCTTATTTTAAAAATTTCTGTCAACTCTTTGCACGATGGCCATTCACGAAGTTAGTGTCCAGTTTTTAAAGATCGATTCCCCTCTTTCGAAATCAGCCAGAGAAGAGAAAGAGGAGGGAGAGAGGAAGACAGAGAGAGAGAGAGAGAGAACAAGGGAGATAGGTCATGAGAAAAAGAGAGAAAGAGAGAGTGAAAGATAAGATAGAGAAACGGAACGTAAGTGAGAACAAACGAGAAAGTGGAAGGGAATAATAGTGGGTGTAAGGCCATCGCCAGGGTTCACCTCCGGGGCGCACCCGGCGCTGGCGACCGTAGCCCGTTGAGGTACACTGTACAATTTGCAAATGGTGCGCAGCTCAAGCTGATACAACACAAACTTTTTATTCAAACTTTCCCTGGAGGAAACAAGCAGCCCACGTCCAAATTTATTTCTTTGTGTTCAATCCACAAATTGTACGCGCTGTGGATACGTAATCTCGTCTGACTGTCTCTCCTCTCGACCTCCATTTCGTTCGAAAACCGCTATTATTTTCGTGCCTCTAGTCTAGGCATAGGCCATAGCATGGAGTATCCCGAAACTGAAACATAGCGTATTGCTGGCAAGCTCAGCTCTCGCCCCTGCGCTGGCAGGCTGTTTACAAATTGTCCGAGCGATTCCGGAAATCTCCGAACTTGCCTTAGGTGGGACAGCATAGAAATACACGGGCACCGACGACTGACCGCCTTTAAGACTGACGCTAGTCAAGTAAGAGAAATAAGTGAAGAGGAGATGACAAAACAGGCACTGAAAAATGTGTAAGATGTTATGGGACATCGTCTGCTTAGACAGGACTGGTCCATGGTGTGTCGTCACACATCTCAGCAGCGTTCAAGGAGCTCTTCAGCTGCTATATCGGGGGCTGTATTTTACCGTTTTATAATTGATAATAATCATTACTTCAAATGTTTCCAAGCGTTGAATTTGGATAACCTTGTTTAATTTATGCCATCTATGCAATAATAAGTATTAAGCCAATATTTAAAATCATTAAAGTTCTCCTTTAACTCATTTCAATGATTATATTTTAAAATACTCTTTAATTATTCTTAAATACATGCTCAAAGCCACATACATTCAGCTCACCGATCCTATTCTGTGCCAACATTTTAGCTCCCGTTATTACAAAAGTGGCTGTCAATAAGCCTAATTTCCCATTATTCTCAGGCAGCCAATCAAAACCTGTTATATTGTTCAATATTTTTTATTTCTATTTCAATTTCTGTTCATTATTGTGGTACACTCTGATGAGTCCAAGACGAAAAGCTTTAGTTTGCCTGTCTTAAAAGCCATTTTCCAATTCTGAGTACCAAACATCTTTTCAGATAAATACTTTTTTAATATACTCTTATTGTAGCTAAAGTATTCATTTTCTTTCGGATAAAAGCACTTCTAAACTTCTTCCGAGGTTCAGGCCTTGATACACATTACTATTAAATAGACTAAGACTGTGATGTCATATTTTGATGACTGAGATAATATTTTTCTATCCTTCACAACTTGAAGTCACCTTGTACCACAGTACCACAGAGTTCACTTCAAAACAAAATCAACAAAATGTCAAATAAACGTTATTCCTAGTCTATCATCCAGATTTCTTGAGAATGAGGAGGGGGTTCCATGTTATATGATATTTCATATTTCTTCCACAAAAACAAATGCTATGGTTCTATATCTCTAGTCTCTTTCTTATACAAATAGGCAAAATTATTATTACACAATATCATTTTACATTTGGGGTACAAAGGTCATCACATTCTTTCAGTGTTTGTGTTAATCCCACATTTCTCTGACAAAAAACAAAACAAGAACAAGTTAAACAAACAAAAGTTTATCACATCATTTTTAGGTGCCTTTTGGAGTCTTAAATTGCTGCCAGGAAGGGAGCACAATTAGGGTCACATTTCATTTTGGTTTTAACTTGCTGTATATTCACAGTGTGCTAGATAGGGTTCAGGGAGGGGGGGGGGGTGGTGCCCCCATGCCCCTCTAGATATGCTATTCCACTGAATACCTTTGTTTTTATCCTTTTGGTTTGAAAGATGAGAAATGTCATCCTGCTGATTCTGATTATATTTACATTGAGAAGTTATGGTCTGAAAGGACTCACATTGACCTTCTAGAAGACACTTCAAACTTTAGGGCTTTTCTGTGTTTATTTTGAATTGACAAAATTACTTCCAGGATGAAGAACTTTGATATGAGTAAAACAAACAATATTGTCCCCCACTTGAGAAAGTACATGGTCAGTGGTCAGATATTATTAGAGACAAGAGAGGAGGGTCAGTGGGGGAATGGGATGGGAGCAGACTTTATGGGGAGGGTTGGGTGATTTACAGACCAGTATCTAGAGGGATAGAGCAAGACAGGGACAGAAAGATTATTCTGCAAGGTTGTCCATAAAATCTATTATAATTTTATTGCTCAGTTAAATGTTGTTGAATATTGTGATATGTTTAAAAATATATGTATTTTCTCGCTAACAAATTCACTATGCCTCGCCCTATATTGCTTGCTTGCTATGGTGTACATGTAGGTGGCCTGTATGTTCAAGACATTGGTGAAAAGGCTTTAAATTTTTCTTCTTTAAAGGGCCTTAATGTACCTCTGGTCATCTGTAACATACTGGAATTTCTGTTACCAGTCAGCCAAATTAACATATCCATGTATTTGATCCCTCTGCTTATGTTAGAAAATATAATATAAATACAAAATATGACACAGACCTGCACTTACTGAACACACAAAAATTCAGATGCAATAAATGCGAATGCCATAAATGTGAATGCCGAAAATGCCCCCACCAGTTCCTTCTGAAATATTCTGATATTTCTACCCATAATATTGTGGATACTCATTTATGTGAACAAGATGTTTGTCTAATGTGATAGGATATGTCATAAATTCAGTGTGTCCTTGAATCTCCCTGTACTTTCCTGTTCTCATCATGTTTCTTCTTCATAAATTGTTCGGAACTGACCTGCAAATTAGGATATCAACCCTGTTTCAACTACCCCACCAGGACAGCCTGCATGTGCACCTGCAAGCAGACAGATGACCTGAATACATACAAACTTAATTCATTTAGATATAAATAGATATGAACAGATATAATGTGACCACACACTGTCAATGGAGACATCATGTTCCCAAAATGTGCAACATTTGATCTAGAATGAGACATTACTAATTCCCTTGGAAACAGACAGATAAGAACTGATCTAAAGACAGATAGACCTATGTACAGGCAATGCAAAAGACATTCTGAATGTCACTATCATATATCTAGATTGAGAAATACATCTACTGAATCAGTCTAAAGTAATAACACATGCAATGAATAAGACATAATGTCTTGAATGTGCAATATTAAAATTAGCATGAAACACATCAGGCCTACACATAGGCGGCGGAAGCGGGGGGGACGGGGGGGACGCGTCCCCCCCTAAATTTTCTTTGGGGGGGACAGTCCCCCCCTAAATTTTGGGTTGGTGGGGACGTCCCCCCTTTCCCATATATATATATATATATATATAATTTTTATACCATGATGTTTGCGAGGTTAAGAAAATGCGCGCCCTCATTTGACCTCCCCAAGTGAGCACGGTTGACTGTTATGATGTGCGCCTATGACTGTGTAAATGCTTCTTTGAAATTATGTATGAGAATATGCCGCATGCGCGCCCTCATCGAGTCTTCCTCATCAGGTGAGCGCAAAGGACGGTGGATGATTGAGGCCTGCATGGGGTCTAGATTTAGCCTTATATAGTACCTGGATATGGGCCAGATCAGAGGTATGTATACCATATGCGCCATGAAGTAGGCCTACCCTTGTAAACTAGAACGGTTTATTATTAAACTGTAACTTAACTCAAAGTCTTATTCTTATTCTATATTTCCATAGTATGTTATTGTAATAAAAAAATGTCTATGAATATTCAATGTTATGACAATTTCGGGCACGTCTGCCTTATCGCCAAGGCGCCCAGAAATTATGGTTATCTTACTTTCTATATTGAAATGTTATGAGCAACAACAAGAGTAACAGGTCTAGGAGTACTAGGACTAAGATTAAGAATAACATAATTGTTATGAATATTCAATGTTATGACAATTTCGGGCACGTCTGCCTTATCGCCATGGCGCCCAGAAATTATGGTTACCTTACTTTCTATATTGAAATGTTATGAGCAACAACATATTAAAGTGCATTTTTCTTCGCTCGCTTCGCTCGCTCGCAAATCTTAGAAATGAGATAGTTTCAGGCAACGAGGTCCATGATGAAATATTCAATGTTATGACAATTTCGGCACGTCACTGCCCTATCGCCATAGCGCCCAGATATTAGGGTTACCTTTCCATAAACGAACAACAGCAAAGTGCCCCCCCCCCCCCCCCCCCCCGTTCGCTTCACTTCCTAAAAACTTTAATATGAATGATGCCTGCATATGGCAGCTAGATGACCGGAGATATAGCTTTACATTTCACCTATTGGTGACTAATGCAATAAAAGTTTGCCATTTAAAAGTATATTTTTATTTTTCTCTCGCTCGCTTTGCTCGCTCCAGTATTGGGAATCCTACACATATGGTATTATATGTTCGAGCTTCACATTTGACCCACCCCCTGTCAAATAATTCTGACTATACGCTCATGCCCACACCCTTGTAGGGGCACACCCCCTGACCCGACACCCTTACTCGGTCGCTTCGCTCCCTCAGAAAGGTCCACTTTTTCCAATGTTGAACCCCCCCCCCCCCGCAAAAATCCTAGTTACGGGCCTGAGTCAGAGTTTTGATCATTTTTGAAGACTCGTGGTCGGTTAATCGTGTAAGCTAAATTAGACAAGTGACCTAGAAAATCAAACCAGGACATGTGTACTACACTAAAGGAAAAAAGAAACTTATAAAAGTTCAAGAGATCACCAAATTAAATTCTCTGGATGGAAATGTACCAAATTTGGATATAATGTTGATTCAATGCATGGCTTTAAATGACAGTCAATAACAAAAAGTTTTCTTCAATGCCACAAAAGAAATGTGCACTGAAACAAAGGACTCTCTAATCCCAAAGTCACAAAGATAAACTGCAGTCTTGTACACCATATGCATGTCAATGAATGAAACAAAAGAATTTCAAAAGGGATTTGCACCCCTCGAGCAAGAGGATATTGATGTTCTGCCATGGTTCGCCCGTTCACCAGACCTTTCCCCAATTGAACATCTCTGGGAAGAGCTTGGTCGACGTGTGTCAAGGCGTGACAATCAACCCATCAATAGGGAGACGCTCATTGCAGCACTGCAAGAGGAATGGAACAATGTTCCCCAGGCTACCATCGCGAATCTGATCGGAAGCATGCGAAGACGGTGTACAGCTTGCCAGCAAGCTAGAGGTGGACATACTGGCTATTAATCTGTTTGGATATGAACTTGCAAATCCCTTTTGAAATTCTTTTGTTTCATTCATTGACATGCATATGGTGTACAAGGCTGCAGTTTGTCTTTGTGACTTGGGGATTAGAGAGTCCTTTGCTTCAGTGCACATTTCTTTTGTGGCATTGAAGAAAACTTTTTGTTATTGACTGTCATTTAAAGCCATGCATTGAATCAACATTATAATTATCCAAATTTGGTACATTTCCATGCAGAGAATTTAATTTGGTGATCTCTTGAACTTTTATAAGTTTCTTTTTTCCTTTAGTGTATTAGATCAGCTGATTACTATATAGACTAGTCTAGTCTAAATATTTTCCTGCTCTCGGGGGGCGGGACATCCACAGTCAGGTATATAATATGTCTATACAACATGCGACACGTGCGTCCGATACATTTTCAATAGGTTTCGTAATGCGGATGCGGGGTACATTTCTGAGGGGGGGGGGGGGTGCGCCCAGAATGACTTTCTTTCAAATCACAATCATGCACCCCTATTGCAGGAGAATTTCCCTTCTTGTTCAAATCGTCATAGAAGTAACAACTTTACGTATTCTTCGAATATTACACGGAACTCGCAAAGTTCTAACAATTTGAAAATATTGTTTTATCCAATTTTCTCTTTTAAAAACAAAAACCAACAAACATGAAGAAAAAACAGGAAACTTTACTGATTGTTATTTTGGTCTGGGTCATACTGGGTGTAATGATTCGCGAGGGGATAATTTCGCGATTTTGATAATGTTGATATTACTATGAAACAGAAGTGGAAGTTTTAATTCGCTTGGGTTTGACTCGCAAAATTCGCGAAAATAAAACCATCGCAAAGCAAAACCAATTATCACTGATAAATAATATCACAGAGTGGAGGCGGGAAGACCGCGGGAAAATTGCAAGTTCGGAAAGTGTATATAGGCGGGGTGCACTTTTTCACCGCGTTTGATTCTCTTCATGAGCAGAATCAATATTTCATACAGCCCAAGTCCAACGAAAAATATATAGTGGGAGAATTAGGCCTTCTATACCTGACGACTTCCCCCACCCCCCCCCCAAAAAAAAAAACAAACAACAATACAAAACAAAAACGGGTCCTTTTGCATGGTGGCGCCTCGTCCGAAATTCGGGGGCTAATATTTTAAATTGTCAATTTGGGGGCCTTATCCGTCACAATGGGGAACAAAGAGATGCACATTTGGCCTTGCGTGCATTGGCCTGCAAAGCTAATAATGAAAAATACACCTATATTCGCATTTTTCAGACGCAGATGTGGTATACACCGTACGCGTGATGGTTAGTCCCCCCCCCCCCCCCCCCCCCCCCCCCCCCCGATGGCATAGTGCAATGTGACTGTGTGATACATTTAAACCCAGTCCATTTTATTAAGCTCACCGTCTAACTTCTGATTTATTTCTCGGATTTATATCACAGTAAACTTAACATTATGATATACCGCAATTCCGTGAATGATTTAACTCTAGACTATTTTATTATTGAAGGAAGGGAAAAAATACATTAAAGAGCGCCTTGGAACCTGATGATTATTAGACGCTAAATAAATCGAAACAATAATAATTCTGATTATTATTATAAATAATAATAATAATTATTATTATTATTATTATTATTATTATCATTATTATCATTATCATTATTATTGTCATTATTACTATCATTAATTATTATTATTATTATTATTATTATTATTGCTCCACTTATTTTACTGAATTATCCGCAATTTCAATTAAGTATTTTAAGTGTTAAAATATGGTCTGGCGTCCCCCCCTAAATTTTGGTGCTTCCGCCGCCAATAGGCGTACATAATTAGCTTACAAATAAATAGATGTGATTGGAAAAATGGCCATTTGCCTGATTTGGTCTAAAGCCAAATGCCAAATCCCCCATTCGTCTCTATATACTTTGTCAAAACCAATTTCATCTTCTCCAGAATGGCACATTGGTATTTTTTTCATTTACTTATCACACTGTCTGACTGTCAGTGTGTCCAATGCCCATTTGGGCCACTATTCATTTAGGTTTATCACCAGTTGGTCCAATAGATATATGTGAACAGGTCCAAAGTGACCACACATGTAAAGCATTCAAGTCTCTGAATATGCTATGTCAGATTTAAAATAAGACATCAACCGCTTCCACCTTGATGAATCATACTTCTAAGAACAGGTGCATCTACCATTCAGGAGAACATGTTATCACTGGTAGATTGAGGGGCACAACCAGCCCCTGCCCCCCTTCTTTAGAAACCCAGTGGAATAACTTAAGTACACAGTCCTAAAACAGTGCCCCTTAAAATTGTCAACCAAAGAGGCACCAGGTATTGTGATAATATTCTTTTTTCTTGGCTTTCTTGCTTGTCAAAAGTATTTTTTAGCATTGTGCCCATCCCCCACCCCTGCTCTTCACAAAATTCTGGACCCACTCCTGCTTGTTAAACACCTATTCCTAAGTCAGCTGTACCAATATTCTTGGGAAGGGGTAACAAGGGGTAATGGCTCTAAGAAAAGCAAAAGTATGTTACATCAATCTGTCTATGGCCTACATGAACTTTGGGAAATTTATGACAGGTTAATAGAACTTAGAAGTGAACAAATGATGCAGATAAATGTTTAGCAAGGCATACAGTACCATAACGATCCTCTAGATTGTCCTGGTGGTCAAAATGATTTTATGCATCCCAGTAAAAGAACATGACAAGGTAAATGCATAGGATTACTACTGCTTTCCCAAAGGTTAAAGAGCTTTCACATCATTTCCAGTTCTTCTTCTTCTTCTTGAATTGGGTTTATCCACAACCTAGTGTAGTCTGTCTTCAAGGAAACAGCGAGTTTCCAGACACAGTCAGATGTGTAGATCAAAATCAGCAGAAACATATTGTTAAATGTATACAGACAAGATTTATCAAAGCTGTTGATACTGTGTGCAGCATGTATTATGTCACAAATAACTGATCATAGGTCTTTGGCAAATTACTGAACTTTAATTTGGATATTCCACATTTTGAGAAACAAGGAAATAATATTCTATCTTCCATGACCAAGCAAGGAAGATGATACCGTAACTTATTAGTTTTGCTTGAATTCAAGTACATGTATTAGCAATATGACAAATAATGCTCATTTGCTGTAAAAGAAAGGGACTATTTTTCCCAGACAAATGAATAAATCAAGGAGCTTCATACAAAATGAGTTTTCTTGAAGTAAATAAGAGAGGGGGGGGGGGGGGGGGGGAATCCTGATGTGACATTTCGCACATTATGTCCTGCATTCTACATGACAAACTTTTCGCTGAATGAAACCTTGCATATCAATCTTTATGATGATCCACGTCTAGTCAGTATGATTACAAGATGAGAGTGTGGGAACATGGACCTCCTACATCTACAAGATGATAAGTTACCATGGTGATAATGTTCTGGTGGTCATCATGAGGGATCTGGGGAGGGACAGAGGACTTGATTTTATGATAGGGGGATTTCCTATCCTTGGTCATTACATCATGGGAACCAAATCTGAAAAAAAGATGAACTCATGCAAACCCTTGTGAAATGAAGGTAAGCCCATATCCTTCTTCATTCCTAAAAACAATACTAAATTATTATTTAAACCAAACTATTTTTTTGAAAATTGCAAATAAATTTAATTCTTGACCTCAGAGAGAAACTCACAATCACATATGTGAGGCGGGGGGGGGGGGGGGGGGGGGGGGGGGTGAATAACCAAATTAAATTAAAGCTTATCCCAAAACTTGAAAGTTTATATTTCATATTGAAAAGGAAAAAGGGATAATTGTTGAAAATACATGTATATCTAAAACACTGATTTAAAAACATAGTGGAAAGCTTCAGCAACATAATTATATTTGTTTGATGTTTGAAATAGGAAGTCTGCAACCATCTTTTAATTTGTAAATCCACTTGGGGAAATGCCAAAACCACTGCATTGAAATATTCAAAATAAAATTTATTTGTTCTTACAAAAAGATATCCAGATGTCTTAAATGATTTCAATCAAGTGTTGCCCAACTAGAAGTAAAAATGTTGAAAAATACTTAAAATACTGATTAAACGTAAATTAAATAGATTTTCAATGTCTTTTAAATTTGAAACATTTTACATTTTCTTCTTAAGTAAAACAATATGCAATTTTTGCATCCGTATGATCTTTTAGATTTTAGGAAGAATTATTTAAAGAAATGTTTCTCCCCATTATAAGTGCAAAGGCCTGAAGATAAAATGGTGATAATTTAATTGTTTGGAGACAAAAGGCCTGAAAATCCTTGATGAGAAAAACAGAGTTTGACCAAAACTTGCCCCCTCTTTATGATGAAAGAGTCATCCATGGATGAAGAGGGGGAAATTCAGTAGTCTTGCTCTAAACCTCATTCTAGTGATTCTGAAAACTGAAACTTGTATCTATTTCTGCCGTAATATGCAGAAAAATTTTATTTCTTCACAGATTTTGAAAAATATTATTCTTAATAATGTACGCCTATATGAATACCTGTATATACATGTAGGCCTATCTCCTTTCTCCCCAACAATGAAATGTTGTTACCTTGGTATGCAAAATTATTCTGAACTTGATATGGGGGTGGCAAATAATATATTTTTGGAAGTAAACTTGATCCTGTTGATGTAATCGTGAATTGCATGGAAGATTTGACCTGAAATGACATCATATGATGTATCCCGAAATAACTGATTTTCATTGAGCCATTAAGTCTGAGATGGTTATGCATGACT
Source organism: Heliocidaris erythrogramma (assembly GCA_025617745.1). Lineage (NCBI taxonomy): Eukaryota > Metazoa > Echinodermata > Echinoidea > Camarodonta > Echinometridae > Heliocidaris > Heliocidaris erythrogramma. Next base: position 35,277,434 of record CM046857.1, on the reverse strand, counting down.
GGTATGAATGTCTGGTATGCCTGATTGGATAGATTTTAAAAATATAGTTATCATTTAGATCCCTGATCCAACCCCACCCCCCCCCCAAAAAAGCTGGTTGAAAAAAAAAGAAACAACAACAACAACTAAGAAGAGAATTAGACACGATTTAAATAATGTTCATTGTTCATCATTTAGATTCTTGACTCCCCCCCCCCCCAAAAAAAAAAAAACAACAACAGATTTTAAAAATGTCCATCAATTAGATCCCTGCCACTCCAACCCCTCCCCCCCCCAAAAAAAAATGTAAACAGAAAATAAGAATTCAGAATTCAGATCACTGACCCCCTTAATGGAAAATCCAACCTTAATGTTACTTTGAAAGAAGAGGAAAAAAATCAGAGAAGCAGTAATCAGACAAGGAATAAGAAAGTTATGAATTTTTGAAAGTTGTATTCACTATATACATATGGGAATTTGAATTGGCCGAATAGGTAATGTTACTGTGATGTAGTTGCAGACATCTCCCCCATTTGCTCCAACACACAAAATGACTAAAGTATCATTTCTTTCAAAATGTATTACTCAGTAGGATCTTTTTCTTTCATGAGGACCTATAACAATGCTATCTACAATATATTTTGAGGACTGCCCCGAGGGTAAAGGCGCTTTGGAGAAAACCGCAAATTAATGATAATTTTGTGTAAGACAAGCTGGAAGTTGTCCACAAGTATGTCACAATCGACTCACCAAGTTGCCAATTTGAGATTCGCATAGATGTAGTGATCTCATCTTTCAAACATCCATAACTTTCTTATCCTTGTCCGATTACTTTCAAACTTTCACCATCCTGTTTTTCTTATTTTTCTGCCTTCATACAAATCATCTTTACTACCAAGGATGGATTGCCCTTTAATTGTGCAAATAAAATATATTTTGTAGACCAACAGCATGAAAAATTTGGAAAACAGGACAATAAGTAATATTCTGATTCCTTTATCACATCAATAACTGTGCTTTAAAATGGGAGGAAATCGAATATCATGAAAACTATACAGTAACTTTTGATTGGAGAAAATGGTTACTAAAGTCTGAAAGCTAGAAAGTTTGAGTCTGGCTATTTGCCCTTAATTCTGGGCCAGGGTTGACCACAGTCTAATGAATTTAACTCATGCTATACTCTTGTGATATGGAAAACATATTTTGTCATATAGAAGACTGTCAAGATTAATATACACTCAAAATGTAGCATAAACATAGAAAAGGCCCAAATACAACAATTTCTTCATAACTTCTTTTAAACAATACACAGCTAGCTTGAATTCTATACACAGATTTTGCACCTCTCTTCATGAAATAGATCTATTCCTTCATCAACAACCAAGAAAGTTAATGAAAATTAATTGCATGTTTATTACATTGGAAAACAAATAGGAGAGATGCTAACATAGTTGTCAATTTTCGTTTAATGATGACAACATTTTAAAAAGTCATAACTTTCATATCTTTATCAGATTTTCCTCAAACTTTCTCACTAATTTGTGTGTCTCATTTTGTCTGCCTCTATGAGGACCATACTAACCTGCTGACCATTAAAGTTACTAATTTCTGTAGGTTTACTGTAGGTTTACTGCAGGAACCACTCTATTCCAGTAAACAATGGGTTGATATCTGGATGGATTTCCAATATTTTCTTTTCTAGACAGGATAATTGTACACTGTAAAAAATATTTGTATTTTATAGGGGAAAAAAATACAGATTTGTTCTGTTTATTATAAATACGTTGTGATGTTATTTTTATATTTTTCCCGTAAAAGTACCTCATTTGTAATTGCGAAACTGAGTTACATCAGAAACTTGTGATTTAAGGCAAAATAGAGTTTTTGTACAGTTTTTTGTGTAATTTTACAATTTAATTTTTTACCTTAATGTATTGTAGGACTCGGGTTCAATGCAATTACATAAGAACCTGTTATCTGAATTACAGATCTGAAATGTATGCTAAAATTACATACAGCATGTATTTTTACAGCAAATTTCTGGCGACTCTGCTGACAGTACAGTACTTTTTTTTTACAGTGTACTTAGCAATCTTACATCTTGGAGTGGGCCTCTATGGGCAACAAGAAAACAAAAACAAGACGGAAAGGAAATCTTCAATATTGATAGTCAACTACTCCCAGGCAAAAAAAGTTCAAGTACCTATGCATTCACATAGCTGCGGAATATCCTACTTTTCATCTGACTTTTGGTGGTGGTGAATCCATTTTTAAGCAATCAATTTCTGACCCCCATCACCAGATCACTTCGGCTAGATTCAAGGGTAGGAAAAAAAAGGTGGTCCAGGGTGCATAAAATGATATCTTCTCAAGCTGCAACCAAATTAGTTTGGTGAAATACTGAGAAATTAATGCACAAAGCTGAATTTCATATGGGTATAGTCTTTTTTTTTATACTAGAGGAAGTCTAGAATAAGTCCCAGGAGAAGAAGCAATCTGATATATTACTCTAACACTATGAGGTAAAAGGAAGTATTTTATGAGAATAAATATTTCATTTCACCTCCACTTAAAAGAAAAGGAAAAGAAAAAAGTTGAAAAACCACTGTTAAAATGGTCTTTCTTCAAGAATACAGACATTTATCATTGGATAGTCCTAAATCAAATTGGTCCAAGAAAACCTAACCCGAACTCTAAACCAAACATTTACATCAAAATCCTAATAAGACACAAGACTAAATGGGACATAGAAACAATCGGCCTGGGACCAATACAACATACATACATGTAGGACCAATGAAAATATATTAAGAAAAAAATATTATATGTCCAACGATCTAATTCCCTGATAGAAAATAGGACCCATGGGAATAAACCTTTCAGACACTATGAATACATGACTGAAGAGACTTTTTTTCAAATAAATACAGTTACTAAATCATAATCATTGGAACTTTTTTTTTACCAAGAACAAAGGCAAATCAGAAAACGGGTTATTTGAATAAAACATATACGTTTTTGAATTACTATGAAGACATATCCTTGCTCTTGAGCAAGACATTTTATCTACATTGCTCTTCTCCACCAGGTGTTAAATGGGTACCCGGTAGGATGCGAACGTCACTGTGGTTGGATTAGTATGTGCGCGCTTGGAAACAGGCGACTGGCTGGAATGCTTCCAGAGGAGTGGGGAATGTGCACTGTAATGTGCAGAATCACAATTGAATCCAGTGACCGGGGTAATAATGCTGTAAGTGCTTTGGTCGGTTACATTGTAACTGGTAAGGCGCTTTATAAGAACAGCTTATTATTATTATTATATCCTACGAACAGAGTATGTCCAAATTAAGAACTTTAGATGATGAAATATATGACTTTCAAAGAAATACAAATTTGGATTGAGTAGTGTCGTAGATGTTGGTTACAGGCATTCTAGATTAGGATTATACTGTCTTTGCTTTGATAGTAATCTCTTCTATTCACCCCTTAAATTATATACCAAAACCCTATAGCCTTGGATGAGGCTATAGGAACCAACTCTAAGCAAAACCTGCAATCTTGATGTCAAGTAACCATGGCAACATATACTATCCCTCAGTATCCTTCACATTACTAAAGATCAAAAGCAAAACAAGGGGGCGGAGAAGTTAGCATTCTTGTGGTATGAGCACTGGGTTTTGAAGAGCAAAACAAAGAAACAGCTACAAAATGAACACTATAAATAGGGAGCAGAGGATGTGTTCTCAGAATACGGATGCTGATCATACTTAATATTTAGACATTTTTTGCATTATGGACTTCCTAATTATTATAGAGCATTGTCCTTTTCTTCTTTTTGGTACAGTGAAATTCTTGTTCCATTCACATCTTCACTTTGAAATAATGAATAGTGAATAGCTTTCCATTAGTGACCTACTGAACTGTCATTGGACCATTGAGTCAGGGGCATTGCTAGACCATTTTGAAGCATTGGGGGGGTTGGGGGGGGGGGGTGTTCAGACCAAATTTGCTGACAAGGTAGCTGAAATTTTCCAAACAAGCAAGCAGAAAAAAAAAGAAAAAGAAAAAAAGAATTCATCAGCTTTTAACATTTGCCAACAATGAAAAATTTGTTGAATAATTATGTTTAAGTTATTTTGTTTTATTTATTTATTTATTTGTCTATGTTTTCTAAAATTTATTTAATTTTTATTAAGGGGGGGGTTGTCACACCATCACATGCCCTTTAGCGACCCCCACGCCCTGCATTGAACTATGATGTGGTCTGCATCTACAGACCAATGTGAATGTGTTGCGGTTTGCTAAAAATGCACCGAGAGTGAAACAATAAATATTAGTCCGTCGATATCGTCGTTCACCACTGATCTCTTCGTAAGAAGCCAAGGTGTGTGGACAGCTGTGGGCAAGGATTAATCGTCACCATTTGACAGAGCTGTAGGAAAAACTGGCTGAGGTGCTCTAACTTACTTGTGAAAACTTGATAATCATGACTCAAGTAAAAAAAAATTCTCATATTGGCAATTTACCGGTAGTCTACTTTGGACACACAAATACTTATCCCCCAAACATTTATTTTTTATTGTCTCCATTTATATTGTAACAAATCAAATCATATAAATCAGTGTTCCACACTTGATGTTTTTTTCATGTGGGGTCCAAATTAACATCATTCAGGTCTGTACACCTGAGCCCCCTGTTAAACTTGTGAAATTTGAGGGGCCATGTCACCTGGGCCCCTGTTTTGATTAATATTTTACTCCATTTCCTTCCAGATCATCAATGGTATTATTGACATCATCCTCATCCTCATCACCATGACAACGGATGGTATTATGTGATGACGTTGTATAACATATAGGCCTATGTTTTGTTCATTCCACTATAAATTGTGTGCATAATGGATATTCCAAAATACATGTAAGTCAAGCGCTAATTTTGCTCAAACATCCTTTATTTTAGTTACCAAGGACACCACTTGGGCATCACCATCATCCATTTAACCGCATCACCTAATCTCACTCTCCATCCTTTCAGGGAACACACCAACAAAATCTTCTGCAAACATGGCTCTATTGAAGGAAGGGTTAGTGACATACCGCTAGACTTTGTGGACAATTGTTATGATCCTTCTAAACTTTCATATTGGATGACAAAAAGACTAGAGGACATTTCATCACCACAACGACCAGCACAAATTGGGGGGAAAAACAGTGGAGTAAGTACAATGCCTGCCAGATATTTTGAAGGAGAAAAGCAGAGGAATCTCCAAGATACACACGTAAAATGGTGGTTACAGGCAGTCCTGGACATGCATATACAGGGCATTATTTGGAGAAGAAATGACTTTAAAGCCACAAGTAATAACGCATAAAGACCACCTTCGGATTAGGCGAGGAGAGACGCGTTCGCACGTTGACAAGACTGTTTCTACAGGGATCACTTGCTTCTTGTGAAACTTTGGAAGCTGTGAAATCAGGGACACAAAACTTTATCCACACCTAATTTTGTGCGGCAAGAATCCATTTTTATGCGCACATAGTGTTCTTATGTTGATGCCGTTGATATGATTATAACAAAGTAAAGTCTTACGATTGGTATGAATAGTGTAAAAGCTGAAGGTAGTAAATTCACATGGGTCTTTAACTCTTTCTATTGTAGCCCACTCAAAGTTCATTTACATAATTCTTTTAATCAACTCTGCAAAAACTGTCAAACCTGAAAAAAATTGAAGATGTTTAAAGAAAATGAGACCTATTCCACTATTTTATGATGAAATTTTATTTCATCATGAATCATCTTATTATTATTTTTTTTTTGGGGGGGGGGGGGGAGGGGGAGGATCATGCATGTTTTGGGAGAACCACAGAGGAACATCTGTAGCAGGAAAAAAGAAGGAGGCAAATAAATGCAAAATGCAATTCTTTGAACACTTTTAAAATATAAACCATTACCATTTACACATGTATGCAAGTATGTCATTTCTATGGTAAGTAATAATAGCATCAGGGTTCTATTTTTTCACAGCAAAAGCTTTCCTCATTCAGGGAAGAGTTCCGAAACCATTAAAGCCCCTGATTCACCAACAGGCATGACCCATTTGTCGACACTTGGTTGTATATTTTGACGAGGGTTTCTAGGCTTTATGCTCTTCCTCCCTTTGATCAGGTGTACTCCGTCCTAACTAGATGGGAATCATTAGGATCATGTTCATGAGAAACACTTTTTACTTTAAAAGGTGATGGGGAGTTTGTCAAAGATAATAGGGGAAAAAAGGAAGCATATAATTATTTTGATTAGGGTTTCTAGGTTTTATGCTCTTCCTCCATTTGATCAGGTGTATTCCATTCTAACACAATGGGAATCATCATGATCATGTTCACTTGGAACACTTTCAACTCCAAATCCTTTGACTGCTGAATTCTGTCAGCTCCATAGGCTTAATACAGGGACCATGCGGTTCCCATATGCAATGGGTTAAAGATGATGTCTGACAGTCTGAGTTTGGAATTTACAATAGGAAATTAAAAACAACAATAACAACAACAAAACAGATTGTCCTATTTTGTGAAGGATTAAATATTTGACACAGCGGAGCTAGCATAAAATTCCTGTGTCAAAGGATGATATCGTGTGTTGAGAGCCAGAAGGGCGTTAACTCTGTATTAAAACATACGTGTTAACGCCCTTCTGGCTCTCAACGCATGATATGCTCTTTGGTATCTTTCATGATGACCCATCTACAAAAGTAATAGTGGGACAACATTAGAAGGAGAATTAAGCTTATCAGAACCCAACAACTTGTAACCTCTCAAAGTAAAAGGTATATCAGCAGATACATTTCATGAATATGATTCAAATAATACAGAATCTAAATCCAGGATTTGGCATTCATTAATTAGCAACAAAAACAAAGAAGAAATGGAAACTGTCATTGCCTTTAAATTACGCTTGATAAAATTATGATACATGTAGTTATATGACTTTTGAGCTGAGATGAAAGTCTGAAATTTATCCAAGAGTGATAAGAAACTTAACCTCCTGAATCATAGTACCATTTCTGAGGTAAAGAGAGTCCCTTTACCATAGTTTTGAAATGTTTATATTATTTGTCAAAATTCATGATTTTCTATCGGACATCAACCCTGCTATGCTTTGGTTCTTTGGTAACTATATGATTCATGATTAATCTGACAGAGCGAATTATAAAATAATTCATAGGAAAATATCTATTAATATTATCTGACTGCATGAACAACTTCAAAAGAACTATTGTGTGCTTATACATCTGCAAATCATTTTCAACAATAGCAGATAGCTAGTCTCCCTCCATCTTTGTTCTGAAAACAAAGTCTGACTCATATCAGAAGAACTTTAAAAGTAGTTCAATAAAGTGAATGTTTCCATTGCCTCAAGCAGAATAAAAGCAATTTACCATCATATCAATCAACATGCCTGTTAACATGGTTCAATGCCTAGTTGCATCCTAAGTAATCACCGGGAGATGCAGGAAATATTTTTCTTACCCTCCTCATTTGCTATAAATATTATCTGACTATTCCATGCCTTTCAGTGGTACAAATTCCATATGATTTATGATATTGGACCTATAAAAGTCAAAATTTAATACTGAAATAATTAAAATCAAGAAACAAATTCTTGTCACTTAGGGAGGGGAGTAGAAGTGAAGGGGAGGGGCATCTCCCTCTGAGATTCTCCATCTCTTCCACATCTTTTTTCTGTCCTATTTGTAAATTTTCTTTTTTGTGTGTGTGACGCTTTTTGAGGTTTACTAATGAAAGGGGGGTGGGGAGGTGTCTCCAGCTAAGGCACTATTATCCCTGTAAAGCTCCGACTCTTCCACATTTTTTTCTTTCCATTTGTCACTTTTTCCCTCTTTGTTTTCTTGTCATGCTTGTTGAGGTTTATTAACCCCTTCCATGCTACCAGATTTTTTAGCAATTGTCAAAAATTAAAAAAAAAAATTTTTCTGAGCAAACTGAGCAAAGATTTATTGCATAGGAATAAACATTACCGGTATATTGGAGGCATAGGTTTCTGTATGAGAAAGAATTTCAAGCCATTCTGAGCCTAAACAAAATGTTCAACACTCACATTTTTGGGCGGGATTTGCCGCCCACGGCATGGTAGGGGTTAATGAAAGGGGGGGGGGGGGGAGTTCCCTCAGAGGCACTATCACCCCAGTAATGCTCCACCTCTCCTAAATCCTTTTTTCTCTCCCATTTGTCAGCTTTCCCCTCTTTTTCATGTCATGCTTGTTGAGGTTTACTAATGATGGGGACCTTACGCTCTATGTCAATACACTTGTACACATTTACCTACATCATGGACAAATAATCTCATGTTTTCATGCCCTGTAAACCCACACATCTGAGGGAAATTCTGGTCAATATCCACAAGATTTCTTTACATTTTGATGGGTATGATCACTATCAGGCCTTAAACATTGTCACATCGTTTCCCCTTCTGTTTCAGATCATACCTTCACCTTGCCAAACCTCAAAGATGTTACATTTCTCTTCTTGCCTATCACTCTTTTTTCTCTCTATGATCATTCTTGATCAAATAATCAGAGACCTGATGAGATCATTTTAAAGAACTACAATGATTCCAACTTTTTTCACCAAGTTTATAGACCTATCCCCCAAAATGAACAGGTACAATGTACAAATACATGTTGTAGTTCTTCCACATGAGATGATGTGATTGTCAGTGATGAAAAACGGATGATAGACACAATTTAAAAGAATTCACGGCAATTAGCTAACTAGTAATCAAACAAAAGATGGCAATCAAACTATTGTGGTCTATTGTAATTTGTTTCCCGCTTAAATTAAACGTTAAAACTAATTAGGGAAATGATGTTGCAAAACATTACTTGTGTTTTTCTAAAGCATAATGTCTGTCCAAACACCTTTTTGAACACAAATCCATCAATATATGCAACGCACTGCTACAATAAGAGAAATAAAATCACCTTACTGTTTGGAGTCCAATTAAAGTTGATAAATGCTAAATTGAAATGCTTTAAAATGTTACTTATTGGCTATTCTAAAGTGTCTGAAAATGGCTATAGGAAATAAACTCAGATACAGCATTTAAAATGTAAGAGTTAAAAGAGATCAGATATAATACGACTTACTTGTTAGGAGCCATTTGGGAATAAATTATAATCATCTTATCATTTTCAGCTCTAAGCAGATAATATACAAGTTAATCTTACTAAATTAGCCTACAATTATATCATTTTTTCCCTATGTTGTCGAATTTTCACACTGAAGAAAAGAAAATACACTCTATTATTATTTCTAAAAGTTAGCTAATTTCATGGAAAAAGGGTCTGGGTATTAAGAATATAACTTAAAAAAATAAAAGCTAACACACCGAGTCATACCAGGGAGGTGGTCCACCTCCCTGGTCATATACAGCAGGTAACAAAAAGCAATACAGGTAATTCTAACTCGTTGGTTCAGACCTCAAATCATTCTATAATCAGAGTTGTAAGTATTATTCACTTCCAATGTCATAACTCATTGCTTCTGGTTATTGAAAGTGTCAAGGTAAAGACCGGCATCATATGTTAATCGTATCGAGTCTATGCTTCCGGAAATATCTGATAATCCAAAATTATGATGTGAATGCACTATGAGTGGTGGAGCTACCTAGAGGATTGAAGCTCCTTACAAGTTGTATATAATTCCTAAGAGGATCTTACAGGATGTACTAGAAAGCGTCTTTTCCAGCCAGCTAAATAGTTTAGCTCCTGCATATAAATTTTTCAATTATTTTGCAATCTTTCAAGGGTAATTTGCAGTTATCCCCTTAGTACTGGTATGCAAATCTTCAAATTACAATATTTCATTTTTTTTTAAATTAGCTATGCATTAGACATAATAAGAATATTTAGCAATAAGATTTAACATGATAGAATAATCCACAAATTATTTCTGTAGAATTCTTGAAGAACTTAAAACTAAAAGATACTATGAGAATAGATTCCCACCTTATATTGTTTTTTTTACCCTACTCCTATTTCAAACTAAATTCAAGCATATATATTTTGGCCTATTGTTGAATTATTAAATTGTGTCCTTACAAAATCATATTGAAAATGATTTCAGGAGGAAGGAGAGTGAAAAAATTGCCTAGATCAATCTATGAAGAAGAAATCAAAATAATAATAGGTAAAGATGACGGAATTAGGAAAAACACATAGAAAGACAGGGAGGGCTTTAGGAGAGAAATAAAAAGAGAAAAAAATGGTGACAAATGCACAAAAGGAAAGATGAAGGAAAGAAAATAAGGTAAATGGCTCAATTAGATTAGGCTTGCTTGCAAGAAGATGCCAAGAAATGAAGACATTCCTCCATGTTAACTCTCATCCCCTGCATACCACTCATCCCATACCTCTACCGGATGCCAGAAGTACCGGTCCCAAATTTGCTGGCATCTGGTTTCCTCCAGATCCCTAACGAGATGAAATCTCCTTGCAAATCTCAAAAATTGAACCAGAATATAGATTTCAAGAAAAGGATCTTGCGACCTTGAGCAAAATGTGTTTATTTGATCAAGGTGTTTATTCCAAACTTTTTTTTTGTAGAGTTCCATGTCACTGTTGCCTCGCACAAAAAAAAAGCGCACGCTCACAGTGGCGACTTTGGTTGTGACCTACCAGATTCCCAGATTTTCCTTCGATACGATTGTCACTTTTATTTATGGTGATTGCTGGAATATCCACACTCGGATAATATCTAATGATTTCTGCACTGATTGAAGTGCTCCATAATTTTGTGTAAGATGTTGAAAAATAGTTACTTAGCGTAATGGAGAAAACTTACTTGTGAACTATCAAAATGAATCAGAATTACAATGAGAAAATTACAAAGTGCAAGCACAATGGCTTTGACTTGAAATCTGTCTGAATATCTGAGTTTGCTGATTGGCTCGCTAGTAATATTTGTTTGATGCTAGGTAAATAGTGATAAGTTTAAGCTTCAAGTTGTTAGATATCTTTCTGAAATAAAAGTTGATTACAGCAAAGCAGGAAACAATTTTTAAGGTAGATAATTATGAGAAGGAAAAGAAGCAGTAAAAAGTACAGAGGAAGCCATTTTGAAATAGGAGAGAAACCCAATGAAGCAATGCCCTATTAATGACAAAACTGATTCTATTTCTTTGTTTTCTATTCTAACCAAGAGAAAACAAAACACTTAGCAGCAAGGATAATGTTTTTCTAAATATAGCAGCAATCTATATAATCAGTTGGGAGATATCAAAGATATCATCACTAAAAATATACAATATGATGTCATAGGCATTAATTCAGGGGATTTTCACCCAGAAAAAAGGCTTCTTCTAACTGCTGAATAATATGGCAAAGTGTGATATCTCTGGCTGCATGCTAGTTTAACGCTAATTGTGTGTGTACAAACAAGTTAATGAAGCAAGCTCGCAAACCACCCAGAAGTCACTAATTTTAGACCTCATTTTCAACTCCCTCTCAAACCTGATACCAGAACTGTCTGCATCTTGCCTATTTTAGGAACAGAGCCTGTCCATTGTAACCAGGGCAGAGATTGGTGGCGAGGCAAAACAAAAACAGAGAAAGTTGATTCTAAGCAGAGATCTGTCAGCTTCTTGGTTGTTTTCCTTCTCATCACAAAAACTTGAGAATTGAATCAAGCTCTATCATAATTATGTAAACTTGGGTGGCTGCCAGGGCGTTTGGGAAAAAAGTGATGAAAGATTCATCAAATAAAAGGTAATTTCACTTTTTTGCTACTTTTTCATTGCCATATGAAATTGGTAATTTTTCCTCCTCCTCCCTGATCCCTCTACTCCCTCACAAATATTTCTAGTTTACTTCTTGTCACTTCTTGTTACCGGTACTTCTTGTTTCACCCTTATCTTCTCTTATCATGAGTGATCACTGAAACTGGTACATGTATATACATCTGTTTGGAGCCAGAAGGGTGTTAAGTACCATCATTTGCACAGGGTTAACGTCCTTCTAGCTCCAAACAGACAACATATTCTATCTCCTTACTCTTATCATTATTCTCCACCAATTCATTGGGTTTTTTATCAAATGGAATTTTAGTAAAAAGCTGCAGTGTTATGAATCTCCTATTTTTCTCTGAATCATATCAAAAGAATATTGTTGATTTATCCAGTTTCACTGAAAGTTAAAAAGGAGAAGTATTTCAAATGTTTGGATTCAATGGACATGCACTCTTCATGTTCACTACCATACATATTTACATACACAAAAACTTGAGAAACGGTAAATTCTTTTCATGTTTTTCCCCGTAGTAACGTAACTGAATAGAACAACAGAATAGAAAAACAGTGCATGTACGAAATGTATTTTTAAGATTCCACAAAAGTGGTTATGTTTATTCTGCAAAACTGGGAAATGCCATTTCAAAGCTCTTTTTAGAAAAAACAGGTCAGTATTTGTAGTACAATATTGACAGGAAAAACTCCTTTTGAAAATGACAACAAAACAATTAGTCATCACTCCAGAATCTTGTTTTGGACAAAAATTCTATCTTCCAAATCTTTTGAGGTATTTGTTGAATGGTAGGTAGGGGATTCCCCTTTATACCAGGAAATCAAATAATTGGGATGTTTATGTTTATTTTTTCTACTTTAAAAAACATTTCACTGATATAAAGAGAGCAAAGTGAGCATAACATAAGATTCTATCAAATAAATCAAACAGGATCTTGAAATTGTGGTTTGCATGATTATGATTAAATAAGTAATAACAAAATACCCCAAAGGACTGTATCAAGCATCATCATACACTTTTATGGGTATTATAGCTGAAGAACAATTCTGAAAACAAAAAACCCCAAACCACTTTTGTCAAAAATGCATTTTTTTAAAATTAGTTGAAAAAATATCTTTAACTCTAAATAGATGCATTCCTTTCATAAAGCACAGTAATATATGGATGAGGTGGAAAACAATTCATAACAAAAACAAAACAAAAGATATGAATCCCCTGTTTTGGGGGTAATTCCTCTTAACAAAATAAATTTTAAAATAATTTACTCATAGAATTTGATGCCTTCAAAAGAACATGAACATGAATGATTACACCGAATTATAAAAATTGTTGTCAAATGTCCTTTAAATGGATGATTTTTGAGAAAAATGTTAGAAAAATAATAGATGTCAACATTAACGTCTTGATGTTCAATGAAAAAGCTATATATTCAATCATTTCAGTGGGATACAACTGTTTAGTTGATCCAAGTACTGAGCATGAATTCCAACATCTCTACTGCATTGTGAGTCTGTAAACAGTACAAAACAAACATCAAGAACAAATTTCTGTGGTCTAGCATGTATTGATGGAAAAGGGATCACATTTAATGTCTTAAGCTACACTCAAAAAAGGACTAAGGTCTTGAATGATAAAGGCGAGGTGATGTTTCAAGATTTAACAACATAATTAATCCAAGGCTCCTTACATATTCAGATCAGACACCCCTAAGTGGACCTATGATATAGCTTAGCATATTCTTCAAAAGTACATTATCAGGAATTTGATGTTTATAAAAGTTTGTACATGTATGTTATAGGCCTGTGAGTCACAAATTTGTTCTGTACAGGTTAACAACCAGTGTTGGGTCCAAGATCAAGATCAGACAGTCCGAGATTCAGATCAAGATCAAGATCTGCAGCTCAAGATCGAGATTAGAACATCTGAGATCAAGATCAGATATGTCCGAGATCAAGATCAAGATCGAGGTTACTGATGCCGATCTCATGATCGATCTCGAGGTACCCAACACTGAGTCGTGTTTTCGCCGATTGGTAATGTACGTAATAACAATGTTGATCTCGAGCGATCTCGAGCGAAAATTCCGAGAACAGAAGCTCCAAGACCAACACCTTCGGGATCAAGAACAAGATCGAGGTTACTGATGCCGATCTTGAGACTGGTCTCGAGATCAAGATCGATCTTGAGGTACCCAACAATGATAACAACTATTCATATACCTATTTTTAGACTTTCTTGCAATAGACTAACGCAGTCAGAGAGGTATACCCATAACATTGCAGGGCGAAATATTTTCTTTTTGAGGAATAACAAAAGCCCAGCTAAATGAAATAAACTATTTTGCACACAGTCAATAGCTACTGGGCTGAAGTCCTAATAATAATGAACTTAAACATTGCTCAGAGTAAACCAGTTAATTCCTATTCCAATTAATTCCACTTCATCTTTTGGTAGCACATCTTGGGCTTTATCTAAGGAATAGTAAATTAATACAATGAGTTTAAATGAAAGTAAATGTTGTGGGATGAAATCTAGAAACTTTACTGTCATACAAGTTCTTAACTCAAAGCATTATCCTTCTTCGGACAGACAGAGAGGGCTCTCCAATAAGACTGACAATAACTTTAAAAAACAATCTTTTTAAATATGATTATGATTTTTAAGTTATCAAATTTCAAAAGGAATGTATCACTGATCGTTTTCTGGTGTAAGGATCATTCTTCTTTGCAATGACATAACAACTTAGATTTGAGAGGCAAGCATCCCATAAACCAAATCAACAACAAGGCATGACTATTAGCAGAATTAAAAAACCAGCAATATATAGAATGTAGGACTTGATCATGTAATTAATTTATTGGGTGAATATCTATCTAAATTTATAACAAAGCCAGATTATAAACAAAGTTGATAACTTAACCAGCATCAAATAGTATCCCCCAAAATAAGAATATTCCTTTACCATAAGGTCAACAGAGTGTCACAGGCAAACAGTATGGTATCAACTACAGGGTGAAGCAAATAGTACGAGACTGAAAATGCAGGTGTGAAAAAAAATTCATAGTCCAGGATTTAGGAGAGTATGGGGATAAGAAAATAAAGTATGGGATGTATGACAATGAGAGTATTCCTATAATTTATAAGAGAATTTCACAGAGTGTCCCAATTTCAGTAAGCCTTCTAGGATGGTACAGTGGCAGATCTGCACCTATAGGAGGAAAACCGTGTACCCTCTTTTGAAACCCAACTGGTATACATTAAGTATGCAATCAAAAATATTTGCCCCCTTTATTGTGTACTTTTACGGCACTGTGTCCCTCTTATACAAATTCCTGGATCCGCCCCTGGGATGGTATCCACTGAATGGGAAGAAATGCATCTTCCAAACTGAAACTGGGAAACATGATGTATATGTTTCCTCGATACAGGAATCATCTTCTTCACTTTTTCTTCTTTTCTGTAGCATCTATCAACAATTCAATCACTAAGAGGGTTTTCTTCATTGTCATTGAAATGAAAAGATAACTGTTTAGAAAATTAGGAAGGCATTACTGGCAAACTATGGTTTCAACAGCAGGTGAATGACCTGCCCCCCCCCCCTTGCATAAAACTTACTATTAATGGTAACTCTGCTATCAATGATAACTACCATGGTAACATCACTCAACAGCCAATCAAAATCAAGGTTTCCATGGGAGTTACCATCATGATGGCAAAGTTACCATTAATGGTAAGTTTTATGCAATGAGGCCCATATCTGAATGACTGTCCACTTCTATTGTTTTAAGAAAGAACACAAATCTTATTGAATCCAACCAAGACGATTTGGAAATCATCATTGGAGAAAGTGCAAAAGAAAAAGTGTTTCCAAACAAAAGGAGAAGAAAGGCATTACAGTGAATGGGTTGTAGAGGAGGCATGCTAACCAATGTGATGTGAAAGAATGAACAAGAATGGGAAAAATGTACAAACAAGTGTAATCAGTGTAACAGTAAACAATACTGTTTTGTTCTTTCCTTTCTTCTTCTCTTCAACAATAGGATTGGTCTAATTACAATGGTTTGTGGAAGAGGTATTGCTGATTTTTGAAGCTTTGGAAACTCTTCTTCCCATTCATACTCCACAATATATGTGGTTTGATTACAAAGGGAATGGAAGTGGGTATTGTTGATTTAAAGTTTTAGAAGAAGCTCAGCTTTATGAAAAGAGGAAAATAATGACTTGTACTGCTTCTTTTCTTTCAGTAAACATTAATTGTCACTGAAACCCACAAAATTCCAAGTTTTATTTGAAATGTAGTGGGTTTTTCTATTCAATAGAAATAACAGCAAGGGGTATAATCTCATATTATTTAATTCACTGTAAAATGAAAAACAAGATAGAGAGTGGGGAGAGGTTTGCAAAAATGGGCAAGGCACTACAGATCCAAAATGTTTTGAGAAATTGTCCTTTCGTGTACAGAGAACCCCTCAAAGAAAGATAAATGGAACTGGAAAATCTGAAGTTCAGAATAACTGCAACCCCCCCCCCCCCAAAAAAAAAAAAAAAAAAAAGAAAAGAAAAAGAAGAAAAACAATAACAAACAAAAATGAAGAAACTTTATAATATATTTTGGAGATAAAAATATGACTAGCACTGAACATTACAATTAAATCTTCTCTCAAGTTCTATCTACAAAGAAAGCTACATCTATTGGACTTATTTTTCCATGTCTTCTGTTCAGAAACATTAAATTCACCATACTGAAAATTCTGTGGTAGATGTGTAGTTTGAGGGTTCAAACCCTGCACCTACTCACAGTACACGCTTCCTCTTTCTCTCTTGATCCAGGTGTAGTACATTTATTGGCTACCTGGAATGAAAATGTTCATCAAATGTACTTTGAATGCCATATAATTATATTTGCTGCAAAGCTAAATCAAGGGTAATACATTTCAAAAAAAGTATATTATACTGTGTTTACATATACGGCTACACTGAAAAAAAGAATTAACGTTATACTATCGTGGTTCTAAGTAAATGTGGGACTTCCTTTACTTAATCACAGCATTCTTTGGTGTCTTTTCATATCAAAAGTTCTATCAAATATTATCTAGCGAATTAGAAATAGTTCACTTTGAGCATTTCTGTTATATTTGAATCCAAGTATTTTCTTATTGAAGGGAGTTTGAAAAATATTTCTCCTAGTTTTTGCTGCTCAATATCTTTGCCTTTCTAAAAATCATTCCAAAGATAGCTTGTCTTCACCATCTACAACCCTAGTGATAGTTCCTTCTGAACATTATCCAAAAAGGCATTAGCGGAGCGAGATGACAAGCGGCAGATTTCATCACATCCCAACGAAGCTATGGCTAGCCCCCATGACAGAGTGAACTGTACCTCACAGGCACATCTCTCTGCAAGTATCTCTTATGCTTGCAAACAGCGTACCTCTTTCGGGGGTCACAAGGGCTATTAGGGCTTGCTATCCTCACCTATTCCAGCACTCACACCGCAGGGAATTGGGCCCGCCAAGACTCCATCAAACATCCTCATAGCTGAATACTTTGGTTAGTAACTTCCGACCAATCCTATGACACACATGTCTATTATAACTTGTATTTAGGTATTTGCAGTTGCTACAAATATATTCGGAGAGTTCTCATGAAATTTTACCTCCATGCAAAAAAAGAAAGAAGTATTTTTGCCTTTTCTCATTCATCCTCACTGATGTGAGTTCTATATCAATATAATGCTACATATGTAGCTTTCTCAAGTCCCCTATATTAAAGTTCTTTACTTATATCACTTTGATTTCAATCAATATGTATCCATACCCCTCCATACCCCTCCCTCTTTCTCACTATTTTATACCATAACTTACTCTCTCTCTCTCTCTCTTATCAAATTATGATAGAAAAGATAAGACAAATACAAATAGACCACCATGCTGCCTAAATGAGGTGAATATTAGGTTATGACTGCCCGAATATTGGTGATTTCAAAATTGGGGGGGGGGGGGAGAGGGGGGTGGTCCCCCTCATACGCCTATGCTTTTTTCTCTCTTCTCTTTTCCTTTCTTTCTCTCCTTCTCTCTATCTCTCTATCATCTTTCCATGCTATCTCTCTGTGTTTATGTAGCAATCAATAGAGCATGTCTTGTGACCAGGTCGCTTTGCAACTTCAAGCCCAGTGTTGGGTTACCTGCAGCAGGAGTCTACAGGACTGATGCCATAAGTCATTTAGAACAAGATATCCCAGGCCAAGAGGGCGAAGAGGTTGCAATTTAAGAAAAGTTGATTCTGTGCCAAGATTTTTGTTTTTTCTCCTGTTGGATTGCTCAATGAGAAGCAGTCAGATCTTCAAAAAGATTTAATATACATGTGTGTAGATACTTTGTGGTCATATAATGAAAAAAAAGGAAAAAAGAAAAGGAGAGAACAGAACAAGAACATACAAATTTATTTCCTTGAAAGCATGTACATAGTCAATTTTTTAAATCCTGCAATTGTCAAACCAGAAACTTTCACGACATGAAACTTTCATGAATTGTAAACGACAGCTATATCACGGTAAGAAATTTCTGCGAATTGCAGAAATTCAATGTTGTTTTAGTTCTAATTCACTAACTTCACAGCAGGAAACTGTCACGATTCTCAATCACTAGCAAAATTGGCGAACATTAAATGCGAGCAAAAATCGGTGGTTTTCCAGGGGAGCGTTTCATGAAAGGAAGTTGTCCGACAACTGTTATAAGCTACTGAAATCCTTGCATCTGATTGGCTGAGAGCAAATTTGTCGGATAAAATATCTGACAAGTCCTTTCATGAAACGCCCCCCAGGTCCCCTATTGAAAAGTTATTATAACAGTTAGGAGTTACTGTGGATGACCTTTTACTGGTAAACTATAAGAAAGCTTTCAGAGAGACATTCAGATAATCAACCAATCACAATAATATACTTTCCACCCAAATTACGCATTTTGCAGATAATGAATTTTGAAATGGTGTTTTATTTCCTAACAAATTGAGATTGCTAAACTTTTTTTTTGCTGTGGGTAATGGAACCTAGAGCACCCCTGCACAGGGTCGATAGATCCGAGTCTGGGCCTCAGTGCCTTGTCTTGTATGACAATCTGGAGTCAGTGTGTCTGCCTCCATTCTATCTCCACCAGCAAACCACAGTAAATTATCCCAAATCACCCAGCTCTCATTTCACTATGATCCAATCACAGCTTAAAGGATATTGAATATTGATCATACAGGATACCAATGGCATAACTGGTATCTGGTGAACTTCTGAATTCCATTACTGGTAATTCAAGGAAAATTCTTAATTATGTGGTCCAGGATCACCACCACTTTCACTGCATAGTTTCAGTTTGTGGTTTATAATTATGAGACCATAACGTGAAGGAATTTTTTTTCACCTACAACTGAACCAAATGACCGGGAGCACACTAATTCCATGAATATTCACTGAAAGCTTTTCAATACAAATTTAAAAATGTCATCATGTATCATACATGTACTTCAACCAGAAGGCAAAAACATTTAAGATTTTTAAAAGAAAGATAAAGGCATGTGCAATAGATAATGCAATAATAAAAATGTACTTGAAAATGTTATTTCAAAAGAAAGAAAAAAATATATTTTTGCACTTCTGTTGATTAATCAGCCATCTTTCTGGTCACTTTGAATGTTTATCTCTTGTAGATGTTTTATTTGAAAGAGTACAGATGTTTGGAAGTAAAGTTATCTTCCTCTTTTTTTCTTTCCTGGACTGCTGAACTTGTGACCTGGTTCAAGTGGGAGGTGAGATGAAGTGGAGATTTGTAGGGGTACAATTCACCACCAAGCAGGAACCAAAGGGGAACCTATGGGGTCCCATGACTCACCCTTTCCATTTGGTTTGACTAAAATGTGAGATGGTGGAAGAGGCTGATATTGGTAAGGAAAAATCACAACATGGAAGATTTATTGGCAAGACACTTGTGAGGATGAGTAATAAGCAACAAGTTTGGTTGACCATCCAGTCATAATATGGCATAATCTGCTGTTTTATTGTGACTTTTTTTGCTACTGGATATCAAAAGATATGACATGTCAGTGGAAAAAACTTTTAAAACAGGGTTGGTGTAGACAGAGAGACATGGAAACAGAAAGTACATAAATAGATATGAGAGGGAGAGAAAGAGGGAAGGAGACACTGAAGAAAGAAAGAGAGGGAGTGAGAGAGGGAGAGAGGAAGAGGGAGGGAGGGAGGGAGGGAGAGATAAGAGAGAGAGAGATATATATAAAAAGAAGCATTAAAGAGACAACACGAAGGGAGCTAAACTTTAAGTTTCACTTTTATTCAAAAAATCTCGTAGTTATCTTGTACTACCTTCAGACTGCATGAATGGACTCATAAATTTGAAACTTTAAGTTTACTTGTAGTTCCAGAATCACACAGAATCACAAGCGAGATTGTGGTTAAGGGGGGGGGGGGGGTCCTCCTCCTCCTCCTAGTTATGGACGTGTAGACAGAATAAATTTTAAGTTTAGCAATTTTGTTGTTAACGATGACCATGTTAAATGATTAACGCTCGACTTGTAGTCTCAGTTGGGCCCGTGTGAACCCTCGTCGTTGTTAGTGAGCCGTTGCTTCCGTAACTTGAAGTTTCGTTAACTTAAAGTTTCGAAACTACAAGTCCTGTATGAAAGTAGCTTTTGAGTGCAGAGACAACTTTCAGAGGAAAAGTTTTGGAACTTATTTGGAACAGAAGATTTTAGTTTATAGTACACAAACTTGATTTCTTATCTGAATCTTTTTGTATACGTGTGGATAGCAGTTTAAAAGCATATAATTATTTTGAATGTCTTTCCTACATTTCTGTCACAATTAACTTCGGTCTATCTACAAAACAGTCCATTTACACTTACAAAAAAAGTATTTAATATGTTTTTAATACAGTCTTAAAATACATGCTAAATGTATCCTGGGTTAGCTTCCATCTACAGGCCTAGCTGTCCCACAACTTGTCTGTTGAGAGCCAGAAGGGCATTAACTCTTTGTTAAAGAATATGGGTTAACGTCCTTATGGCTCTTATAGTAGACATACTGTTAAGAAAGTGTGTATTTGGGGGTAAATGCAACGTGAATATGATTTTCCAACCTGCTCTGCTGTTTAACTCTCTGGGTCTGCAATAGATTTGAATAATTTCAGACTGATAAGAGAGAAGAAAGATGATAGGTGACGGACAAGGGGGGGAACCAGAATTTTGTAAAAATGGGGAGGGGCACAATTTGGTAATTAATAAAAAGAGAAAATAAAGGTTATCGCATTATTCAGGTGCCCTTTGGGTAGAAAATTTGAAAGGGGTGCACAATTTTTAGTCGTGTACTTACGGTAACCCACTTAGGTTTCCAAACAGGAGGGGGAGGTACGGGCCAGTTGTCCCCCCTAAATCTGCCAGTGAGGGTGACAACCCACCAGTAGAATTTGGCAGACAGCCAGTAAAGAAGTGGGTTTTAATCAAGGACATTTATTATCTAATTGTGCAAGTTATATTCTCCACTGAGCAATAGGATGTGAAGAGGGCTAAGAATAGGAAGCCTGAATGGATGGATGAAAAGGAGGATATATCATCCACTGATTTATTTTCCTCTTTATTTATTCCTTTGTATTATTAGTCAGGTTTGCCACAAGGTGTGTTTTAACAAGCGTAGTCTAGATTGGATGCTGCAAAAGACATGTATATAGACACAACGTAAAATATAGGCATACTTCTCATTTCTGCATAATTATTACTCTACTTGTATTTAAACTACCAGGGTTATTATTACCATTATTAAAAACATAACTAGTATCATATTGTTGTAAACACAATCATGCTAATATATATTTTATTTCATCACACAGGTAGGTCTCCTTTCTCTCTTGAATATCATTTCCCTGTAACTGTATCTACCAGAGATTTCAAATCATCTGAGCCCTTATGGGCCACCAAAAGGGCCAAAATTAACAATAAATTTAAACAATCATAGAAATAAACAAAGATTTTTTGAAACAAAGAACAAATCTACGAAACTAAGCCAGAAATAAAGTCAAGCACAGAAATATAGAGAACGCAGAAATAAAGAAAAAAAACACAGAAATATTGAAGATTCAGAAATAAAGACAAGCACAACAAATTTAGATAACTCAGAAATAAAGACAAGCTCAGAAATATAGAAAACCCAGAAATAAAGACAACCACAGAAATGTAGAAAATGCAGACATAAAGACTATCTTGGAAGAAAAATGTGGGTAAAATCTTTAAAATGTTTGTCAATGCCCATTTGCCAGTCACTCAGATTTACTTACATGGCAGGCTGATAGACAGACTACTATTAGCTCTAGTTTTGATTCAATAAAGGATTATCATTCAAGAAAATCATGACAGGGTACATAAAGAGAGGGGTAAAGAAAAGAAGGAGAAACATGGACAAAAAAGGGGGATATCAAAAGGGTGGGAGACAAAACATCTCAAACAAAAATGCTTGGATGGTGGTTGTAAGGATCTCAGATGACAATAGGAGGGACAATGGAGGGGGTACCTTGGAAACCCCTCTAACTGCAAGGCTATACAATGGAGAAGTATCATCAGTTAAATGTCACATTGTAAAGGCTATTGTTTGTTTGAAGTAAAGTGGGAAATAGGTCTTGAGGGGCCTTACAAGTGGGTTTTATAAAAGAAGAAGAAAAAGTAAAATTCTGTCTCCAGCTTCCCTCTTCAGAACTGATTGGCAAGATATTCCACAGTTAAGAGAGATTATCCATCATTTTTACTTATTAATTATAAGAAATAAATCAAATGCATGAATAGGCCTTTATCAATGCAAAGTTCTTTTGAAGTAGTATTACATGATTATGTGCAATAATTGCATAATACAATCTATCAATTTCTTATGTCAAAATTATACTTTACAGTCGATTCATTGATTGTATGCGAAGTAAACCAGGGGAAATTATACTACCAAATCAAAGAGAATGATAACTTATAGAGTAATTATTTTGAATATTTCCAGTGCTAAGAATAAAAAAGAGAAAAAGCTGACTTTACAGTATAAAATTGGTAGTTTTGAAGATTATGAAGTAGAGGGAGAGTGAGAGAGGGAGGGAGGGGGAAAGGGAGTGAGAGAGGGAAGAGAGGGAAGAGAGAGGGGGAGAGGGAGGGGAATGGGAGAGGAGGGGGAATGGGAGAGGGAGAGGGAAAGAGAGAGAAAGAGAGGGGGAGGGAGACAGAGACAGAGAGAAAGAGAGGGAGAGAGAGGAGAGAGACAGAGAGAGAGAAAGAGAGAAAAGGAGAGACAGAGAAAGAAAGAAAGAGAGAGAGACAGAGGGAGAGGGGTGAGAGACAGACAGAAAGCCACTGTAAAGACAGCATGGTATAAACCCCAACAATTTTTTTAAAATGATAAAATCTAAGCAGATTTCAGGGAGAAGAAGGAAAAAAATCAGAAAGATTGTAAAGAAATCTTCAAGAATCCTTTGACTTCTTTCCAAATTAATCTGGGAAGAGTATCCTGAGAAGTCAAGAGTACATGCAGTTTGGGGCTTTTGGGTCATCAAAGATACACAGATTATCTCTTCAAGAATTGAA
Source organism: Heliocidaris erythrogramma (assembly GCA_025617745.1). NCBI lineage: Eukaryota > Metazoa > Echinodermata > Echinoidea > Camarodonta > Echinometridae > Heliocidaris > Heliocidaris erythrogramma. Next base: position 35,254,037 of record CM046857.1, on the reverse strand, counting down.
AGGTATTGATTGGCTGTGGGTTTCCAGTGATAAATGATCATTCATCATCAAACAATCAGAGATGTGGAGGTGAACGTGCAGGTTCTCTAATACCTCATGGAGTATCAGGACGGATGTTACAATCAATGACATTAAATTTGAACAAGAAGATACAGCTGAAATATAGAGGGAACAGAATGATGACAGTAGTTAGCTACACAGGTGAGTGATCACACTCACTAAATATTACCACTTTATCAAAAAGAGAAAGTAAAGAGTCCAAATAGCTATAAAACAGGATGTATAAAATCTTTTACTGCTAATCTAGAGAAAGCATTATTTTATGAGAAGCATTATTTTATGAGAAAAAAATCAAAGATCAATGACCAGTGACCCATTGAATTCTTTAAACATCACTCCTTTAATATTAACAAACCCCCATGTTCTTGATCCTATACTATAGGCAGACAGTGGTTTGAAGGGATTAGAGTGACAACCAGAAAACTAGTTTTGAAAAGGGAAGTAATTCAAGAGTCAGATCCTTTGATTACGGAATCATAGCGATCAAAAAAGGATAATATCAGGCTGCATCCAAGCGTTGTACAGCTTCATTCACATATTCATTGCTTTGAGAGAATCAGGGTCATAGCATTGATGTAAGCCAAGATCTAAGGATTTAAGGTGATTGATGAATCATAATTACTGCCAAACATCACTCAGTTTGTGTGATTCCACGTAGCACAATAGATGACGATTGGATACAGAAGAGGAAGAAGGATCCAACTGCATAAAACAGTTTTCTAGTTCTTACGAAAGAAACTGATATTTTGAGAGAAGTTTTAAAAATAATGCTTTAATCTTCACATAATCATCAATCATTTGATGGGTCGATTTGATGGTTTATTTTACCAGACTGTTCAGAAAGCATATGTATACCGACGGCTTTAAAGTGGCATTAAACAGGTAGAATTTGAACAGCGCCATCTTACGGTCATTCCTAAACTAATATTACAATTAGAGATTATTGCATTTTATTTGCAATTTTAACTTACAACTGGCTTGGGTATTACTTTTTAATTGAAAATGTAGAAATTTGCCAGCATGTACATGTACATTCTAAGCTTCTAGGAAGGAAGAATGGTGCTAGATGGGAAAGTTAGATGCACAAACATTTTCCAAATCGTGATAAAAGATGGCACCATTTAAGCCTAGGTCACAACCCGCCGTACTTGCAAGTGCGTGCTGTCTGCGTGCAAAAACGTGGGCAAAATTTGTGGATCCGTACGTGGTGAGTACTGCCTCCGTACGGATTTGGGGCACGCAGACAAGACGTAGAATTTTTAGTGCAGTAGGAACTTTCGCTGCGTTCGGGCTGCGGGCGGTCTACGGATTCACGCCCAGTACGGGTGACGTGCGTTGACGTGCGTGCCCTCTGCACGGACTCCGTGAGTTTTTGAAAAAAATTTCCCACAGTTACTTGCTCTACGGACAAAGCACCTAGCACGTGCGTGCTCCGCACGTGATAAGTGCTGGGTCTGTGCTTATTCGGCGCTTCTCCAGTTCAATTGTCCAGTGAGCACGCAGAACTCACGTAAACCGCACCGAGGAAGTACGTGCTATGCACTTACAACGCACGTTGTGCGCGCTGATTTCTGCAGGATAAAAGCCGATTAGACTGACGAGTATCATCATTTCGTCTCCAAGATGCCCAAGAAGCTTAACAAAAAGGGGTCAGCTCAAAAGACAGCTAATAGGGCCAGAGAGGCCCAACAGAAACGGGCCGTAGATGATGTAAAGGCAGGCGACGAACAGATGAGGAGCGACATAGGGCCGGAAAACTCACGTTTATCGCACTTGCACGCAATTATTCCCTGCAAGTCAGTAAGGACACCGTACGTGAAAGTACGGCCTCCGTACGATAACGAGGCAACTGCACGGCGATCGTACGTTGTAAGCACGTACAACTCACTTACCAGGTGCGCAACGTACGATGCACGCAACCACTCACGTCCAGGCGTGGCGTGCGGGCCACGTACTTACACCTTGCGTTGTAGTGCGTGTGAAGTGCGTTGACGTACTCCTTCCCTGCTCTTGCTACTCCCTCCCCACGTTTTCAGAAAAACGTGGCGGACGTGGCCTCCGCAGAACACGTACGGACTAAAAACACGCACGGCGGGTTGTGACCTAGGCTTAAGGCGGTTCAGTTTAAGGCAACTTTAAGTCGTATCTGAGGGACTCCCTCTGAGGATTACCGGTAATGCATCCTCATGGTTTCGAACCGGGGTCCTCCCAGTTACGAGACCACGGTTCTACCGCTGTGCCATTGGCACATAAAGATGAAAACATGCTGTCACTTAGACATATACAAAAATGTGAAGTTTTTCTTCAAAACTCCAAAATGGAGTTGGGCCATTCTTCCATTCATATGTCTGATTGTGAGAAGATACAGAGAAGAGGAAGACACAGAAGGTTATCATCATTATAGGAATTGAATGAGCAGGGAAAAGGGGGAGAAAAGGGGGCAGGAAGACATTTCAAAAGAGAGGAGAGCAGAGAGGAAGGATGGAACTTTGGGAGAATAAGGTGGTAAAAGAGGACAAGAGTGAAGAAAGTAGGGCAAGAATCAATCAGAAAGATGACCTCGTTGAATAAATCAAGTAGGCATGTGGGTTTACAAAGTAATAAAACTGAAATTATGTGACATATAAAGAAAATAATGAAAAAAGTATGATAATGCAATAAGCATAGTGAGATAGGTCTTTTGATCATGATTTTATATCTTACTTTTCGAGAAGTATACATGTAAGCATAAGACTAAATCTAAATAGGCTATAGTGCATAATAACACTACCAAGGAGGGCAGAAATGAAATAATGATAAAGTATAACAAAAGAATGACAAAAGTATAACAAAAGAATGACAAAAGAATGACAAAAGTATAACAAAAGAATGACAAAAGAATGACAAAAGAACAACCATCATGAGTTTTGAGCAAGAATCTTTTGAACAGCCTCAATTTAACTTCTGGATAAATTTTAAAAGAAAAATAGAAATTCGATAAGTTGCATGGTAAGACGATCTAAAGAGGGCAGCACTACAATTTATACACCACAACAATTTGAGTCCTGTGATAGGCAAGAGAATGAAAGAAAACCAATACATTTCCATCAAAATGCAATATTTCTGAACACAAGAGGGGGTAATTCCACAAAGTGGTGTACATCCATCAATTAAATGATACCTATTTTTCATGTTGTGCCAATTTTGAGAACCAGTTGGAGATATATTTTCAAGGTGTAAGCTTAAAAGTATTAAAATGTTGAACAAAAAAGAAAGATCTTTAAGATTTTATCCATTGTGATGCCACAGTTTTTGTTGTTGATTTAGTTTTCTGTTGGTGTTCATTTAGTGGGGTTTTTTTGTGCTTCAATTTTTTTTTGTGCTTCAACAGCACCCACTAGCATAAAAAGACTAGCTAGCTATGGCAGACAGGGGTGTCGATCTGTGTTCACGGTTTGGGGGGGGGGGGGGGGGGAATGACCGGCGAGGGAGCGAAGCCAGTGGCGCCCAGGGCAAAAAATTAGTTATGCCCTCCCCCCCCCCCCCCCCCCCCCCCAGGTGCCCAAACTTATCTACGTTAGCAAGGGAGCAAAACGACCAAGCCGCAAATTTTTCAATTTTTAACCATAAAAAACACAATTTCTTGTGCATTTTACCCAGGAAAATTTGCAATTGACCACCGCAATTGAGCAGTAGAGAAGCTCAAATTTTATACATTGATAAACGGTTTTCTATTCTCGCACTTCTACAATTGGGAGCAAAACTAATGAAAACCCTAGATATAGACTTGAGAAAGAGTCAAGAAATTCAGCAAGGCTACAGTAAGTTGAGAATTCTTTCAAAAGTTGAACCTTTGCATATGATGTTTTATACACTTTATCCTATCAATTGCCTCAATTGAGAATAACAATGTGAGCGAACAAATTTTCTTCGATATTTTTGCATTGAAATTATGGCATTTCTTATGTCCTTACTTCTAATCATTAAAGAATGTGATGGTATTTCAAGATCACACATAATGAGTTTGGATAATTATTAGTTTTTGTTAAGTTAATGTATCATAATTCTTATTTATTTTATCCCAAAATATTTTGGGAGATGATAATACAGACCATCCCCCCACCTCAAATTTTTTATTTCTATTTATTAATTAATTTTATTAATTTTTTTAATTTTTAGACAGGTGGATCCACGTCCACAAAGGGGAAATTCAGCTGCCTCCCCCTCTCGAAACAAAAAGTTACATCAATGCTCTATGTTTAACTTAGCCCCGGGACGCTGCCACGAAGTGGCAGCGTCCTGAGTGAAACCAGTACGATTCGGTGGGTCTCACAATTTACCAATGTTCAAATGACCACTGAAAATATGGCCATATAAGTTATTTTTTTAAATTAAAGTATCATATATACGATGCCACTTATCTAAACAGACCTTCCGCAAATCAGCTTTTCCTAAAAAATGTGTAGAATCGATGAATGTCACTTTTTACTCTCAATTTTCGAAACCAGTCCCATTCGCCATGTTGTTGAAGCAGAAACGAAAACAGGCACTATGAATATTTATTACAATGACGCCATAGTTTTCGTCACAGGAATAATGAATATTCATATATCCACTGTGATCCGCCGATCTGGAGCGGAGCGCTCTCGTTCGAGCCCACTCGTCTAATGAATATTCATAATCCTCCCTTCTTGTCTGTATTATATTGGAGCTGCTGACGCATGCGCATTGCAAGCAAAACACCGTACGTATGAAGTTTTTAGTACAGGCTCTTGGAGATAAATATGCCTTTTTTGTATCATCCTCATTGAAAAGAAAGAAGACAGTCAATCAGAAAGTTTTGTAAGTACCTAAAGTAGCCTAAAATCAACTAATGTCATGTTTCATGGCTATCATTTTGACAAACGACCTTGTAATTAACAGTAATGTTTAACTATGTTGTATTCCCCAAGGATAATAGACTTTTTCCTCCCACTTACACATAGGCGAAGTTATGGACATTGATCCTGGACCTAGAGCCATTGCATTGTTTTTTATTACTTGTTTTTTGTTACTTGTTTTGTTGTCAAAAAATATGAACTTATGAATAGTACACAATATCGTCAAGAATAATGAAGTCATTTCGGTCCAAGGATAACAATCCAATTGATATAGTGATTAGTCTAGCGATCTAAGGTGGTATCTCATTGGCCTGGAGAGTAGGTTGCGACCACTCATAGGTACATTCCTATACTTCGTGTGTATAATGTAGGCAGTCATACACCTCATCTTTTTAAAACACCACTGCACAAAAGTCACCAATATTCACTCAAAATCGGCATTTAATTTTCAAAAACCGACCCCAAAATATCCAAGAAATACAATAAATTCAACTCACCAATGTTGGAAAAGATATTTACAAAAATGAAATCCGCAATTTACTGTTGATTCTCGCGAAACGAGCTATCGGAGTCATTGTGTACATTTCCTGGTCGCCGCGGGCGCTGACATCTCCCCAAAAGAGTTTTGTCCTCAAAAATTCGGTCCCTATGGCGTACACGGAAAAGTTCCGATTTTCTGTGTGCGCGATCGTAAAGATCGATGTGCCCTTGCGATCCCGAGTTTCTTCGTGGACAAAAATTATATTGGCCGATTTTAGTCTAAGACATCGGCAGTTTGTAAACAACACGCGATCGCGAAACAAATCGGCGGGGATTTCTCCGGTTTTGGACAAGATTTTGACTTTGGATTTTGCTGTAAATATCAAAAGTTCTTCCTAACGGCCATTTGAGGTAGGAGTGAGATTTTTAAGGGCTGAATTTGAAAGCAAGTATTTAAAATATTTATCTTATTTTCCCCCCCATACCTTTAGTACATGCGACAGAAAATACCAACTATTTTACAGAAATGTACCCGGAGTGGTTGCGACCTGGTGGCGACTCGAGTCTCCGCGACGTCTTCTGGAGACTAGCCGGGTCTCCAGGGAGTCGCGGGCAATTCAAACATGTTCGATTTTTTAAAGGCTTTTTCCAGTCTCCAGCAGGTCTTGGAGACGTCTCCATCAGTTGCGGCGACATCGCAGAGACTAATTTTGTCCGCGACCTGGAGACGTCTCTGAGAACTGCTGGAGACTGGAAAACGTCTCAAAAAAAATTAAACATGTCTGAATTTTCCCGGAGACCCGGCTAGTCTCCAGGAGACATCGCGAAGACGTTGTGGAGACTCAAGCTGCCACCAGTGACCAGGTCGCCACATAGTCTCCAGGCCAAAGAGATACCCCTTTAAGTTTTTGAGTTTTTTTGTCTCCTGAGTCACAGTGGCAGTCGCGGCGACGTCTCCGCCAATGAGATAGGCCCTTCATATTGTGAACTTGGTTGGTAACATAAATGCACGTCTGTCGCCCCCTATACACCTGTTCTAATATCAATGGACCTCATTGTGTAATTGCATACAATGTCACTGTTACTTAGTTTTAGTGCTATCACTATCACTGATATCAGTATCACTGTATCACTATCACGACACATCAACCATTCATTGCACTGATCTTAGTGAACATAATTAAGTATTTCCCACAACTCTGTATGTATTTTAATATATGAAATATGGTTCACTTACAATTGTCAGTATCTGGGATTCAGTAGGTGCCTTGCTTGAACGAAGTTAGAGGACACTTTTGAGTTGAAGATTAGTCGAAAGATAGGCCGAGTTACAAAGAAAAAAATGCAGACAACAAGCTAATATCGGTATCGTAAGTGGCGCTAGATCACTCGCGACCGACTCGCCAATTCCAAGACAAGAGATTCGGCAGATGAGACGCACAGCGTCATTTTTTATACGAGCTTATATTACGATGACGATAAGCAGCATATAAGATATCAGCATCAAGGTTTCTTATCTTTGACAAGCCAGTTGAAATGCAGATATTTTGCTCTTGTTTATATTCAACAACAAAATAAGACTGATTTTAATAATAGATGTGATGACGAAAAAACCTTTCACTCCGAGTCAACATGCATACCGGTATAAACAAACACTAAATCAATGATATGAATACAAGTATTTTAATGGCATTCAGTCTACTCTTTGATTATTTGCATCTGTAGAGATATGTTCACCAATTGAATTAATATTTAATTTCCGTCCATTTGTCATATTTTACTTAATCAAATTAAATTACAGATATTGATCTGTGCAGAGGTGATTATAAAAATCTAGCTACTGGGGAATACCCTTCAGAACTTTATAAAATTTAAAATTGGATAACATAAAATCAGTCCCAGGGATTATTAGAAAACTAGCATAATGTCAAAATAAATTAAATGTCAAATTTGTAAATATTTGCCACAAGCTTCATGCCGTGTTGTTGACATGAATCTGTCAAACACACAAATTAGGATGAGGAGGGGGACGAGGAGGAGGAGGAGGAGGAGAAGAAGAAGGAGGAAGAGGAAGAGGAAGAGGGGCAGTATTAATAGTAGTAGTAGTAGCTGCAGTAGCAGGAGCAGCAGCAGCAATAGTAGTAGCTTACAAGATGAAATATAACGACGTCGCCGACGGTGATGATGAAAATGACGACGACGACGACGATGATGATGATGTTGATGATGATAACTGTATTCATAATGACGATAGTGATGGTGATGACAATGAAGATTGTTATACCGCTATGAAATCAGGGCCCTGTTTCTTAAAAACTTGTTATCGATAACATCTGCCCCATTTCTATGACAAATTTGCTCTCAGCCAATCAGATTCAAGGATTTCAGTAGCTTATAACAATTATTGTAACTTGTTATTGATAAAAAGTTTTATGAAACAGGGCCCAGTGCTCCGTCTTATAAAGAGTTGCGATTAATTCACATCGATCGCAACCTGATATCACTCGTAACTCTTTACTTAAGTGATAGGAGTTTGTAAATTTGCGATTGATTGGAGGACTTGTTATCGATTCGGATCAATCGCAACAGCACTGAGACAGGGAACACGTGTAGTATTTGCATATCCTGTATAAATGTAACATTTCCCTGCTAATAATGATCTTACCTCAATACCAGTGATGAATTCGATTTGATTACCGCCATCTACGGTGTGAATTAACGAGTTCGTCTGAAAAAAGGAAAAACTTCTGCTGTAACTTTTTTTTTTTAAAATTAATCATATGATTTACTATCTTACTTTAATGTGTTTTGAGGGATCCTCATTTTACAAGCTTCGGCTTTTTAGTGGATCCCTCCATTTCTGCAGATTTGTCAACTCCATACAATTATTTATTTGATTATGGAAAAAAATGAGTGAAATTATTATGTTGATATATGTATACTAACTTACTGAATAATGTTCTACATAATTTATGTCAAATTTTGTTTATCTGTGGAAATGAAAATAAATAAATTGAAATTGAATTGAAAGATCATTGCTAGGGTTTACTTTGTGAAATAAACAATTAAAAAATGTCGGGAAAGAAGGAAAGGAAATGTGAGTATTTTATCTAGCTTTTGCTTCCAAACAGAGAAAGTGGAAAGTGAACGGGTGGAGCGTTAATATTTGTTTCTTTATATAATCACAGATTCCCATGAATACGTCAGGAAATTATCACTATATCCACAAAGAATGTGACTGATTTAAACAACGTTTGTCAGAAGGGCTGATTCTCGTTCAAATCAGAATCTTTATGAAACAACAAATAAGCAAACAAACAGAAATAAACAATGTCTGATCCGATTTGTAAAAAAGAATACTTATCTGGAGGACTGTCCCCCCCCCCCCCCCCTCATACACATCCGATGATCACACTCAGAATATAACTCTCCACCAATTACCACCCCATCCGCTGCCGGCTCCCCCCCCCCCCCCCCCCCCCTCACCCCACGAACAAGAATCCCCTTCAATAATTACCCCAATCACCTTCACGCTACCTAGGGTGTAATTGAGTAAGAGGAAAATTGTCTAGGCTTATTTTCCAAGGGAATAGTTATCATAGGGGTTAGTTGTCCTCGGGGTAGTAGTTCGGGGCAGTTTGCAAGGGGTAGCGGTCCTAGGGGTGATTTCTCTGAGGTAGTTGTTGTCAGAGGGAGGGGTGTTGGTCCAGGGGAAAGTTGCCCTTGAATCGGTGAAAAAATCTCACTAGAATTGCCTCCAATATTTAATAATTACATGTACGTAAGATATTTCGAATGTAGAGTGGGTAAAATGACCGTGCTTCAAGAATAGAGAATAGAGCAAATCGACGCTCTAAGAATAACCCATTCTAAGGACAATAACCTTGCAAAATATACGTCTCTGAAGTCAAAATAATCTGGCCGAACAAGGAATAGTTCTTATTTTTGTAATGCCAAAGTATCACATTGCGTATGTACGTATTACCAGGCCTACCTCCCGGAGCTTATAAGACACAGAGGGGGGCTTGTGTAGGTGTGTATTAAGGACAATCTCAAAACATTAACCTCTTATGTACTTTTGGAGAATACAAAGCCACAAGTAACATAGAAGATCTGGAAGCCTCTCTGAATCACTTTAAAAAGTGATATCCGTTCGTAATCGCGAAGAGATGTTAAGAGAATAATACGAAGAAGTTTCAAATCTGAAATTGTATTCTTCCCCAGATGAGGTGGAGTGCCATGAATTTGATTATTTCAAACCATTGCATCTATCTATTTTCTTTATACTGGAAGATTATTTTGTTACGAACGGCCTTGTTCTTAAAGGGGTGTTCATCTAAGAATATTCAAGAGTGTCAATCGTTTTTCAAAATAAATACATGTATAAGGGGATATTTTGCGAGGGAGCGGAGGAGGTTGTGCGTCGAACTCGTCCGTCGGACTGCTGGGATTACATTTCGGACTGCACGAAGCCGACCGAGTCTCGCACGAGAGCTCGAGCTCAGGCGGAGCGTGCATATTGCGCGGCGACCAGTCTGTCCGAAGTTTGCGCCTTGCGGGGCAATGGCATGATCAGGTAACGATCACGGTGCCCTCTCGCGGGATAAAAACGTCCACAATCTCGGCTGAGTATCCCTTTAATGTTTACTGATTGTGCCATAGAGATTTAAGATTAAAGGGGAAGTCCAGCCATAAAAAAACTTGCTTTTAACAGAAGCAGAAAAATCAAACAAACAGATCAAAAAAAGTTTGAGGAAAATCGGACAACTAAAAAGAAAGTTATGAATTTTTAATGACATGAAAAACAGGGGAAAACAATGAAAATCATTAGACAAATTGCCAACTTAATTATGAGTTTGTGACGTCATAGATACACTACTAACCATATATTTTGTTTATACTATTACTACAAAATTTCATTTCTTATACAATATTATTTCCTCAGAACTTAAACCAAGTTATATCTTTATAGTACTATATATTTTTACTTGTATACACCTTCACAAAATATTTCATGAACTAGATATCTTGAGTTTAACAATTATATAATATTGACTGGCCTTGAGGGGGACATCGAAAAATGTTGCCCGCAACAGAATCATATTGCCCCGAGTCGAAGACGAGGGCAATATGGTTCTTTTAAGGGCAACATTTTCGATATTCCCTGAAAGTAGAGCCAGTGAATATTATTATTATTACCTATATCATGTATATCATGTATATGCCTATCTTGTAGCAATGACGGACACGTCTGTTTGCCTGTCAGTCTCTCTGATTTCAGATAATTCATGCTGGTATGTAATCTGGTCCAAGCAATTGTGACGTAAATTGTTACCGCGCGTATCCATTGTTTAAGCCTACGCGTACACAATACTGCGCATATTCACTAAAGCGCACTGACAAAAAAAGGTGGATGTTACTCGGGCTCAATGTTGACCGCACTTTTTGTACACAAAGTAAATGGTGAAACCCGGAAGAGGGAAAATATCAGGGAATGATGACCGCTCAGAACTAGGTCATTTGCGGACCGCGCAAACCATGAATATTAATTGCCCTGTAAAAGTGTCCCATACAGGTAATAATATTTCATATTTTGATTATCATTTTTCTTTTGAATATTTTGTTAGCAATTCATATTTTTACAGAAAAATATTAGGTCTGTATAAATGTATACATGCACAAATATATTTACTATTCATATATCTTGGTTTAAGTTTGGTGGAAATCATATTTTTGGACAAAAAATGAAAATTTGTAGTATTCATATAACAAAAACTAAATCGCTAGTAGTGTACCCATGACGTCACATATTCATAATCAAGTTGCCAATCTGCCAATTGGTTTACCCAGTTATTCATGTCATGATATATTCATAACTTTCTTATTAGTTGTCCGATTTTCCTCAAACTTTTTTTGATCTGTTTGTCTGATTTTTCTGCTTCTGTTAAAAGCAAGTAATTTTTAGGCTGGACTTCCCCTTTAAATATCGTGCCTCACCTTATATAAAAACGATAACCACTTGGGTGTGATAGTCACCTTTCTCACATTCAGGTCACCGAGGACACACGTGCGAATTTACTTGTTCCAAATGTATTCAAATTCTATATATGCACATTTCCTTTCCTAAAGTTGCATTTGACGACTTGTAATCTTGTCAGACGGTTGCCTGACATATCGACAACTAATATATGTAAGAAGGATTATTTCCATTGAGACAGTTATCATAATAACTAAAAAAAAAAAAAAAAAAGAACTTGTCATTATGGCATATGTGAAAAAGAAATCCCTAAAGTTGCATAAATTAGTAGACTGGTCTACTGTAACAGAATTCGCTCGTCATATTGCATGAAATTGCTCAGGAAACTTTTAATTCTTAAGTTAAAAATTCATGTTTACAGTCTAAGTTGTACGTGAATTTTAGAGTGAATGATTCACAATAGCCTGCACACTAATGTAAAACGTTTTTCTTCAAGTAATTTGTTTACATGCCCGACGATATATGTTTAGGTCTGTAATTAAAGTTTCCTGTAGGCTTCACTTGTCACAAACTTGCATGTTTATTTTGGAGATGTTCCTTTCCATATTTTGATGAGCATACCTGTATGGTTTTTCTTGGTATACTACTATTGTATTTCTAATTTTGGAAAATGAAGTGAAGTTTTTATCTGATTAAAACGGTTTAGGTTTAGCGATTAATTAAATGAACATCCATCAGCAAATCATTATGTGTCGTCCCAATAGACCGATTCTGTAATGTATACACATTTATGAAAACATATATTCTCTGAGCACCTAGTGACGAGCTATTCCATGAACATGCTTTTTATAAATGAGCCTCAATGCTTGGAATCCAGTTTGCATACGTTATTTGTTGCTATGCCCGGCAAGCTTTCAGGTTGTCAAGAACAACATTTGTTTGAAAGGTATGCATACAATTTGCATACATTACCGAAGCGGTCTATTCTATTCTAATCTTTCCCAGTTCGGCATTACTATGGTAACACCATTGTCACGCTGCTCTGTATGAGATTCACAACATGCTTGGACATACGTAGTACGCATTGCACTTGTCCGTAGGAGATGCGAGAAAGATAGAAGTGGAAACGGACCCCTGATGAAAGGACAGTATTATTCTCTGAGGGGGTAAGCGGTGCTATTCTCGCTGCGTAACCCCAGACGACCGCGGGACCAAAGCGGTATTGAGGAGAAGAATGGGGGAGGCGTAAAGAGAGACTTCGTGTGATCCAGACCCCAGTGACATCTAGAGTTCATCTTCTGTCACTGCGAGGTGACGTTCACATATTTCACAGAGGTGCCTCGAGAGAGGAGCAGTTCACAAATAGTTTCTTGGGAAAGTCAGATTTCGGTTTTGATTGTCATTCACGTGACTTGTAATTCACAACTGACAGGTAAAATTTAAAAACAACTCTTTCTGGCTCTGAAAGTCAAAGATATACCAAATGTGACAGATCAACCAACGATTACCATGTTTGTGTTTAAAACGGTAAACGTTCGAACTTTCAGCATTTTTTCCTAATTCAAAATTTAGTCCTGAATTCAAAATATGTTAAAACATAAAACAGAACATTTCAGTACATATCAATAGTACTGATCAAGATAACAATACAACCATGTAAAAATCTTACATGGATGTATTGTTATCTTGAATCTAGAAACAACCCTCATACGATTTTGAACGGACCAGCAGTGTCTCAGATTTACATATAACTGATAAGAATGATCTTTACGCGCAATTACTTCACAAAAGTCACAATCCAATTTATGATAATGGTTCTCTTCACAGAAATTTTTGTGAGAGACAAATATGTTTTGATGTTTTTCAAGGTACGATATTAGAAATTTAAAAACACACAAAAGTCTCGATGTATTTTATGAATAATCCCGAGGATGAACACAATGTCGCTGATTCAGATATCGACAATAATCTATTGTGGATTATAGACATTTATCAACATGATTACAAGACCGCAAGAATAGGACGTTTTGGTCCAGGTGAGAGGAGGGCAGGTCAATGAACGTGCAAAGATCGCTACCATAAAATAAAATCATTATATACGTGCGATAATCGCAGGCTACCACAAAGGGATTAACGAATATTCAACAAAGACCGAGGTTGTTATTATATTGTGGATTATTAAAGGGATTCTCTGTAATACCAATAAATATTACAAGCAGTGACAGCATTAAGTGCAAAAAGACCGATGATGTTAGATTATGGATTATTAAAGGCTCAGTGGCTGCAACGCCAATAAATGTAGAAATGAGTGTAAGTAAGCTTTGACTGCAAAAGGAACAATCTTTAAAAGAAAATTGTAAGAGATGTTTACAGTGTTATACACATACAATTACATGTCTGAACACTTTTCATTCATTGTGGTTAATACCAAAGAAAAGGTTAATACCGAGGGAAAACTAGTCAAATTTGCCTAGTAACTCTTTCTTTGTTGATATTTTGCTAGGGTAACATAATAGGCGAAAGGATGGGGGATAGGGGGCTTTAGCCCCCGAGAATGAGAAAATAACAATAATTATTTAGTCAACAGTCATCTCATATTTGGGGAGCAAGATGGTCCCTGTGATTTTTCATATCTTATTAACCAGTGGCTATCACAAAAAAAGAATTAAACCAAAAAAACAACAACAATTTTGCCTCGCTCACTTCGTTCACTGCTATTATCATATAAACTATCAAAAAAAAATCAAACAAAACGACAGCCCTAATCCTGGTTTTATTTCATCTTATCTAAAGTGTTCATTCACGCGTTTTACACTTCAATTGAATAATGCCATGGGGCAGATCATTTACCAGAGAAATATGACAGTGGACATGGTGGATAACATGGAATAAATAATGCCTGAATAGCTAGCTAATTAATGTACTGTATCTACAATATGAAGACAGTGCCCAGTTTGATCGTCCCATGACCATCGGTCCAAAGCATTTTCTAGTAAAGTTGTTGACACCCATAATCACCAAATACGATTTTTTTTTTTACACAACAATCATATTTGTAGAACTAACTATAAGGAATGACTCATTCAAAATGAATACCATAGCAATATCTCAGAAAAATTACCTACATCACTGAATATCATCACTGACGAAATTTGGAGACACAACAATCATATCGGTGCTTTTGATACACTTATTCACAACAAGTATATTTTTGTGTATAAGAACCATAAGGAATGACTCATTCAAAGAGAATACCGAAGCAATATTTCAGAAGTCACAGAACTCCGAAAGTACGCGAACAGAAAAAAGAAGCGATGCTATAATTCGAGAAGAAAGTTTGTCAACATCAACCACAAGAATAGCACGTAGTTACTCCCTGGGAGAGCTACGTCCTGGAAATAGATCAATGAGCCGAGTGGTACGATCTTCACACCAACCCCATTTTTATCCATTTTTACATGACTCATGCAAGCACAAAACGCTGTGTTATTACTGTAATTATAGTCATATGAAAATGGCAGTCCGAAAATTCTGATATTTTGTTCTTACTTGTCATGATTCAATCATTTATTTGATTTATTCAGTTAATATAAATGGACACATAAAACAAACTGTCGGAAATTCAAATACTTTCTGTACATAGGTCTTCATTATACTAACCAAGTGAACTACATTTTAGCAGTAAATAGCCTGCATCAAACTATATGATATTACTTTTACGTCGCATGTGCTATTTCCCTTATATTCTCCCCCTCATCGTCTCTGAAGTAAGAAAAGAAAAAATAATACTTCCATATGTCTTACAGTCTTACAGAAACGATTAATAAATAAAAGAGAATGCTAATTTACTTCAACTTCATGAAGACAATATAAAATGATAAAGATCGGACATATAAAAAATACGATATTAAAAGCATTCAGCAAAACAGTACGCCTATTCTTTTAAAATCAGAACCAGAGAATCAGCTTGTGGCTTATATTAAACTGAAGAGTGAAAGTGAAGGTGATGAAAATAACGCGAGCACTTCAAAGCAAGTTCCATATTTCAACAATACTGTATAGTTTCACTTACCATCGCAATAGATAATGATATGGTCATCTGGTACGTCCTTGATAAATCCACTAGTAAATATCCCATATGGCATGTATGGATCCAGAGATGGGGAGATGCCGAGCTCCCGTATCGAGAGTGAGCACTCCAGAACTGCGTTGCCATAGAAACACGCATCACTTACAATTCTCTAAGCAATATCCAGCATAGCTCTTCATCCGTTTACACGACGATAAAGATATGATAAAGTCTGAAGACTAATCTCACAGAACGTTGATCACCTTTCATCCTAGATTATTAAGTATCAATTCATTGGCTGGGGTTGTTTATCTTCACAAATGTTCTCATCTAGTTCCTTGGCAGAGCTTTGCAACACAACACTACAGTTGTGACTTTTTTCTGATCAACAATGCTTTCAATAAATCGGGAAGTCGCTAAGGAAATCAAGAGAAATCAAACTCGAGGACAATGATTCGAATCACCCCATGAAGAGAGGCATTTCACCGATTCCACCTGTTACCATGACACCTTAGCGGTGATGTTGCCGCTGCTCATGATGATGATGGAGGATGAATGTCGGATGGGAGCAATATTTTGATGCCATCGTGAACGTTTCAGTCAATCAGATTTATTCTTCTAATTCCATTAATTCCACTGTTTTAGATTTATTCAAATAAAATATGATGACTCAAACGCACAAGCCGGCGACATCAGATGGAGTAACCTGGTGTTAGTGAACGTCATCTTCAAAATGTGAACTCGTTGAAAGAAAATAGTAATATCCACAGTCGAGTTCCTTTCTTGTTAGTGTAATTTTTGTGAGTATTCCATTTATAAAGATCCAAGAGATAGATATCGATAGCCTCTCCTTCTCTTCATTTCATCATCCACGTGCACTGCTTCCGAAGATGATTTCACAACTGGTATACCAGCCCAGCTGTGAGGAGTCGACGAATATCAGTGAATGACTTGCAAGAGTTCGTGTGATTCCATCTCTACGAGGTCAGTCTCGCTTTCTGATTGGCTGAGAGTGAAAAAACACCGGTACCGAATCGACATACTTAGCATTCCTCAAACTCGCTGCTGTACATTGCTAAAAATAACACCCCCATTGTCATATCGCACGCTTTTTATAAATCGCCAGGTCGCAGCGAAATAAACAGCGCACAGGCAAAGTCTTGTTTTATTCATCCTTGTTGCTTGCAAAATATTCTCTCTTGAAAAATCGGACAGGTTTTTCATTCTTTACCGAGAAATCATAATGATGCCATTTGTCGATTTGTCAAATCTCAGATCAGGGGAGAATCATCACATTCTTGAGGGCCTTCTGAAACCCCTCACTTTAAAAGTTTCGATGAAAAACAAGTCGCGAGTCCGAGGTCAGGCGATTTGGGAAGACCAATAGAGGGGCCATTGTTCGCCCGTCGTGCCCAATTATGCAACAGTTTGACAAACATCAAAACATTAATCTAAACAAGGGTCGTCATGTAGCTGAAACACGGCTCTTAAACCCTCGCAAAGGTTCTTTCGAGAGCTATCAATTTTTTTTAAAAATGACGATGTCGGTTGGATAGCATGATCTGGACATCATTCTCGAGCTGTCGACCTGTCAGTCACGACGTGGTCAACCGCAAGATAAATTCCGCGTGTCGAAACGCGACGTCCCCGAGGTGGTATCGGTCATCATCACGCCTGTTTCTCGTCATCTTACGCCCGACATCATTCTCTTATCCATACTCTATCTATCTCACCCTCCCTGCTCCCTATTACCCACACCCCCTCTATAGTATAGGTATATATACATAAAATTTCCTGATGTCGAAGTGTCGTGGTCTAGTGGTTACATCACCGGACTGTGGATCCCATGGTTTTGCGGTTCGAATCCCGCCACGGCACCGTCCAAAGTTTATTGATTACAATTTCTGATTATGATAATAAAGTTTGCTTTAAAAAGCCTAGAGTAAGTGAGAATAATAGAGTAATTATTGTGAAAATAATTAAGAAGAAAAGAGAGAGAGAGACAGAGAGAGAAAGATAGACAGACACAGAGATAGAGAGAGAAAGAGGGAGGGTAGAGAGCCGACAGAGATGGGTAGAGATAGATAGATGTATAGATAGATAGATAGAGAGAGGGAGAGGGAGAGAGAGAGAGAGAGAGAGAGAGAGAAAGAGAAAGGAGGGTGGGGGAGGGCTATCCAGGTAGTGAAATCTGTCTCACCTGGAGCGCATCTCAGTAGGAGTTGAAACCAAAGCCGGATCAAACGATCGAGTGTCAAGTACAAGGCGGGGACATAATGGTCATAAAACCACTTACGTCGCACGCGATACCATCGCTCTATAACTCACCTCAAAAGGTCTTCTTATCGCCTCTCTCATCTCTTCTTGCACGATTGTGCATTTCCATCTATTTATCTGTCTACTTCGCTCTGTTTTGTATATTCCCCTTCTATTTCTCTCCTTCCCTCTTTTTCTACATATCCATCCCACACTTTCTCTCTCCATACCCCCTCTCCCCTCTCTCCCCTCATGTCTACCCTTTCTCTCTCTCACTCTCTCTCTCCCTCTTTATCCCCTCTCTCATTCCTCCCTTTCTCCCTCCCTCTATCTCTCTCTCCCTTTGTGTCTTTCAAATTGTTGGAACATTTTTTGTTTACATTGTCCGGAATTTGTTACGCTCTTTCTGCGTATGCATGCTCAGAGAGCCGAGAGGGAGAATGAGAGAGAGAGAGAAAGAGAGAGAGAGAGAGAGAGAGAGAGAGAGAGAGGGGGGGGGGGGGGGCAAGGGATAGAGGGAGGGATTTCCCCCTCTCTATGTCTCTCTGAATATAAACAAAATAAGTGGTTAACATATTTTTGACAACGGAAAAATTTCCATCGACTCTTCACGAAACAAAAGGTTTAGAATATGATTTATTACGTTTCTATTTAAATTTCAACATGAGATTTAAGAGCCTCATAGCCAAAATTACACTTTCATACGGAAACCCGATAGAAACCCGTTCGCTAATAATGCAGTCATCTCTTTTTTTATTATGTCCAGTCACATATTCCATGTATGGAGTTCAAAACTATATCAACTTCACGCGGTGCTAGGACCAACGGGAAGCTCACTCCTTCTGCTGTTTATGCCTTACCATGGAAACGCAATAAGCTCTGTCATGAAGATGCCTGGTATGGTCACGAACTAAAATAATTCAAATCAAAAGAATGGGAAGCTGTCATTTTCAGTTTGCTTCATGTGCATTCCATCTAGCCAATTGGAAACACACTTCAAATGTAGAATAAATCAACTGAACCTTATCAGTTAACTGCTGTCAGCCTGGCTGTAATGTGTTTCACTACAATTTTGTTCTTGTTGGATGTATTATATCCATACCGATATGAAGTTTCTTTCCAAACAAAAATCCTATTATAAAACACTCTCGCAACGTCTTATCCTTGAACAAAGATACGGAAACAATAGATAAAGAAAATGAAAGAAAACAGAAAAAAGAAAGAAGGAATTAAGACCAAAAAAAATATCGAAAAGATTTCAGAAGAGTAAGTATTATGCAATCAAGTGCGCAAACTTCATATTTTTCATTTTTTTAATCGCTTGTCTTCTTAGTTTCACATTCTTTCTTTTTTCATTTTGTTATACATCTACATGCATCATAATTTTTTAATTATCAGAATGGGAAGGGGGACGCCCTCATCCACCCGTCCTAAAAGGCATCTTCTAATGCATCTCATATAAAAGCCCATCCCTCCCCCAAATAATCTTTGCTCGCACAAAAATTACTTTTACGCATATAAAAATAAGATGTTAAGGCCAAGATGGGCACTTTTTATTTTTAAAATTACTTTTAAGCCCACCGCACACTATACGATCGACTGCGATCCGATATTGGCAATAAATCTCAATAGCATTAAATATGGGCATTTTAACAAATAAAATCCACCGGGTTCAGGTTCTGAACAATGATATGAATGTGCTGTCAACCTTATAACCAGAATAAGAGCCAAAACAAAAGCGTAGACGATCGTAGGACTGCTCTGACGTCACTACGCCTCGGAGCCGATTTGGCCTTTCATTTGACTGGAAAACTCGCAATAGGCCGTATTTTCTATTTTATCATCTATATAACTATTCAGAACCTCTATCAAAAATATTGTTATGGGTTTAAATGTTTATATCCGATGCTATTGCATTTTCTTCTGAAATCGGATCGCAGACCGATCGTATATAGTTTGCGATAGGCTTTAGGCAGACTCATCCTAGCACCTCACTGGATATGTCGCCCACACCATGAAGCTCCATACCCACACTGAGTTTCTCGAGTCTCTGAAATGGTTGTGAATTTATTGATATGACGCCCATCGCGTGTTAGAAGATGATTCCGATTGATAGATGGGTCATTCACCAACATCGGTAGACTCCTTAGAAGCTTCTCCGACACCCTGGTCACGCTGGTTTGAAGGGGTGAAATTTATGATCGTCTGGAAATGATTGAGTAACACAATACCAGGAGCGTATTTTATGGTTTAATCATTGTCATTGTTTAAAGGGCAATCCAACCTTGGTGATAAGTTGATTTGTGTGAAAGCAGAAAAATAAGAAAAACAGGATCGTGAAAGTTTGAGAGAAATCGGACAAGGAATAAGAAAGTTATGAATGTTTGAAAAATGAGGTCACTACATCTATGCGAATCTCAAATTGGCAATTTGGTGAGTCGATTGTGACATACTTGTGGACAACTCTCCCGTTTGTTGTACACAAATATATCATTAATTTGCGGTTTTCTCCGAAGCGCCTTTACCCTCGGGGCAGTACTCAAAATATATTGGAGATCGCATATTGTTTATAACCTCATCAAAGAAAAAAATCCTACTGAGTAATACATTTTGAAAAAAGAGCATTTTAGTCATTTTGTGTGTTGGAGCGAATGGGGGAGTTGTCCGCAACTAATCACAGTGATGTTACCTATTCGGCCAATTTGAAATTCCCATTTGTATAGTGATTAACTCACTGCTCACTTGTAACTCACTTGATCCAGGATTATTCAGTCTTAGACTGTTGTTCCTATCCGTGGATTCCTTTGGGGTGGGTTGTCATTGAATTTCATTGGGTCATCTTTCCACCACTTTCCAAGACCAGATTTGAAGCTGTTGATAGTGGTGCTCTCCACAACTTCCCTTGGAAGACTATTCCACATTGTGATTATTCTATGGCTAAATGAGTTTTTTCTTAGTGTCTTCCGGCAGCTCTGCTTGTATAGTTTCAGTGAGTGACCACGCGTACGACTATACTGTGTTCTTCTGGGAGATTGTCAAATTTGTGTATTATCCTGAAAACTTGAATCATATCAGATCTCTTCCTTCTGAATTGTAAAGTGGTGATTTTCAGTGCCCTTAGTCTCTCAGAGTAGCTTAGTTGACGCACCTTCTTGACTAGTTTTGTAGCTCTCCTTTGCACCTTTTCCAACCTATCCTTATCTTTTTTCAGGAGATGGTTCCATATCGTTGAACAGTACTCTAACTTTGGTCGTACTAAGGTTTTGTATAGGAGAACGAAGGACTCTTCATCTATATGATGGAAGTTCCTCTTGAGAAGTCCGAGGGTGGAGTTGGCCTTAGCAGAAGTCTTTCCAACATGCAGACTGAATTTCAGGGATGGGTCGAAGGTGACTCCAAGATCTTGTTCTTCTGTTACATGTTCAATCATGGAGTTTGCATCTTTATCAATGAAATATTCAGCTCTCGGGTTCTTGCGTCCATAATGCATAACCTTGCACTTGGATTGATTGAAAGGTAGCTGCCATCGTTTGGACCACTCCATCAAAGCATCAATATCATGTTGCAATTTGTCCACATCTGCCATACAATTTACAGGACCATATGCTTTGGTATCATCAGCAAACAACGCAACTCCACAATCAACTGTTTGAGGAAGGTCGTTGATGTAGATCAAGAACAAGATCGGGCCGAGCACTGATCCTTGCGGAATGCCGCTAGTCACATTTTTCCATGAGGAATAGGCTCCATCAACTCTTACTCTTTGAGTTCTACCTGTAAGGAGGGCTTTGATCCATTGAGAGAACTTTCCTTTAATTCCACAAGCTTCAATCTTTGTTATCAGCCTCATGTGTGGGACACTGTCAAAAGCTTTTTGAAAGTCGAGGTAAATACAGTCAAATTGTGTCCATATCTCAAGAACTTCCAATAACTGTGTAGCACATGACCTTCCACTTCTGAATCCATGTTGGCTGGCAGAGAAGAGCTCATACTTTTCCATGTGTTCTGTTATCTGATCTCTCACCAACTTTTCCATGACCTTACAGGTGACAGATGTTAAACTTACTGGTCTATAGTTACCACATATGTCCTTACGGCCTTTCTTGTGTAATGGGACAACATTGGCTCTTTTCCATGCTGATGGTACCTGTCCCTCATCCATCGATTTCATGAAGATGAGATAGAGTGGTCTATATATCACATCTGCGGTTTCTTTTAGGACCTTGGAATGTATCTCATCTGGCCCAGGCGATTTATCAGGTTTAAGTGCCATGAGGTGTTTCAGAATAATATCTTCAGATAATACGAAATCTTCTAAGTATTCTGGCACCTCTGCTGGTACTGGCTTTGGAATATGGCTTCTATCCTCTGTTGTGAATACACTAATGAAATAGTCATTAAGTGCTTCTGCTTGTTCCTCAGGGTCGTAAGCCATTGCTTCATCATGCTTAACTAAAGGAGGAATCTGTGAGCAACTTCTTGATCCTTTTTTGATGTAACTCCAGAAATTTTTGGGATTTTCTTACAACTTTCAAAAATTCATAACTTTCTTATTGTTTCTCCAATTTCGTTCAAACTTTCACCAATCTGATTCTCTGATTTTTCCTCTTTCATTCAGAGCAACTTGCCGTGAAGGTTGGATTTCCCTTTAATATGGGATGATAGGGTGTGTCCCGAAGTGGGATGTGTGCGGTGGCGTTGCGTGCATGGGTACAGACACCGAGGGCCATTGAAATGCAAATTAGCAACACCGCCTATTAGGAGGATGCAGGATGGGTCGGACCATCTTTTGTCTTTCTCGTCCATTCTCCTTCTCTTTTTCCATTTCTTTGTTTTTTGTTCTCTTTTCCCCTCTTTTTGCCATTTAATTGGAGGATGGGGGCACTTGCCCCATGCCCAGCCATAGCTATCCCACTGCATTTGTTATAAATATAACGATATGATATACAATATGGCGTTTACCTTTGGGAGTTTAGCACTGAAGAAGAATGTTGGATTTGTGTTGTACGTGTTTATAACATTAGTTCAAACTTATGTATCTATTGGGGGAATTTCATTGATATACCAAGTTGAGGCAATAGAATGTCAAAATCTCCTCAATGCAAATCTGTTATTATAATTACAAAATTTCGAAAATGCATTTTGTTCAAAATGATTTTTTTTCTTCAATACCTCAAGAAGATTAACAATGTAATTACATGTACTTGATATGAACAATACAATTTCCACCTAAAAAATGGATAAATAATAATTTCAGAAATGCCACACTTTATTTCTTCTGGGGAATATAGATGACATAGTTCAGCAAAATCAGTTTTAAAAACTCCTTCATGATACAATCAGCATTAACAATACATAACAGTCCATCACGTGAAAATACACGAGGCAAAACAACAGGCATAAAATAGTTTGGATTATTTTCTATACAAGCAGAGCCTCAAGATCATGTTGCAATTTGTCCACATCTGCCATACAATTTACAGGACCATATGCTTTGGTATCATCAGCAAACAACGCAACTCCACAATCAACTGTTTGAGGAAGGTCGTTGATGTAGATCAAGAACAAGATCGGGCCGAGCACTGATCCTTGCGGAATGCCGCTAGTCACATTTTTCCATGAGGAATAGGCTCCATCAACTCTTACTCTTTGAGTTCTACCTGTAAGGAGGGCTTTGATCCATTGAGAGAACTTTCCTTTAATTCCACAAGCTTCAATCTTTGTTATCAGCCTCATGTGTGGGACACTGTCAAAAGCTTTTTGAAAGTCGAGGTAAATACAGTCAAATTGTGTCCATATCTCAAGAACTTCCAATAACTGTGTAGCACATGACCTTCCACTTCTGAATCCATGTTGGCTGGCAGAGAAGAGCTCATACTTTTCCATGTGTTCTGTTATCTGATCTCTCACCAACTTTTCCATGACCTTACAGGTGACAGATGTTAAACTTACTGGTCTATAGTTACCACATATGTCCTTACGGCCTTTCTTGTGTAATGGGACAACATTGGCTCTTTTCCATGCTGATGGTACCTGTCCCTCATCCATCGATTTCATGAAGATGAGATAGAGTGGTCTATATATCACATCTGCGGTTTCTTTTAGGACCTTGGAATGTATCTCATCTGGCCCAGGCGATTTATCAGGTTTAAGTGCCATGAGGTGTTTCAGAATAATATCTTCAGATAATACGAAATCTTCTAAGTATTCTGGCACCTCTGCTGGTACTGGCTTTGGAATATGGCTTCTATCCTCTGTTGTGAATACACTAATGAAATAGTCATTAAGTGCTTCTGCTTGTTCCTCAGGGTCGTAAGCCATTGCTTCATCATGCTTAACTAAAGGAAGAATCTGTGAGCAACTTCTTGATCCTTTTTTGATGTAACTCCAGAAATTTTTGGGATTTTCTTACAACTTTCAAAAATTCATAACTTTCTTATTGTTTCTCCAATTTCGTTCAAACTTTCACCAATCTGATTCTCTGATTTTTCCTCTTTCATTCAGAGCAACTTGCCGTGAAGGTTGGATTTCCCTTTAATATGGGATGATAGGGTGTGTCCCGAAGTGGGATGTGTGCGGTGGCGTTGCGTGCATGGGTACAGACACCGAGGGCCATTGAAATGCAAATTAGCAACACCGCCTATTAGGAGGATGCAGGATGGGTCGGACCATCTTTTGTCTTTCTCGTCCATTCTCCTTCTCTTTTTCCATTTCTTTGTTTTTTGTTCTCTTTTCCCCTCTTTTTGCCATTTAATTGGAGGATGGGGGCACTTGCCCCATGCCCAGCCATAGCTATCCCACTGCATTTGTTATAAATATAATGATATGATATACAATATGGCGTTTACCTTTGGGAGTTTAGCACTGAAGAAGAATGTTGGATTTGTGTTGTACGTGTTTATAACATTAGTTCAAACTTATGCATCTATTGGGGGAATTTCATTGATATACCAAGTTGAGGCAATAGAATGTCAAAATCTCCTCAATGCAAATCTGTTATTATAATTACAAAATTTCGAAAATGCATTTTGTTCAAAATGATTTTTTTTCTTCAATACCTCAAGAAGATTAACAATGTAATTACATGTACTTGATATGAACAATACAATTTCCACCTAAAAAATGGATAAATAATAATTTCAGAAATGCCACACTTTATTTCTTCTGGGG
Organism: Heliocidaris erythrogramma; assembly: GCA_025617745.1. Lineage (NCBI taxonomy): Eukaryota > Metazoa > Echinodermata > Echinoidea > Camarodonta > Echinometridae > Heliocidaris > Heliocidaris erythrogramma. The sequence continues at coordinate 35,229,166 of CM046857.1, read as the reverse complement.
AATATAGATGACATAGTTCAGCAAAATCAGTTTTAAAAACTCCTTCATGATACAATCAGCATTAACAATACATAACAGTCCATCACGTGAAAATACACGAGGCAAAACAACAGGCATAAAATAGTTTGGATTATTTTCTAACAATATCTAGAAATTTAATAAGTACTTCTACGTAGTACTCTCAAAATGGAAGAGCAAAACAATATTAACTCAAAAAGCACAAATATAAATGTTGGGAAGCTGTAGCAATAATTTTCATTCAAATGAAACGTAATGGAAATAAAATGTAAAAGTAACATAACAAATTCTAGGCTATGAGCTGTTGTTGGATCATGCTTTCACGATTCAGTTTCCTTTGACTTAATGACAGTGTTCTACACATTTTTGAGATAACCAAAATTGTCCTATATTTCAAGATTCTGAAAAAAAAGTCCTTACAATCATGATTTACTCTACATGTACATGATTTTCTTGGAAACTTGTGAAAATCAAGAGTTGCTATCATTATGTGTCCAAGGTTTATTGATATAAGCTTTGTTTTAAAAAAATAAGAGTGGCTATGCTTTCAGGCACTTGTCAATTAACAATAAAATCAACAGAAATCCATTGTATTTAATTTTCTTTTCAATTTGTTCAATTAAAAAAACCCCGTAAAGTCAACTACACAAAAAACAAACTTCCAAGGCACATCAATATCCAATGAAATATGCAGGAAAATAGACAATTAAATTCTTTCTCTTGATACACATCATACAATTTATAATTGGACACAACATGAAATGAAGGGTATTACATTACCAGTCACTTGAACATAAGAATTCTTATTGCACATCTATAGACAAGTATTTATAGTCTAGAAATAATGGATCAAGATAAAATTAACAATAACAATAATAATGGTAACTACATACCATATTTTTGCCATGGAATATAGGATATTCGGAAATGGGGGAGGGGGGAGCAGTAAACACTCACATTTATAGTTGACAAGACACAGTTATAACAAGCAGGTAGATATAATATCGTTCATAGTGGATATCATTTCATCATGAGGCAGTTTATGTCAATAATACTCCATGTGAAAGAAGATAGTGAGAAGCATGACATCATTCTTTATCTCTCGAGAAATATATTACGAATATAATATAATATTAATTAATACAAGAACACTGTCACAGCACCTGAAGGTTAAATTTTGTCTGACTCAACTCAAAACATATAATTGTTGTACTGTTATGAAAGGAATAGTTACCTAGGAATGCGAACACATGTACTAATCCAGTGGCGGATCTACATAGGGGGAAACCGGCCCGTGCCCCCTCCTCTGAAACCCAACTGGCATACCTTAAGTACACAATGACAAAAAAAAATGCCCCTTAATTGTGTACTTTTCCGGCTCTGTGCCCCCTCTTTTACAAAATCCTGGATCCGCCCCAGTACTAATCTAACATTTTTATTTCAAGTGGGGTCTAATGTAGGTTAAAATTGAGAGGCTGAGTGCCTCTAGTTCTTAGGTTGACCATGGTAGGCCTAAATAATATATGGCTTCAAATGAAATAACAAATTAACATAATACCGTAAATCATCTTATTTTCTAAACAATGTTAACTCTATTTTATTTACACAGGGGAATGGCAGTCATTAATTACAATCTTTGTGATTTACAGTTGCTCATTTCAAACAAATTGTGTAAATGACCTATTTAAAATTTTCCATTTGGTGCCATTTCAGGAAGAATAAAGACAATTTTTGAAAATCATGAAATACAAATCATATCATAAAAACGCATTAAGACTTGATGTTTGAAGGAGTGCAAATCATATAATACTCTTAAACTTATATGGCAGTTGGAATAACCATTCTACACAGTAATATAAAAACATGTAGTTCAAAGAAAAATTAAGCCTATACAGGTATCATCAAAACAAATTACAATATACATACCCATTGCCAAAATATTTTAATATTCATATAGTCACATGACCATACAACTATAATCTTCAAATTTTTCTATAACAAGAGCCCCAGGGGCACGACGCTCACCTGAGGTGGATCAAATCACATCTGGTGCATGTTCTCTCTAGCACATGAACAACTTTCATTCTTCATCTATAGAGGTATACACAATACAAGTCTGAGCTTCCTACCAAGTTCGGTTAAATTCCAATCATGGGTTTTGGAGAAGAAGCTGAAAATGTAAAAAGTTTCTGGATGGCGGACAACTTGCCCCCCCCCCCCCCCCCCCAGTATGTTACCCCCACAGACCCCCTATAGGGCCACCCAGAAAAAATTCATGAACAACTTTAATTTTTCGCCTATAGAGGTATCTCCATACACAATACCAAGTCTGAGCTATTCCTGGTTCTGGAGAAGAAGATGTTTGAAATTTACATAGCTTTTACACTTGGGGGCCCTCCCCTGGGCCCCCTGGGGGCCACATGTACCATTTTAGCAACTTTGGATCCCCTACCCCTAAGGATGATTCCTACCAAGTTTGGTTGAATTCCGATCATGTGTTTTGGAGAAGAAGATCAGAATGTACATTTTGCTTGGCAGTGCCCCCCCCCCTCCAGTATGTTACCCCCACAGGGCCCCTATAGGGCCACTCAGACAAATTTCATGAACAACATTCATTCTTCATCTATAGAGGTATCTCCATACACAATACCAAGTCTGAGCTATGCCTGGTTCTGGAGAAGAAGATGTTTGAAATTTAAATAGCTTTTACAATTGGGGGCCTTCCTCCTGGGCCCCCCTGGGGGCCACATGTATCATTTTAGCAACTTTGGGTCCCCTACCCCTAAGGATGATTCCTACCAAGTTTGGTTGAATTCCGATCATGGGTTTTGGAGAAGAAGATCAGAATGTACATTTTGCCTGGCAGCACCCCCCCCCCTCCAGTATGTTACCCCCACAGGGCCCCTATAGGGCCACTCAGAGAAATTTCATGAACAACATTCATTCTTCATCTATAGAGGTATCTCCATACACAATACCAAGTCTGAGCTATGCCTGGTTCTCGAGAAGAAGATGTTTGAAATTTACATAGCTTTTACAATTGGGGGCCCTCCCCCTGGGCCCCCCTGGGGGCCACATGTACCATTTTAGCAACTTTGGGTCCCCTACCCCTAAGGATGATTCCTACCAAGTTTGGTTGAATTCCGATCATGGGTTTTGGAGAAGAAGATGAAAATGTAAAAAGTTAACGGACGACGGACGACGCACGACGCACGACGGACGACGGACAAATTTCCATCGCAATAGCTCACTCGAGCCTTAGGCTCAGGTGAGCTAAAAATGCTTTGATATTAGTAGTATGCATATTCTGCATCATACCTTTCAGAAGACTTCATATCAATTATTTTGTATTTCTATTCATATAAATGTTAGAAGAATTACTCCATCTCCCATAGAGCCCTCTCTCACATGCTATTGTTGGAAAAAAGGTGAAATTTACTACATTATTTTCATTATACACGTATGTACTACAGCTCTTAAGCAAAAATGTGTGCTATTTGTAAAAAAAATGTAAGTCTAAGAAAAAAGCATCACAACCACAGTTGGAATAACCTTGAAATTATGCGCAAAATTCAAATTGTTAAACTTAGTTCACTTAAAGTTATATTTCTGATCATCTTTGCTACAATGGCATAACTTACCAGCTCATGAATGTATTGAAAGTATAAACATAAGGTATTCATTCTACAATGATCACTAAACAAATGAGAGATGACAATCACTTGTGGCCCTCTAGAATCATCTAATGTTTTCTTGTGTGTTCGTAACCCTTTCAAGACAATTGACCACATTTTGTGGTTTGGCTCAATAACATTTGATTCAGAGCTCTAAAAAATATACCAGATGCATGAGTGGAAAGAGCAAAAATTTCTGCATATGCTATGTCCATTTTTGTTGCAAGACCATATTGCGTTTGATGCCAGGAAGTTTAAAAACAAGAATAAGCTTTAAAATCCTTAAATTGGCAACACATTGAGAGGTTCAAAATCATTGTTTTTTATCCAAATTGGCAATTTTTTCAACTTGTCGACAAAATTTGTAGCCCTGTATATTGTTTTCATAGACATTACACCTTATTAGAACCATGTAGCACTAAAAGAAAAATATTAGTCTTGCCAATTTGAAGAACGAAATGTGATCAATTTAGCCCTTAAATAATTCCTGTCCTGAAAGGTCTTAACACATGTCCCTGTCATATGCATGTGTACAGCAAGTTATACAAACTGAACAAATCAACAAACTGAACATGATCGTGCTATATTTTGTAATTACTGCAGCATGTACTTTACTTGCCTTTCAGACAACAGCTCCATTCTTTGATTTTATAATCAGATTTCAGATTAGATAAGATCTGATTTAACTTTAAAGAGAAGGTTGAGTTCTGGGATAGGTGAAAAATAATATGTGAGCTTCTTCATTCCGTTTATGTCAGTTTGGAAGAACATCATAGTAGAAATGTCCCCTGAAAAGGATTGCTCTTCATAAATGCCCTCATATTCAAAATATGAGGAGAAATAGCTGAAGTGTTTGGGCCGAACATTCATGCCACATGTGTGTGCAGTCCCATCTACCCATTTCTGTGTGCAGTGCACATGTTTTTCAGCAAGATTGGGTCAATTTCTTATTAGTTAGATGATTCCAAAACCTTACAGTACACACAAATTCGTATGTAGATATGATCAACCTTTCCCAATTCCTTTGAGACAGTTTCTTTCACAATGTAATTGCATGACCAGAACTCAACTTTATCTTTGACTCCACAATGTATCACTGCTTAATAGAATAAATAAGTACTAAGTGAATAAGAAATGTGTGTTAAGCCAGTCCTACATCTAATGACATCATGACCACAAAGCCAAGCACAGCTCCCCATGAAGCAAGACGACCATTACCACTGCAAGGTAAACAGAAAATAAATAGGATAAGAGAGGGTGAAGATGAGGAAGAGGAAGGGGTGTTGGTTTGGGGGTTGGGATAAGATGAGGTAGTACGGCTGAATAGAACGAGACTGACCAAAATCACATATCCATTTGGATGTAAGATTAAATGTTTAATTGCAAGATCTCTTTTGGAGAATACAACAAACCTGGACTCAAACAAAAACAACAGCTATAGAGCAAAATAAAAAAAAATTGTTGAAAAGCCAAGATAAATCATTGTAACTTAATTCATGTTCAAAGTGCACAAAGAATTTTAAATGATTTCTATTTCAAAAGTAACTAATCCTTCTTGAAGACATGATAATTATATTACATTCAATATCGAGGGGCTTAAGTAGTTATTTTTCCATGCTTATCATGATCTTCTTGTTCTCTATGGAGGTCAGGTATATATCAGAGAGAAAAAGTTGTAAAGCACATTCTTTGATAGTTCTTCTGTTTAATGAAGCCCTCATCTCTACACCATTTTTGTAGAAATCATAAACTGCCAATCCTTTGTAAGAAAAGAAGCATTACCTTGTATGTGCCTCCGGTATGATATCATCAACTACCACGTAGATCATGGCACCTGCTGCAAAGGCTAAGGCAAATGGTAGGATAGGTTCAGCAATGGTGACAGCCAATGCCCCTATTACACCTGCTATAGGCTCTACCATACCACTCAGCTGGCCATACCTGTACAGTTAGGTTAGATAAAAAGGTGATCGTGTTTTATATACTGCATGTCTAGATTCTAGGCCTCTGATTGGTCAAATTTGCGGTCATGAAATTCACTACGGACTGCCGGGCGGTACTGTGAAAAATATTGACCGGGCATAGTTCTGCTCGCGCGTACAATGCAATGCAATGTGCGCTTACCTATGGCAATTTAGATACGCAGGCACGCGGCCGCCACCATACATGTACACCTGACAAAATTTCTAAACAACGATCAATGAGAATTACGTTACGGTAACGTATTTCATCTGTCTTTGAAATGAATTTCTGAGCTAACGAAGGATGGGTATATAAAACAAATGTTGACTGCTTTTTTTTCGCGTCACGGTTAAAACCATGGCCCTCGGTGATCTTGCAACTGTGCTATGCCCCTCGACTGTCGTCTCGGGGCATAACACAGTTGCGAACTCACCTCGGGCCATAGTTTTCACCGTGCCCCTCTAAGCAGTCAACATTTGTATAATGTAACAGCTGTATTAGGATGCAAAGTCAGTTGTACGAAACATGCTCCAACAACAATTCTTCGCTGTCAATATTCTATTATTATTATTATCATTAATTGATATTAAGTATTTTGCTACTGGCATTTGGATTGCAGAGCATTCTAGAACTTTCAGGTATTCAAAAGTAATTTGGGAGCTATGCATTCCCTCAAAGACTAATGAAGAAATAGAAATTCAGCGAATCATTTTTTATTCTTTTTATCAATAAGAAGGGTCAAACATACCAGAAACTCCTCCATACAGAGAACCCTGAACCTCGTAGAGGAAGACTGACAGCAAGTCCTTCTGGGAAATTCTGAATGCCGATACCTATGGCTAAATTTCTGAAATGAATATATGATGGAAAATACATTAATGAAGCAAAAAATGAATATTGATACAGTCCAACCTGCTTTAGCAACCACTTTTATAGATAGACCACAATTTCCATTTCCCTTGAAAAGTGTTTCTCATTGAAACATGTGTTAAAAGAACCTGTACGTAAAGACCACCTGCTCATAAAGACCACTTTTCATACTCTTAAGAAAAGATATCTTCCTTATTCACTTTCACTGTATCTGAACTACAGTGAGGCAGTACCATGAGGCAGTATTATTATTAAGGTAGTTTTTGGTATAGCATAAAGAAAATTTAAAGTACCCTATACGAGCTTCAAAACTCAGACAGGACTGTCACATGTTCAGCTCCAGTGGGTTGAATTTTATACAGGAGATTTGAAAAAAACTTCTCCAAATGATCAAAATCAGTCCCATATAATAGAAGTCTTTGGTTCTAATATACATGTAGAGTGTAAACTTGTTATAAAGAGCTCCAATATAACAAGATTCCCGATATATATGGGCAATTCCATGGTTAGTAACGTTACACTTTATCAAATTTTAATATTTTTGATACAGATAATTCAATAGCTTTTTCATCTGAAGTCCTACTCTTGCAAATATATATTCACCTAACAAAGGTCTACAGTACATAAAGAAATCAAAAGTAAATGAATAAAATAAGAGCTGTAATGAGAACGTTTGATGGCGGTTAGTAACGTTACAAAAAAAGGACATGAGAAACCACAAACCAAAGTTTTTGAAAAAATATTCCTCCTTATTGTATTGTACTTCAAACTTGGAGCCATATCAGTATTACTTCTTAAATGATGACAAATGTTGCCCCAAGTTGCTAAGAGATTGTATCTCTCAATTTGTTTAAGTAGAGCCCAAAACCTTGGTTAGTAACGTTACGGTCAGTCACGTTACAGTTTGTCCAGTACTACATATTTGAGATTTTTATACCTTTTCAAAAACTTATTATTGCCTACTTTCTTTTAAATTGGTGTGACTAAATGCCCTACAAAAATTATCTAATCGAAAAATTCACAAAATATGCAGTTTATTTCTGTCCATGACTAAAAAACTGTGTGAAGTCCCATCTATCCAAATTTGTGTATGGTTCGGATTCTTCTAAAAGGGGCCATATTAAATAAAATTGTTTTTGGTGAGTATGAAACCCCTTTGTAAAAACTATTATTTTTTTTTTGTTCTGTATTTATTTAAACCCCCAAAATCGACCTGAATTTGAGAAAGAGCAAAAATAAAGTTTGGCCTGATGTCCACTTAATCATGGAATTGCCCATAAGGTAATTTTAGCGGTCCCAGGTCGTAATGTTCTTTTTTTTTTTACCCAGATATAAAGAGATTCCTGATATAACAAGGTTATTTTCATGGTCCCAAGGTCCTCGTTATAGCTAGTTTCCATTGTATATAAAGACCTCAGTATCCAATAACATATTTGTACAGAAATAAAAAATGTGATATGAAGCCACATTTATGATGTAATTGTTATTTCTACTGCTTCCTTCTTGTATAATTAAAATAAATCCTCACCTTGCATTCTCAAATGTGGCAGAAGGAGTTTTTCCTATCGCTCCAAATCCCACACCAACAGCTAAACCCTCTGAAGAAAAGAAGATATAACAAGAAAATGATATAAACACTATTGTAGTATTAAACACTGTATCAGTTATCAGACTCAGTGATGGTAATAGACCAGTTCGTAGTTAGCACATGTCACAAATGACCCCAAATATCCACAGATCTTTTAAACATGGAGGAATCCCCTTTTTGTGCGCTTTAGAACAATCACACTAGGAGTGATAGAGGTGTCTCATGAATAGCATTTGTTTCCCCGTTTGAAAAGAATAATTCCACCTGGATATCATGGAATACACCATTGATGCATAAATGAATAATGATTACATGATATTCATGAGCACATATCAAGTATTAATGTCAGTGGGTTTTAGAATTTGTCACAGATGACCTTTATCTGCTCATGCTCAAACTGCATCTACAAAATGGCTTATATGTAAACAGTTCTTTCAAAAGGTATGTAGAAACCCCCCTTTTGTGACCAACCCAGCATTGACCCCTACAAGAAAGCAGAAGTAATTAAAGAAATATGACTTAAATCTGAGAAGCATAAAAACTCCTCCTTCCGAAGTCTAAGTCAAAATTTGCTCAACAAGGTGTATACACAAGAATATTAGATTTAAATAAACATTTTTTGGGTCACAAACACTTCCTGATTACCTAGAGGTGACCCAACATTTGCTTCAGGCTTTATTTCATCAAAGACATAGGGTTAGGTTTAGGGTTAGGTTTGTAAATGCAGGGCTCCACTTGAACGGTGGCCCGGGTGCCAATGGCCACCTGAAACAGTGTCGGATTGGTGGCCCGGCAGTGTAAGATACAAATAAATAAAATGTAGCATCCGGGCCACCTGAGCATCCATTTGGCTACCTGGATCTCATGTTCAAGTGGCCTTGCTGGCCATCCAAAAAAAAATTAAGGACAAGCCGTGGAATGGATTTTATGTGCAGGATTAAAATGATATTGGGTGTTTGGTCTAGTTTTGAAGTTCGGAATCTAATTAGCTTACACAATTGAGCACAGAACAATTGTCGCCAGAGCGCGAGTTGCAGAACCTACCTGGAATGTTATGTATTGTAATAGCTACAATAAGCAGCAGAATTCTCTTCCATGTTACCAGGCCTCTTTCTGCAGCTCTATCTCTTGGGGATGAAGGTAGATTCGTATCACCATTGGAGAACTGGACGGTCACTGAAGAATTGACCCCTCCTGGTTTCCTACGCTGAGTCAAGGTGGACGTATCTACAACAGAGAAAACCAGAGAAGATATGAGAATTGCTGTTTTAAAACTATAGATTTTTCCAAAAGAAAAAAGACCCATTAAACAGGGCTCAACACTAACGGAGGTCAAAGTCCCCCAAAATGATGTGTTGGACCACCAAATTTGAAAAAAGCAAGGAAATGGTGGTCCCATGGTGACCACCAAAATTTTTTAATCCTCCCAATTAAACAAGGAAAGAGCTCAACGCAATGTGTTCAAATTTTCACAAAACGTTCGTGTGTTGATGATAAACAGCTATTGCTAGTGATGTGCATGTGACGTGATTTTTAAATTACTATTTTGAAGTCTTGCATTTAATTTGAACATAAACTCTGCCATGTAAAAGTTGGTTAGACATTTCAAAAAGCTGACTTAAATTTCACTTTAATTGTAGATCAAAGATGAAACCTCATGCCACAATTCGATCTCTAGTAAAAGACATTTGTATTCTTTTATTTAATTTGATTTTTTGTTAGATTCCTGTTTCAAACAGTTGGTTTTGGTGTCAAAATATTGAATTTCTCTGAATATCCTTCCTTCTCAAACACGTATAAGTCACATGACTCACATACGCGATCGTGATAGCAGATTTTACGATCGCAATCGCGAACATGGGTCATGTGACTATACATGTACTTGAGAATGAAGAATAATTTAAGAAATTCAATAATCTGACACCAAATTTGAATTATTGCAACAGGAATTCAATAAAAAATCATATTAAATGAAAGAATATAAATGTCTCTTACTGGAGAATTAATTAAGGCATGAGATTTTAGCTCTGAGCTAGAATAAAAGTGAATTGCAAGCCAATTTTTGAAGTGTCTAACCAAGTTTTATGTAGTAGAATTTATGTACATTAAGTGCTAGCATTTATATCAAGCAGATTAAGGTGATAATTTAAGCTTCAATCACCACCTCGGCTCCCTGATCATAGCGATCTGAGGTCCGGTTTTGTCAGGCTTGAATTTTTTGCGGCGCAAGTTAGTGCAGTCATTAATCAAGTGGAAATATTTTCGCGAGCTGTTAAATTCGCATCCCAACATCAACTCGTGAAATTAGCGAAAATAGCAGCTTTACAGTAAGTGAAAGTGAAAGGTCAAGCGCATGTCATGAAATTGAAAAAAATACCGCAAACAATAATTCTAAACGTTTGAAAAAAAAATCATATTTATTTTATTATTCTAAAGTGGACCACCAAAATTGAAAATAAGTCAAATTTGGTGGACCAACTGGACCACCAAAATTTTCAGTTAGTGTTGAGCCATGCTGATTAAAGATAAAGTTGAGTTCTGGTCATGCGATTACATTGTGAAAGAAACTGTCTCAAAGCAATCGGGGAAAGGTTGAGCATGTCAACCTCTTCATCCAGTAAATATTACCTCAGTTCTGTGACTGAATGATCAAAGTATGAAATCAATGACTCATTTTCATTTCATGAGTGGATCCATTTTGTTCATTCATTTTTTTATGGAAGAGATTTTTACAGGGTAAAGATTGACACTTTGCATTCCATATATCAGTCATTTATGCCTTTATGAATACAGGTTTTAATGACGTATTTTTTTTTTACGAACAACAATGTTTCTTTCACTGAAATGTTCATCATTGATCTAATAGTTGAATCTAATAAATGATGTTGGTATGTTTTTATCCAATACTGTTTTACAATGTGAAGATTGCAGGCACATTTCATTTGTACTACAGCTTGGCATATTTTCCCCTAGCTGCATGCAAAGTTGCAAACTAATCTACAGATTTGACTGTTAACCCATTGCCTACGGGCACCGGATGGCTCCTGGGGAGCGTTTCATCAAGTGTTTTGTCAGTGCTTTTTACCAAAAAATTTGCTCTCAGCCAATCAGATGCAAGGATTTCAGTAGCTTATAACAGTTGTCGGTAAAAATCACTGACAAAACACTTGATGAAACGCTCCCCAGTATTAAGCCTATGGGAATGAAAGAATTCAGTAGTCAATGGGTTAAAGAATGAAAAACTTTTAAGCACAAGTGGTCTCCAGTCTTTGGATAATCACCACATGCTTGTTTGAAGAAGATCCATCAATATCAAATGTGTTTAATCATTCACTTGATTTGGCACATGTACATGTATGTACTTACAAATTCTACTTTCATATAACATATAAAGTTAGGATCAATGTATCCTTTATTTTGACTCTAGCTTAGATTATCAATGTACATGGGGCAGATAGGCAGGAACTGCTGGCATTTCATCTATTTTTTTTTCTGTCAAAGGACTATCCTATTTATATTCTGCTTTGTAGGAAATTATAGGGAAAGCCATCCTGATTACAAGTTGATTACATGTTGATTTTAAGTGCAAAATTAAAGAAACAGTTCAGTGAAGGTTTGAGCAAAATATGACAAGAAATAAGAAAGTTATGGATATTTCAGGTTGTAATCAATCAAACACAAATTGGCAACTCTATGACTTATCTTGTAAGCTCCTCTTCCATTTGCCCTGTACCCCCCAAATCATTAATTTCTATTTTCTCTAAAGAAAATATTCAATCATACATGAACCTTAGATATAAGCATTGCTAATTATATGTCTTTTCACAAAACCATATGAAATAAATCTATTCCTTCACCAATAACTTAGAAATTAAAATTTATGAGATTTTCTTTACTGAGCAAATGGGAGAGGAGCTCGCAAGAGTTGCAGAGTTGCCAATTTGTGTTTGATTAATTACAACTTCAAAAATTCATAACTTTCTTATTTTCTCGTCGAATTTTGCTCAAACTTTCACTGTAGTTATTACCGTTTCACTAGTTTTTCTTCTTTTATTCAAACCAACTTTACCAGGGTGGACTTTCCCTTGTAAAAATACTTTTTGTAAGATTGAAAATCATGCAAACTATAGACCTGTCATTGCAAGGAGAAGGAGAAGGAGAAGGAGAAGGAGACGGAGAAGGAGAAGGAGGAGGAGGAGGAGAAGGAGAAGGAGAAGGAGAAGGAGAAGGAGAAGGAGGAGGAGAAGGAGAAGGAGAAGGAGAAGGAGAAGGAGAAGGAGAAGGAGAAGGAGAAGGAGAAGGAGAAGGAGAAGGAGAAGGAGAAGGAGAAGGAGGAGAAGGAGAAGGAGAAGGAGAAGGAGAAGGAGAAGGAGAAGGAGAAGGAAAAGGAGGAGGAGAAGGAAGAGAAGGAGAAGGAGAAGGAGGAGAAGGAAGAGAAGGAGGAGGAGAAGGAGGAGAAGGAGAAGATGAAGAAGATAAGATATGCAGTAGTTCAAGATATTATGAGGACATCTGGAAAAGTAACAAAAAAATTTTGTAGTCATGAGTACACCTTACATTAATCAATTACATATCTTTAAACATGCAAATTCAAAGACATTATGTTTAATAAACATAGTCACTCTTGGTATATTTTTGATAAAAATAATAAAGAAAAGTGCCCTTTGGAAGTTGCTTGCTTCTATTACTATAACAGTGCATTTTATACTGAATACTATAAGCTGTTTAATAGGATGTTCCCATTCATGCATATACATGTATGTAATAAACTCTGTGTAAACAGGATCAACGTTAATAAAAATAAACCCTGGACCCCACACTACACCCATCCCTAACCCTAAACTTAATCTAAAATCCGAAGTCCAAACCCCATCTCTTTGGCGAAATAGAGACTGAACCAAATAGCAGATCATCATCTGTCAATTATATATTGATGAAATGAAATCTATAAACTACAGATTATACATATTGATGACGTGGATAATAATTTCATCTGCAAATCACTGCCTTTTACCATTCACTCTCCAACTACAATGTAAAAGAGAAGGTATTATGGATAGGGAAAGGGGTGCGGCAACAATCATGCAATTTGTGATGGACTAAAATATATAATCAGTACTAATAATTAATGACCTTTGACCATGTAATAAGTCCATGCACCAGCAGTGCAAGCTGGACCTGTTAATAAAACAAGGAATACAATTTAATCACCAATGTCCTAAAATAGAGAAAGTGTAACAGGTAATTTTTGTGCCAAGATCAACAATGAAATAAAAGGAAAAGAGTACTGTCCTGCAACCAACTTGAATGCTTGAAGGGAAAGTCCAGCCTGGTACTTGGTTTTGAAAGAAGCAGAAAAAATTAATGAAAAAGATCAGTGAAGGTTTGAGCAAAATCTAATATGTAAAAAGAAATAAGTTATGAATTTTTGTAGTTGTAATCAATCAAATATAAATTGACAACTCCATGATCTTGCGAGCTCCTCTCCCATTTGCCCTGTGCCCCAAAAATCACTATTTTCCATTTTCTCTAAAAGAATATATTCAATCATACATGCACCTTAGATATAATTATTGCTCATATGTTTTTACACAATACCTGTATCATGAAACAAATCTATTCCTTCCTTAAAACTAAGAAAATGAAAATGTATGAGATTTTCTGTACTGAGCAAATGGGAGAGGAGCTTGCAAGATATATCACAGAGTTGCTAATTTGTGTTTGATTGATTACAATTTCAAATATTCAAAAGTTTCTTATTTCTTGTTGGATTTTGCTCAAACTTGCACTATTGCGTTTCTCTCATTTTTCTTCATTATTTTATTCAATCATCTTAATACCAGTGTGAGTCATCCTCTGAATGTAAGATGAGCAACATTTGTAATGTGAGACATTAAAACACTGACAGATAGAACTTATATTGATTAATACCTTTAAGCTCCTTCATCTTTATCACTTGACTTTCCATTAATAAATTTATCACTTCCAGAACCAGAAGGTAGTAAATCAATATATCCTTCTTGCACTCAGCTAAATCATACCTGGGGATTCTTCATCCGTACTCTGCGCTACTGTGGTAACCTCAAGGTCATCTTGATACTCTGTGTGTAGTTTGTTCTCAGATTGTAAGGCCAAGGCAACATTTGGTGATGAAACCCCCTACATAAAAAAAAAAGAAATCTGAAGGTCAAAGGTGAACATAAGTCAGTGACCAGGAAGACTGTATTTGTGAGGGCTGCTTTGAAGTTAAACAATTCTCGCTACCTCAAATACGCAATTTTCGACGTAGAGGGCAATATTATACATGGAAATGGTCCGCATCTTCGTTAACTTCACTTCCGGTCCGTATTGAAATACTACGGCTTATGAACAAAATGAGTGCTAAAATGCTTAATTTTTTGATCGCATGATATAAACCACTCAAATTTTGAAAATGCAACCAATTGTCTCAATAAATCATGATGGTATCTTTTCAAACATGTCGACATATACTCAAACTCGAGGATTTTTGTAATACCTGTGTACATTTTCAATGCAAAAAGACAAACGCTATTGTCAGCACTGCGCATGCGTGGTTTGCATGACAAACGCCATCTGTTGGCAAAATTGGGTATTTGGGGTAGCGAGACTTGAGTATAGAGATTTGGGGCGTTACAATTAATTGATAGAATATCATCTCAAATGTTAACTTTTTTCATTTACGGAGGCAAAACTAGCAAATCTCTCTCCTACCCACACCTGCAGTAATTTTCTTGAATCATTAACTAAACTTCCATTAATATAGGGGAGAGAAGGAGAAGGAGAGAGAGAGAGACATAGAGAGACAGAGAGAGAGACAGAGAGAGACAGAGAAAGGCAGAGAGAGACAGAGAGAGACAGAGACAGAGAGAGACAGAGACAGAGAGAGACAGAGACAGAGAGAGACACATAGAGAGACAGAGAGAGAGAGAGACAGAGAGAGACACATAGAGAGACAGAGAGAGAGAGAGAGACAGAGAGAGACACATAGCGAGACAGAGAGAAACAGAGAGAAACAGAGAGAAACAGAGAGAAACAGAATCACACATCCATGCCTAATTTATAACATCAGAAGAAGATACCATTTGCTGAGAGCCTGAGAGTTATGAGGGTTTTAAAGGGCAATCCAACCTTGCAGAAAAATAAGAAAAGTAGGATGGTGAAAGTTTGAAAGAAATAGGACAAGGAATAAGAAAGTTATGGATTTTGAAAAATGAGATCACTACATCTATGCGAATCTCAAATTGGCAATTTAGTGAGTCGATTGTGACATACTTGCAGACAACTCTCCTGTTTGTCGTACACAAAAATATCACCATTACGTATTCTACCCATTTAATATTATAGTAATCACAACTTTCAAAGATTCATAACTTTCTTATTGTCTTTCTTATGTCCTATTTCATTCAAAATTGCACAAATCTGCATCTCTGATTTTTCCTCTTTCTTTCCATTAAAGGGAACGTTGAGTTCTGGGAAAGGTAAAAAAATAATTTGTGAGCTTTCTCATTCTTTAGTTTGGAAGATTGTCATATTAGAAAAGGATTGCTCTTCAAATGCCCTCACCTTAAAAATATGAAAAGAAACAGCTAAAATGGTAATCTCATATACATATTTCTGTGTGCAGTGCAGTGCAGTGCATGTGACTCTCAGCAGGATTGAGTCAATTTCTATTCATTTTGGTATGTATACCAATAATGTGCCATATAATCAACCTTTCCCAGTAGACTACATCGGTAATGTATGCAAATTTATGCATACCTTTCAAACAACGGTTGTTCGTGACAACTTAAAGCTTTCCGGGCATAGCAACAAATAATGTATGCAAACTGGATTCCAAGCATCGAGGCTCATTTATAAAAAGCATGTTCATGGAATAGCTCGTCACTAGGTTCTCAGAGAATATATGTGCATAACTTTGTATACATTACAGAAGCGGTCTATTGCTTGAGACAGTTTCTTTCACAATTATATCTCATGACCAGAACTCAACTTTATCTTTAAGGTTGGATTTCCCTCTAGCTCATAGCACTTTACAAAAAGTTAAGGGCTGGTCACATTTGTCAGATAACGATTACAATAAAGAGATTTTTCATGAAAGGTATACCTTAGAGCTTCCCTACTATTAATGGACATGAGCATACTCACACGTATACGCCATACAGTAGAGTGTACCTTTAATTTAGAACCTTGATATTGGACAAATGTGACTAGTCCTTTAATGTCTTTCTAGTTCTTACCAGATGATATTACACAGGCCTTCATTTTTGAGGAGCGCGATCGCGCTGGCGCTCCTACCGCGCTCCTCAAGCCATAGTCAGGAGCACTAACGACAGCGCTCCTTATTTGTTTTCCATAGTAGCCTACATATTAAAACCTCTTTTAATTAACAACAATGTCATGTTAGCTTTATTACGAAAAAACAACCAGTGTTTTATTACGAAAACAAAGCCATCAGTGTTCCCGGCCCGACCATAGTCGATGGCCGACTCACAACTCACGTAGCTTCACGTCACGTATATCGCACCGGGCCTGCTACACAATTCACAAAGCTAAGCACCATACACGCCAATGCCAATGCGACGCGTTCAAATTGGGGTAAAATACACACCGATACACACATGATATGCACAGCCCATATCAATATCAAGATTTGCATTCATTTATTGCATGTGCGTAGCTAGGACCTCTCATTTTTCCGAACAAAATTTTGACACCGGCATTGCTATCGACCTGAAGGTGTTCTTGACACTTGGCCGTCGTAATTTTCTCCACAAAGCAACTTTAGAATATGTAGAATCGGGATATGGAAATGAAATTTGTACAAACAATGATTTTTATGACTTTCTAGCTGCATGCTGAAAACAAAAGTGCGTAGCTTTTGTTTAGGCCCCCCGACCCACCCATCGTATATATTCTCCGAAATAATCCTTATATTGTGACCTCACCGTACCAGTGCGGCGCGCGATGTCGATGTCAGCCAATAAATAATGTCGACTTACTATTTGCCTTTTCGATAGTTCATTCACGCGATTGGCTAATCAAAAATTCGCTCAGGTCTATATAGATTGACTACTTACACGATAGATCTAGCCTAGGTCTACGTCTTAAAGTTAGACATATTTATAAACAGACATGTAACACAAAATAATTTTTGGTTAAATACAATCCACCTTTGACGTGAATTCTGGTCAGAGTCAAGGTCTGACTGCGAGGGATTGGATCACTACTGCGCATCGCTACTGTGCATCGCTACTATACTGCACATATCCACGATCGTGTCTGCAAATACAACTCGGAGCAAAGCGCAACTCGACTTGAAAAATCATTTTTGTGTACATGTATACGAAAATACAGTGTTGTCTATGACTTCCGGGTTTGAGCTATCGATACCTGTAATGTTACAGTCCCACCGACGAAACCGACCCCAATCTGATTGATGGTACATGTACGGTATATCATTCAAATAACGCAAGTTTCGATCGCTCTTCCGTCGTGTGGCTGTGTCGTGTGACTGCGAAAACATGTTTTATTCTCATGCAGCGGTGCCCATGTAGCGTACAGGCCATGCAAAACGCATGTAAGCACAGCACCGATCTCTATATGTAGGACAATGTATTAACGCTTGCTGAAACTGCGCACAGGCTTTGGTCATGACCGTGGATTTAACGGAATTATTTCGCGAAACTGGAGAGGATTTGATCAAAATGAGTGGAAAACGGTCACAGAAGTTTAAAGAGCAGTACAAACAACGATTTCCTTTCATAAAGCCAAGCACAAAAGGCGTTGAATTTGCATTTTGCTTTTGTAAGTTATTTGGTTTCCAGCAATGCAATTTGTCAGGAATGTTTCTGAACTATCTGTCTAGCTTGTGTGTAAAAATCAATATGATCCAATTAGTAATGCGCGAGTGAGCACACATCAAAGGGAAAAATGTGACATTTCAGCATAAGAAATGAGCATTTCTGCAATGGAAGTATGTTGCGCAAGGTTTTTTTTGTTTGAACTTTTATTGAAGCCAGGTAGGCCTAGGCCTATTCCTTTTTTTTTTGCCATCATGATTCCTTTTTTTGGTTGCACAAGGTTGACAGCTCTGCCAAATCGTGAAATCAAAATACGGAATTTCAAATTCATGGAAAATTGGCATTTTAGCACCTTTTATTAAATTGAGCTCCTCAAAAATCTCAGGAGAGTGATTGTAAGGAGCTCAATTGAGCTCCTCGAGAAAATAAGGAGTGTGATTTATGGAGCTCCACCCAAATTCTAAACGTGAAGGCCTGATTACACATTTGCTTTTATGATTAAAGCTTCCACCGACAACAAAGCTGCCTACACATAGCTTTCATTTTCCACAATCTAAACTCACAAGCATGGGAAGAAAGACATCTGCTCCGTAAACAAAGAGCGCCCCTAGTGTGAATCCGATGGCTGCAGGTATGAAAGACCACTTGTCGTATCCCTTAGTCTCAGCTATCTCAATGGATGGAGCAAGCAGAGACCAGTACGAGGCTGCTACCATCACCTAATTTGGAAAAAAATATTGGTCACTGGATTATTAAAAAATTATTCCTTAAAAACCCCCCCCCCCCCAAAAAAAAAAAAAAAAAAAAAAAAAAACAACAGTCAAACATACCTGTAATTCTAATTAAGAAAAAGAAAATATACATCTTCACAGACTTTAGCCTTTTGCTACAGAAATACAAACATACCGGTATAGAAAAAAAATCAATATCATCTAGATTCTACACATCTACCCTTTTGATCAATCAAATTTGAGAGTAAATGTTTGAAGTTACTCCATAGTACACATTAAATGTAGCTGGTTATAAAAGGGTGTACACATTTACTGATTACCATTAGTGTAATTATTGCTCATTCATATATTGAATTTTCAGAACGTACACTTAGCAACAAGGAAGGATTTCTCCAATCATTCCTACTCATGGAATGACATGGATAATCCAAGTCTCTGCAATAACTCACCCCTGCAGCAAACCCTAAGCTCCCATCAAGGATTTTCCTCTGAAATGAAAACAAGAAACATATTACAGTGAAAA
Organism: Heliocidaris erythrogramma; assembly: GCA_025617745.1. Taxonomy (NCBI): domain Eukaryota; kingdom Metazoa; phylum Echinodermata; class Echinoidea; order Camarodonta; family Echinometridae; genus Heliocidaris; species Heliocidaris erythrogramma. The sequence continues at coordinate 35,209,979 of CM046857.1, read as the reverse complement.
CCTACTTTAGCAACCACCTGTATAGAAAGACCACCTGTCTATAAAGACCACAATTTTTGTTTCCCTTGAAAGGTGTTTCTTATTGAAACATGTATAAAAGTAACCTGTACAAATAGACCACCTACTCATAAAGACCGCTTTTCTTGTCTCCCTGGAGTGGTCTTTAGAGACAGGTTTCACTGTATTAGCACTACATTGCTGTTTAGAGAATGAGGAGAGTGCAGTTCAATTCATGTTCCATAGTAAATTGCTCTTATTTTAAAATCAATTGAGGTTTTGATCAAAGATAATGTACAGTGTTTGTCAAGGAATTTGGTGAAGATAAATTATTGGTTGGTGAAGATATATTATCGTTGGTGAAATCCAAACAATTATTTTTTTCAACAAATCATTCTTTCAAATAGCACTGATAAAAAAAAGAAGTAATGTTCATGCATCAGGCTGGACATACCTGAATTATTCTTAAAATATTTTTTGTTTTGGAATACTGATTTAGTACATATTTTGAGATGTGCAAGTTTCAATGAATAATAAACTGGGATATTTAGTAAATAAGTTACATGCACACTGCAAAAAAACCCAACAAACAAAGACAACAATAAAAAACAAAACAAAACAAAACAAAATAAAGCAAATCCAACAGTATCAACATGCACCATTATATACCTAGTAATAACCACAGTAATGAACATGGTAATAATACAATGTGATATTCCGCATTTACGAAATGATAATCCTATTGAATAAATATTGTGGTTGCGTAACTGATATCATACTAGTAGAAATGAAAATCCTGATCAGGAAACTGATGATCCTATAATCCTCTTCCTGTAGCCTACAAAAAACCTGCCAATTATGGGAAATACATGTTGGCCTAAATTATTTTCTTCACAAATGGAACATATGCACAGTTGTACATGTAGGTCGTTTCCAATACATTGTAAAATAAGAAACTTTGCAAATTTCATGAACAATCCAGATTCGCAGGAGTGTCACGCAACACAAAACAATCGAATAACAAAACTGAATTTTGTGCAATTCACAACAGTTTTTTTTTTCTGCAAAAATAGCTGCTATTAAGAAGTTGAAAAACATTTAATGTAGCACAAGCTTGTAGCACAAGCTTATGGTACTACAACTGGCAGGGGGAGAACACCAACCCAAAACAGACCAATCAATATCTTTTCAAATAGGTTATGTTGTAAAATACTGCACCTTATTCATGTAAACATGTTTTTCTTGAAAAAAAAGGGAAGAATTTACTTGAAATAAAAATGCTCCTTACTACATGTATAGGAGATATTTGGGACTAGCCTAATATTGTGGTGATGAGACTGAAAGGAGTGGACTGATTAATTTACAATCCACAATCCTTATTTTATGTTAGTATTAGCAGCTAAAGGGATGTGAAGCTTACAATGGACATGTGTACCAAGCTGCAATTGAACTGTTTACAATGCATTTAGTTCCATGATCTACTCTTTGTTTAAATAGGTGTGCATGTTTGTTATATTGCATGACTGCATCCCACTTTGTTGTACGTGTCATATATGATCTAGAAAGTTCATTGGAAGAGGAGTTGGGAAATTTCTTCTCCTAACAGTCTGCTTGATTGTATCACTGCAAACTCTGATTACCACATTAAAGGGCAATCCAACCTATGTATTAAACCCATCTGTGAGAAAGCATAAATATAAAAGAAATATAATGGTGAAACTTAAATTTTTAAAAAGAAATCAGACCAGTAATAAGAAAGTTATCAATGTTTGAAAAATGCGATCACTAAATCTATGCGAATCTCAATTTGGCAAATTCGGTCATTTGACTGTGATGTATTAACTCTCCCGTCAACTCTGCCTTGTGTCATTTTTTTGTTTGTTTGGTCGGGGCAATACTCAAAATATATTGTAGATAGCATGTTCTGCAAAAAGACAAAGATCATACCGAGTTATACTTTTTGAAAAATTGGCATTTTAGTCATTTTGTGTGTTGGAACAAATGGGCAAGTTGTCCACGGGACACCTACATGTACATGTACATGTACGTCACAGTGATATTCAGATTGCTTGCCTGATTCTGTTCAAATTTTCTCCAATCTGCTTCTCTGATTTTTTTCTGTTTCTTTCAGAGCAACTTGCCATTACGATTGGATTTCCTTTAACAAACTCTTTTGTTTAAATTCATTTCCTAAACATAAAAATACTGCTACATGCTACCACTGTCATGACTGTACAAAAAAACAACCTGAAAACTCCTCTTGATCAAGGTGACAGAGATAAAGAAGAAATCATACTGAACTTAGATCACAAGATTCTATTTGATTATCCTTCATTTGTAAAAGGAAAGTTTTTTCCCTTGAATTTTGCCTTTTATATTCTGGCTTAGAGCTTAACTTAGTTACCTCTGCAACTCTGCCCTTATGCAGGGCTTTGTCACTTCAGCCGGGGTGGACCTAGACCTCTAAGCCTCTAAGTAAGAGGTCGAAGTCCACCACAGCGGAAATGACACGGCCTTACATAACTCCTGTAAGGTACTAAGGATGTCTGGTTCAAAGGCAGGAACCTTGCCCTTGCCCTATTATAGGCTACATGCAGCTATAGCACACTCACAATGAAGTGGTTTGACTTCTATTTTTATACCCCAGCCCCGACTCCGCCCCCTTCACCCTGAAAATATGTTCTCATTCAAAATCAATTACAAGTCATTTAGATAAGTACTTAAAATATCATGCAAAGGACAAATACATTAAAAAGAATAAAGACAAAATTGAAATAAAAACTTTAAAAACCCAGCCAACTGGTCAAGTTAAACAATGTCTCAATACTATTTTTTTTCATTGACATTAACTGAAAACATTGATTTGTTAAATGTTTAAATCTTAATTAAACATTGTTAAGAAATAAGAAAAGTCCAAGGCAAAAGCCAAAAGGCAAAAGAAAAGGGTTTTGTTTGAGGCTTTTCCTAAAATACAAGTAGATCTACAGGAGTCAATGACCTTATCACTCCGATCTACGTTATAATCAGTTTTCAGTCCACGCTCCACTTAAAATTAAATCAAAATCAAGTTAACATTGCCTTTAAACTAGTAAATTATAGTTTAAATTAAATTAAATTTTAAAGTTTAAAAAGTCATGGCTGTCATCACTCCCGGGTACATTTCTGTAAAATAGTTGGTATTTTCTGTCGCATGTACTAAAGGTATGGGGGGGAAAATAAGATAAATATTTTAAATACTTGCTTTCAAATTCAGCCCTTAAAAATCTCACTCCTACCTCAAATGGCCGTTAGGAAGAACTTTTGATATTTTCAGCAAAATCCAAAGTCAAAATCTTGTCCAAAACCGGAGAAATCCCCACCGATTTGTTTCGCGATCGCGTGTTGTTTACAAACTACCGATGTCTTAGACTAAAATCGGCCAATATAATTTTTGTCCACGAAGAAACTCGGGATCGCAAGCGCACATCGATCTTTACGATCGCGCACACAGAAAATCGGAACTTTTCCGTGTACGCCATAGGGACCGAATTTTTGAGGACAAAACTCTTTTGGGGAGATGTCAGCGCCCGCGGCGACCAGGAAATGTACACAATGACTCCGATAGCTCGTTTCGCGAGAATCAACAGTAAATTACGGATTTCATTTTTGGAAATATCTTTTCCAACATTGGTGAGTTGAATTTATTGTATTTCTAGGATATTTTGGGGTCGGTTTTTGAAAATTAAATGCCGATTTTGAGTGAATATTGGTGACTTTTGTGCAGTGGTGTTTTAAAAAGATGAGGTGTATGACTGCCTACATTATACACACGAAGTATAGGAATGTAGCTATGAGTGGCTGTCATGCTCATGGCTGTAACCGTCTGTTATGAGGAAATCTTTAATAATTCTGACATTTATCAACCTAGTAAAAAATGTACGGAGGTCTAGTGGAGCCAGACGTAGTCTCAGCGGAACAACCGACGATACAGAGAGACTGAGTCTGAAGCTTTTGGTCTAGGCTGATTTTGAAATTGAATCAGTTACATTGTAACTGATTACACCGAAGTCGAAGAGCCCGAGCTCTCCACAGATTTTGATACGTGGGACTGGGGGTCCGGACAACCCGACCACCGGACAGCCCGACCCAAGACAACTCGACCCAATAGCCTGGACAACTCGACCCGGTCGAGTTGTCCAGGGTGGGCTGCGTCTTCGGACAACTCGACCTACTTTTTTTCTTCTAACAAATTTCATGAACAGAGTTTCACAGCATGGCTACAAAAGACATTTTCTGCATCAAGTATGTTGATATGATACATTCATGACATGAAACAAGGAATTTTAAGCTTTTCAGTTCTATAAAACATGATTTTCCTTGCAGTGAGAATAACGATGTTCCCATATATTTTACCGTCTCTTGAAACGTTTCAGTGGTAAGAATGCTCTATTTTGTATCTTTACATTTCAGTATTAACTTTTCTCTACTTCATTGAAATTATGGCTTGCCGCAAGTCTGAAACTTAACACAAACTTTCGAGATTAATAAGTTAGGGCCGCTCTTATCGCCAACCAACACAGTGCAGTGCTTTCTCCCGCCAGCGAGCTGGGCCGTGCGGCTGCCTGTATCAGTATCAGTGTATGGCCATGATGGCTGTATCCCTGTATAAATGAGATAGGCCTAAACTGACCTTGCATATTGAAAACTCCTGATTACAAACATTATGATATTTAAGGAAGTAAATAAGTTAATTTGGGAGTAATACCGACCACTTCATAAAATGCTGCGTATCTTAGGAATTACTTGGCCGTTTATCGCAAAGTGATCATATTTTATTTATTGTCCAACATGCATTTAACTAAAAAGTAAAAGTTTAATTTGTTACCCATGGTCAGGATTTTCATCATGCGCGCTTAGTGAACACTTTACTGCGCATTATTGAGCCATACAGGCTTTCCACCGGATTGAGTGATTACTGCAATGCGCTGGATCTTACGAAAGGGTCAAATCCTTTTGGATTAAATCAAAACTTTGAAAATTTGGTTTCTTTACGATATTTATTGACGAAGATCAAGCGCATTTTGTAAAAGTATGCAAAGATGCTTTTGGCCAAGTTAGGGCGCGTAGATTGGATCAAAACTACGCGATTCCCATAGGCAAGTCAATTAATTTTACAGTTTTTCAAGAAAAGCAAAATACTTCAAAATTTCTAATGTCTATGGTGGAAAAGTGCCTTAAAATTACATGTTTGAAATTGTATTTTATCTGTAAAAAATATAAACATCTGGGTTAGAGATAGACCGAAATTTTCTGTCTCTCGTTCGTTAGCCTCTTATTTGGATAGGGTCGGCCATTCACTTAGAGACAGAAACGCTCAATTCACTCGCCTGTGCAAACTCACTGTCAACCGCTTCACAGTAGGCATGTCGTTTTTGTAAATCGTATTATTCACATTTTAACAATATTTGTGTAAATTAAATAGATTAGGCCTAGGCTGTATACTTAAACGAACATGTTCAACTTACCAATTTGACTGTTATTCCTTTTAATGCTCCTTTTTCAGGTAATTCAGGGTCCAAGGTTTTCTCCGTTTGAAAATCTTCCAGCCGTATTCAAACTGTATTTTGTGTGAGTCAATGGGATTCGGTTTGCACAGGCGAGTGAATGGAGCGTTTCTGTCTCTAAGTGAATGGCCGACCCTATCCAAATAAGAGGCTAACGAACGAGAGACAGAAAATTTCGGTCTAGGTAAGATACATTTAGGGATCAAACATGTAGTTGTAATTATTTTCAAAATTAATTTAATTTTATCTAAATTTTTGAATTGTTTTCATTGACAAGTTAAAAGGTTGGTATAAAGAAACAGTTTTTCCTTGTGACCCTGGTTTCGTGTTTTGACGGTCACTCCGAAATCGGCTGGCCGGGATTCGCGACACTGGAAGGGCAGATACCTGAACCCCTACAGCCTACTCGGTCGCTTCGCTCACCCAGAAAAGGTCCGAAGGTCGACTTTTTCAAAATCTGTACCCCCCCCCCCCCCCCCCACACACCGAAAAAATCCTAGTTATGAGAATGAACATTGCATCATCAAACATTGGCAGAAAAAATACAATTATTAAAATTTTCACAATATAATTTAGACCCTTTTGATGTCTTTTTCAGTAGGGCTGAAGAGAAAAGTGATGAAGAGAACGGGGAAAAAACATAAAACATTGTACGATAGTTCCGGAATGCACATATTTTTCATTCATTTATTTTATTTTATTTTATTTTTATTATTTATATATTTTTTTTTTTTGGGGGGGGGGGGGGTGATTGGCACTGAATGGATTGTCAACCGGATCTTGTTTCATAATCTCAGCACCCCCGGTAAAAGAATCTTTCCCAGGCCCATGGCTATTTTCGTTTTGAAACAAAGTGTGTAACTTTAGGTCCCCCATCATATGGTTAAATGACACCAGCATCAACAAATAACTTCCTTTATGTATCACTATTGATATAAACTACGAGTTTTGCAATTTAAAATTCTGAATAATATGTTCCCCACTAAATCTTAGCTATTCCGTATTCACAAAGTAACTAAACTAGATACAAATTGTGTATTTGCAATTTTATTACTTCTATGATATGGATAATAACCACTTTACCCCCGGTTTCCTTTCTATACCTTTCAGCTGTATAAGCTTGAAGCAAATTTAAGGATAACATCGGATGTCCTCCAAGTGGAAGATGGTGAGTGGGATCTGCCATCTGCCATCAACTGGATAACCAGATAGGGTGCTTTGGCTTTAGTGGTAGTATTGCCACATCAAATTTGTGGCTGCTTTATGTGGAGGTGTACTGGTTTGTTCAAGAGCGCAACAGGTATGGATTGCTCTACCATTCCTCGCCCATGGATCTCCTTTCCATTAAACATCTTCAGGAAAATTTTGAGCACTTTAAAACTTCACCCAGTACCTTCGAGGAGGAGTAGTCTGTACCCTACAATGTTTTCAAAGACATGTGATACATACGCTGTGAATCGTTATGAACTGCTCATATATTGGTGGTCAAGCTGATGTCAATCATGGCAGTGTATTCAGACATTTAGCCTACATGTCAGGGATCAGAATGCTTACTAAGCTTGTTGCAGGCAAGCGTATGGATACTGAACGTCACAGGCAACATTGATATTGGAGTATAGACGAACAAGACTCATATTTTAGTTGTCTGGTACTGCCTTGCCATGGTAACAGCATATTATAGCAATAGATCAGAGAAAAATCTTGCGGAGAGAGCGAAGTACTTTTTAAATTGTCGCAAATGTGTCAGGTACTACGTTTCCATGGTAATGGCTATATAGGCAATATGTGCTCTTATTACAGCTGTTGATCACTGTAAGTATTAGGCCAGGAGCCTGTCCCAAAATTTTCACCCCATTTTACCCATGAAATTTGACATGTTAAAGTTACTTAGTGCATCCATGCGACTTTAAACAAAAGGTTGGCAGCTTAAATGTACCTGCCGAGTTGGGTAGATTACTAGATTTCACCCCATGCACCAAACTTTGTCACTTGGAAGCTATATGATTATGCATTACCAAAACAAGAAAGGAAAAAAAAATGACAAAATTTTCCATCAGATAGGCTGTCAGCCACCCCCCCCCCCCCCCCCAAAAAAAAGGCAGCTATAAGTTGGGTTGAGTTCATCGCATCTAAATCTTGCAACAAAATTTGAAAAACACAAAAACTGACAGAATTTTCTGTTGGAAGAGGTTGGAAGATAAACCCTTCCACCCTCCCCCCCCCCACCCCCCAAAAAAAAAGGCGGGGGGGGGGGGAGGGTGTGTACATGTAGTTGATTTTACCCATTTATCTATTTCATGTAGCCAACAGATCAAATTGGGGGCCAAACTCAGCAGGTACATTTAAGCTGCCAACCTTTTGTGTAAGTCACATGGATGCACTAAGTAACTTGAACATGTCAAATTTCATGGGTAAAATGGGGTGACTATTTTGGGACAGGCTCCCAATTTTATTATGAGAAGCGGTCCTTATGAATAGTGAACCTTACTTTGCATAATGGCCCATTCCCAGATTATGATTAGCAAACCGTGCAAAACATGAACGATTTAATCAAAATCTGATGTAAAATAAGAGTGGTGACCTCTCAGAGTTCCACTTAATTTCACAAAACAATTGTCTCTGCACAGCATGTGTGACATGCAAATGAATTAGCCAATGTTGTCGCACAGAGATACACTTTTCTCTTGTATTTCATGGCAAATATGAAATACAGGGGGCCGTTTCATGAGAGCGTCACAACTCTAGCTCAATGACATCTCGGTAATTGTCTATGACAAAATGTTTATTCCATAAAGGCGATAAACTGAGTTTATCGCTGAGAAAATAGTTTATCACTCGAAAAACTAAGTTTTTTCCTAATAAACTTGGTCATCATTCAAAAAATTAAACTCAATCTGTTTATCAGCTATGAAATTTTTTTTTTTTGGTGATATTTTTCTCAATAAATTTATTTCAACACTCAAAAAAATAAATTTATGAAGAAACACCTGTATAGTGGCAATCTTGGTTTTTCTAGCAATAAGGCTTTTTTTCAAGGGGCGAACTCAGATTTCAGCAATAAACTGAGGGAAACTGAGTTATCGCTTTTATGGGATAAACAGCTTGCCATAGGCAATTTAGTTAAGACACTTTCATGAAACGGCCCCCAGGTAACCTTGCCTACGTCGACCCTGAGTTGAATAATCGCCCAAGCTGAAGCAATTTTTCATACCAGGTGGGCGTTTCATAAAGATTTTTGTAAGTTACAACTTTATGAACGACTGTTGACCCTTTCTTGTACTGAATGATGGGTACCAGGTAACTCGGCACTTCGGACAATAATAATAATAATATTCCGTTTTTAAATAGCGCCTAATACAAGCTTGAGACAGAGATTAATATTTCCAAACTAAAAATGATTATGTTGAACCATGTTTAAATCAGAAAAAAATGGCCATTACCTCAGCTGACAAACTTGACTGTTTACTGCAAGTATTAAGGATTTTTAACAACTAAATAGTTTTCCCGCAAAATGAGACAAGTTATGAAACTGGCGCTGTGGTTCGTCATTTCCTAGTATCCGAGTATTTTTAATCAAATATAATATTCACGAATAAGCTCATTTATCATGCAATATTTGTATTTACAGGGATAAATGAATACTTAATACTCTACAATTAACAAGTAGTTTGTGAACTGACTTCATGGTTTTTAAAATTATATTAAATTGACTTTGCTTTTAGAATATAGCTCTTGTCACTGAGCCAATAACTTTTCACATTTTCCGGCGGGAAAAAAAGTGTGGTTTATAGAACGTTATTTACGGTATTCAAATAATTTCTTGGTACTACAAAATTTCAATATGGCATGAAAAAGAGACATGATAACGAAGCTTTTCGACCTGCACTCATTAGGTTATCACACAGGTATATAACAAATTACTTGAAATCAACAATATTATACTCCATGGACCCACACGTTGTAATTTCAGAACAATCGCAAAGCTTGGACGAACTCCTTTTGTCTGCACAGAAGGGGTTCGCGAGATTGAATGTAGGCGGCTTCCAGAAAGTGTAAATGCGCTGAGCTTCTGGCCCGGGACATAATTGAGAATTAATACTATTGTACATAATGATGACATGTACATATAATTGTAATATAAGATGTTAATGTAATATGTAAGAACTTCAATAAATATTTCATTTGTTGTAAATAATACAATATACTCTTTTGTATTACAGTGTTCATTGAAATAAATGTATGAAATGTCTTTAGGAAGAGAGTTGTTTTACAATGAATGAAAAAAATATTTGGGGGAGAGGGATGGAGAGAGTGAGAGAGGAAGAAAGAGCAAGAGAGTGAAAAAGAATGATTGAAAGGGAGAGAGATCATACTAAACTTGCTCAAATGAAATTAAAAGATAGTACTGTACACAACCCACAATTGCAATTATCATTTTTATTTTTAATATCACAGCAAATATCTTGATATGTAATCAGAAATCAACAAAACGAGGTTAATTACTGATAGCAATGGATAATCAATATATTTTTATGCCTCCGCCCACCGTAGGTGGTGCCGGAGGCATTGTTTTTTCGGGTCGTCCGTCCGTCCTTCCCCTTTTCATTCTCGCGATAACTTCAAAACCGTTTGGCGTATCAGTTTGTAACTTGGCCCATGTATGCATATTGGAGGGACGATGAACTGAGTAGATTTTGGGGTCTCAAGGTCAAACGTCAAAAGTCATAGAGGTCATTATATACATAAAAATTGTTCGTTCTCGTGATAACTTAGGAACCGTTTGGGGGATCAACTTCTAACTTGGCCCATGTATTCTTATGGGAGGGACGATGAACTGATTGGATTTTGGGGTCTCAAGGTCAAATGTCACGGAGGTAATTATGTACATAAAAATGGTTAGTTCTCGCAATAACTGAAGAACTGTTTGACAGATCAGCTTCTAACATGGCCCATGTTCGCATATGGGAGGGACAATGAACTGATTAGATTTTAGGTGATCTCAAGGTCAAAGTTCAAAGGTCATAGATGTCATTATATACATAATAATGGTTTGTGATGTATGGAATCTAGGCCTACCTATTTTAGAAATTTAGTGGTCTATTTGCTATAAAATATCTATTTCCTTGGTGTATTTGATGATTGTAAGTCATCAATGGTAATTAAGTGTTTTAATTTCAAAATAAAATGAAATACGATTTCTGTCTCCTGCGCTTTTGAAGTGAAAAGATTTTTAATTTTGATGGACCAATCCTTTTTAAAGTGTACATGTATGCCATACATTGCCAATATGGTGATGGCGGAGGCATAAATTCCGACCGCGCGTGGTGGGAGATTCATTTAGTTCATTCTTTCAATTAAACTGTTCTGTTGACTTTTATTTGTGCCTGAAAATGATTTCATAGGGAAAAGGAGGCACATAATGCATCCTAAAACCTAAAACGGCATAATTGCCACTTGCCAGACTGGCTTGCCAGCAAAACCAGGCGAGCATTCATGTAACTTGGCATGAGATTCAATGATGGTCCATAACATCACCTCCACCCGTACCCATGATGGTTCGTCTCCAAACTCTTTTTTCCCTGATATTTTTTCAGTTATGAATTGATAACAATAACATTTAGTAACAAGTCACAAAAGTTATCAAATGTACAGTTCAGTAACGTGTGTATCCACCACGCATGTCAATGACCGCCTGGCACCGTCTCCTCATGGTGTTGATAAGTTGACACGCTGCTGTGGGATGGCATTCCAATGAACCTGCAGAAGCCGAGACAGGTCATGCAGGTTGCTATTGTCGTTGATGTGGGGATATACAGATCGCTTCAGCTGGTCCCACAGGTGCTCTAAGGGATTGAGGTCAGGTGAGCATGCCGGCCACACCATTCGGTCGATGCCCTCACCAGCCCCAGCCAGGAATGCATTAGCTTGTCTCCCTCTGTGTGGTCGGGCATTGTCATACATGTACACAAATGCTCCTCAATGGGCTGCAGCAAGTGGTGCAACATGAGAACGCAGCACTTCATTGACACATCGTTGAGCATTCAGGTTTCCAGCAATCTGCACAAGTGGTGTCTTCCTGGTACTGCTTATACCACCCCACACCATGACACTCCCGCCACCATAGGCCGTAGTTGGTTGAACACAGCACTCTGCATGTTGCTCTCCAACTCGACGCCACACGTCTCCGGCCATCAATGTGACACAGGCAACTTCTCAGCTCATCGGTGAACAACACATTACTCCACTGCTGTCTGGTCCATCGAACATGAGCTCTGGCCCATTGCATACGAGCTTGTCTGTGTCAGAGTTCCAGCATGGCCTTCTTCACGAGACGTCGGGCACGAAGTCCAGCACTGTAGAAGCGGTTCCTGATCGTCTGCACCGAAACTCTCTGGCGGTTGGGTGGTCGAAGCCCAGTCTGGATGTCCGTTGCTGAAAAAAACAAACACAAGGAAAACAATTTTTTTTTCTGAGGAATGGACAACCCAGGGGGTTCTGTCCTCATTGCAAGGGGGGTATCATGCGTGACCAAAGGACTCACCAAAAGCACCCTAAGCAAGTATTTACATGGTGCCCAAAAATCCACCCTAAATAAGTATGATTACCCGTGAGTTGGGTAATTTGCTACCCTAAGTAAGTAATAATTGTTTGCAACCCCCCTAAGCAAGTAATACCAGTTTTTACTACCCCTTTGAAACTTTGGTGGACATTTTTGATATTTTTGATATGTGACCGCTAGAGCGCACACAAACTATCCCCAAAAATATGGCCTTTTACCCTATAAAAGACGGAACACTGGGGACAACAGTTATGACTGTCATGGAGTTGATTTGATGAAACGACCCCGATTATCTGCACCCTTTTCCCCCACCGGCACCGGTCTTATGAGCTTCAGAGGATTCATAGTCTTGAGCTTTGTGGCGGCGGAGCTCCTTGGCTAGAGTTAGAGAAATCATATGCCCACAATTACATAAAATCAAACTTTTAAGTTGTACTTTTTAAAACTAAAATACAACTTGCAATTTTAATTTTATTTTATGGAAATGAATTTAGCCTTCTCCCTTGGCCCGACACAACACGCAAACAGGCAACGAATGTCCAAACATTGCCAAACACATCATTACACAAGTCATGTCATCAGTGAATGCATGAGATGATGAGTGCATGCTGGTTCAGCCCAAGTTCAGCAGCGTGAGTGGGTAGCTTTGCCCCTAAGTTAGCTAGCCCGCGGCAGCCGCGGGGCCCAACTGGTAAATTGCCTTGGATTGGGGATCGGTGGCCTGTTTGTTGAAGAATCTCAAAAGTTTGTGTTAAGTTTCAGCCTTACGGCAAGCCATAATTTCAATGAAGTAGAGAAAAGTTAATACTGAAATGTAAAGTCTAAAGATACAATTAAATAGAGCATTCTTACCACTGCACTGGGTAACAAATACTTCAGTTTATTTTAGTTAAATGCATGTTGGACAATAATAAATATGATCACTTTGCGATAAACGGCCAAGTAATTCCTAAGATACGCAGCATTTTATAAAGTGGTCGGTATTACTCCCAAATTAACTTATTTACTTCCTTAAATATCATAATGTTTGTAATCAGGAGTTTTCAATATGCAAGGTCAGTTTATCTGTTTATACAGGGATACAGCCATCATGGCCATACACTGATACTGATACAGGCAGCCGCACGGCCCAGCTCGCTGGCGGGAGAAAGCACTGCACTGTGTTGGTTGGCGATAAGAGCGGCCCTAACTTATTAATCTCGAAAGTTTGTGTTAAGTTTCAGACTTGCGGCAAGCCATAATTTCAATGAAGTAGAGAAAAGTTAATACTGAAATGTAAAGATACAAAATAGAGCATTCTTACCACTGAAACGTTTCAAGAGACGGTAAAATGAACTCCAATTTAGAGTCCAATAAAGTTACTCGGTATGCTAACTTAGAGTCGGTTGCTTCGATCGGTGCGCGGATATAATATGGGAACATCGTTATTCTCACTGCAAGGAAAATCATGTTTTATAGAACTGAAAAGCTTAAAATTCCTTGTTTCATGTCATGAATGTATCATATCAACATACTTGATGCAGAAAATGTCTTTTGTAGCCATGCTGTGAAACTCTGTTCATGAAATTTGTTAGAAGAAAAAAAGTAGGTCGAGTTGTCCGAAGACGCAGCCCACCCTGGACAACTCGACCGGGTCGAGTTGTCCAGGCTATTGGGTCGAGTTGTCTTGGGTCGGGCTGTCCGGTGGTCGGGTTGTCCCGGAACCGTGGGACTGCAAAACAGAATTCGGAATTACCTTTCCGCTTGTAAACACGAACACAAGGGCAGCTCCAGCAGCCGTCAACCCCCATGTGAACAAAGTACCGAATAAGGACTGTGTTACTGGATCGTAACCTTGCAACATCTTGATGAACTTCTTTCAGATCCTTCACTAAAAGGCTTCAGTTCAAAGTCAGAAAAAGTCAGAATCCACCGCGGTACAGCTCCAATCTTCGGCCGGCCGCGCGCCCCGCCACAAAATCGCTAACATCGGCGCGCTAGTCGACAGAGACAGGGCATTGCACTTGATCTTGCGATCTGCAAGCAATCCGGGAGCGCAAAAATCGCAGCAGCTGGACTCTCTGACAATGCGCCACGTCGATAAAGAATGTGTAAACATCAGCTGGTGGGCCTGGGATGGGATGGGAGAAATGGGGACCCACTGATGACTGCAGGCCAACTACACTGAAGTCACTATATATCATGCTGCGGATCACTCTCCATCTCCCTGGTGGAATATTTATAGGGCCTATAATTTATTCACGGTCATACGCAACGCATGTAACTGGATGTTGATATTATAACCATGAAACTTACATATATATATGTAACTTAAACGATAATAAAAATGGGCCACCCCTATATCAATCAAGAGTAATTTAAAAATTGAACAATAATAATGAATCATCTAAAAAGAATTCAGTCAAAAGCCAAACATAAACCTGCCCACTCCCTCAATCACTCAAGTCAGTCACTCACTAAACCAATCATTTAACCAACCAACCAACCAATCAACCATTCAATAAATCAGTTAATCAATCAATCCAACAATCACCCTCTCAATCACTCAGTCAATCAATTCATCCATCCATCCATCATTCAATCAGTTTACCCTTTTCATCACTTTCTCACTCCCAATAATAATTCACTGTTCTATCTTGTAAATGTTTTTTATAAGAATTTATTACTTATTTATTCAACAACTTTTTCATGTCTCTGCAGTCTGCAGTATCTGCAACTTAGAATTATATTCCCCAGGATGAATATGCCATGGGTTAGTACTTTCTCTTATATCAAATCATTTTTATAGGCCTATATATATTTTTCTAACTTCACACATATTGTCATGTACGTACAGTGTAATCGATCATCATATAAAACAATCATTCTTCCTGGCTTCTAGTCCATGTTTGGTAGGCCTCTACAAAGAAGAAATTGTCTTGTGCTTAATTGTCTATGATTAATCACTCTGAAATTCAAATGAAATATAAAAGGGTAAGTAAACACTTCCAGGGTCCAGTTTCATAAAACTTGTTATCAGTAACAATTGCCACATTTGTATGACAAATTTGCTCTCCGCCACTCAGATGCAAGGATTTCAGTAGCTTATAACAACTATCATAACTTGTCATTGATAACAAGTTTTATGAAACGGGACCCACAAGTGAATGCACACGACTACAACACTGCTAAAATGATGGGATTCCATTCATTCTATTGAGAGAAAGAGACGTGTAATCTATAGTCCTGGCAGTTAACCCATTGCCCACTGGAACCACGTGGTCCCTGTATTAAGCCTACAGGAATGAGAGAATTCAGAAGTCAACGGTTTAAGATATGATGAAACATCAAATACATGTAACACAAACTACTTTGTATCACTACAAGAAAATTACATTTTAAAGAGGCTCTGACTTCAAAGAAATGTTACATAATGTATTATAAATATCTAACACTACATCATAGACTGAAATCCAAAAAAAAGAAAAAGAAAGAAGAATACTGCTAGATATCCCCCCCCCCCCCCTGCCAAAAATAAAAACAAAAATCTCATGTTGGAAACATATATAAATGCTGGCAGAATATATTTTTTCAAACAACAAGAACTAGAGCTACATAATTGTAATTTCAATTCAATATGAGCAGTTCATACACTATTGCTCTTGGAATTGATATTGAGCTATTATTCTGCAGTACTGGTAAAGCACATTGGTACACAAGTAAAATTGTATTCACTGTTTTTTGTATTAGAATTACATACATGTACACACATAGAACTTTAAAGCAAAGTTTTAATTTCTGAACCTTACTGAAATTATCACAAAACAAAAATTGTAATGATGAAATGTGTGACACCTTGCAAATCAAATAATCATTTTAATAGGTGTACATTATCGTACTATTGAACCTAGAAATCAAGAATACTTCGAAATAACCTCCAAGAAACCTACAAATTAAATCCCATCTGAAGGGATTGGTACTGACGGTGAATTTCTAACCCTAAAGGCACTAGAACACAAACTTGGATAGAAAAAATCTGTTTGTTTGGACGAGTTTTAAAACTTTTTCATTGGAGCCAGGCATACCCTCAGTGGAGCATTTCCTTCAACCCGAGTTATGTAAATTCTAGTTGCTGAGCAATAATGCTACTACAGTTTTATTTTTTTCATGTAAACATACATAAAAAAATACTCATACATCGTAGTTTCACACTTAACAGTATTAGGTAAGAGCACATACTCACAACCCCCCCCCCCAGAAGAAAATAAAAATTCTAGTTCCCTCAGTGATATACATCATATATAGTCTTCTCTCAGCTCAGCTGAAAATATGGAAAACACGAACTCCATTTTTGTCGATATCAATTGCCATATGAAATACATGTAGGAATGCAAATAGCTTCATCTTTAGTAACTGTTAAATTCTGATACGATTGGACACAGTCTACAGCCCGAAAGGCATTTCAGCCTCTACACATTCTTTACGAGAAATTATTATACAGACATACAAAAAACTCCAGCATCTGCATGATACAAATTCTCCTACACCATATTAAGACTTTTTCATACATGTCTCTGTTTCCTCAGCTGAGGAAACACAATTCTACATCCTTCTGCTCTCTGCCATCTTTGATGACAAAGTTGGTGGTGATGCTACCTTGTCTTTGCATCTTCTTCCATTTCATCTGAGGAGGAAGATGATGAAGATGATGATGTTGATTGGGGTTGGTTGCCTGGAGACTGGAATTCCATTTGCATCCATGTCTTCTGATCAAGGTCAAGGAATTTGCAGATTATTTTTGCTATCAGCTCATGATCGCTGAAAAATCAAAAACAAAAAATTATCACTGATGGATACCTTAATGTGGAGCAAAAGGAAACAATAAGTATGAAAAAACCTGAGATACATGTATCGTAATTGTTGAATTATATAAATATATTATCTTTTCAGTTTAAAACTGCAGCAGAAACCCTTTGATATGTACAATATAAAGATGTATAATATGAATATCAACAGAAGACTTCAAAGAAGCATGGTTAAAAACATCATTTCCAGTATTACGTGTTTGAAACAACAAATGTTAATTACCGAAAAAAGGTTAGATTAGGAGACTGCTAGATCATCTAGAAAGTAGGAATTATCTTACAACTTATTCTTCCTTCAAATAATTCAATATGATGACTATGAAAAATCTATCCACATCAATGCACTGAAACACAATCAAAGTAAAATCATCCTTATAGGGATATGTAAGCAATGATCACATTTTTTTCCTTCTTCATTTTTAGAGAATGGACAAGATATTAAAACCCAGTCAGGAAAACTGTGTATGTATGAGCAGAAGTAATGCTAACATGATGAAGAGGTGAAAAGTAATTTTACCTTCCATCCCCAAGAGTACACTTTTCTGTCAGAGGCATGGTATAACCCGCACTGAAGTATAGCATGACGACACGCCCCCTCCCGAAGAATCTGATGTCTTCAGCTTCTACCTCAGCTTTTACAATGCTGGAGGATTCAGCAATAACTGTATAAATGTATGGAAAAGAAAAGACACTTTAAGAGATAAAATCTAAACCTTCTTCATTGGCTCACATTAGTAAGTTATTTGAAATCATGAAACACATCTAGTATTCAAATCAAAATAATAGGCTTTTTACACTAAGCAAAATTTTGCTTAGTCCTGTACTATTGGTGGGGCTAAACGAGGATTTAGCCCCACCGATAGTACGGGACTATTAAAGCTTAGCCCCCTTTCTGTTCACATTGCATTTTACCACGATAGTACAGGATCATTTTAGCCCTGGAAAAAAAGCAGGGTTAGCCCCGCCAAAGGCGGGGCTAAATTTAAAAAGGTGGGGCTAAGTGCTCTGGCTAGGGAGATAGTACAGGACTAAAACTGAAAATGAGAACAGCAAAAAAAATAGTCCGGAGTTACGGATAGTACGGGGTTAAGAAAACAAGTGTAAAAGGCCTATATGGTTTTTTCTGCTACTCTTGTCACATTTGATTGTTGAACACATTTGACTTTCTCTTCGCAACATTTTCTACTTACAAGAAGTCATAAAGTTGAACAAAAAAAAGACAAGCTTTTGAGGATGTAAGAGCAACCTCTGCCGGGAAAACATCGGGAAAACAAAAAGAAAAAAAATCGAATTTATAACCTGAGCCCCGCCTTGCAGACTGTGGCATGAAAGGTGGGTCCCAATACATAAATATTTAGATCTGATTAATACAGGTCTGAGGTCTATAAAAACCTGATTCAACACAAACACTGTTTTCAGTTTTAGCTGGATCTCTTACCTTGGCGCTGATTTTCTTTTGGTCTCAGGATCTTCTCAATCAAACTGAACCTCTTCAGAAGAATGTCTCCGTCCTTTTCAATGATGCATTCCTGATGATGAAAAGAGAATGCCATATCAACACGATAATATCTCAATCGACCGTTCAGTGCCTTTGTCATCAGGGCTGACCTGGTTACCAATATGAAGGTAGAACTGGAGTTTTTGGCCTAAAGAGAATCTGCGAAGAGCTTTGGAAAACTAAGATAAAGCTTCAGAATTGTAAGTTGAGTTTTCGGGGTTACACCATGTAATCTTTCAAGGAATAAGAGCCCTAAAAGGGGTGGTGAGCTCCTCTAAAAGCTCTTTTGATAAGTAGGGCCTACATGTATGCTATGATCATCTTCAGGAGAGTGACTAGGACATGGCCCAGTGGAGGCTAATTATTGCCTATGAAGGGATACAATGCGTTGACCGCTCATTTCTGATTTGCGTCCATCGGAAATGCCCTCAAACTTGAGTGACAGCGGCATTTACATTCTGGTCACTAATGGTGCTATAATCCCTCTAAATCGAGAACGCACCAGGCAGCGCTATTGTTTTCTCTGAACAGAGAGCGAGCCCCAGTTTTTCGCTATATGATAGCCCCCTTTAGAGCCAGTATTTAGTGAATAAAGAGCTTTAGTTCAAAATACATGTATAAACCTGCAGCATTTTTAAAATGAAAACATTGAAAAAAGTTTCTGTGAACAAAAAGTATCTTTACACTTTACAATAACATGGAGAGAGGGGTGCAAGTGATTAAATAAAATGGGCTTTCCTAATTAAGATAGTAGATTAAATATTTTTCCATCTGTTTCCAAGGAGCAAAAGGTTTGCACAGGGGCATTGCTAGAATGGAGTTTGTCAGACAAGTTATCCCAACAGTTGCAAACAAAAAAAAACAAAAAAACCAAAACAAAACAAAACCACCCCCCCCCCCAAAAAAAAAAAAAAAGAGGGAGACAAAATGTACCCAGAATTTCAAATTCTTTTTTTTTTTTTAATTTTCAGACAAGGCTACAAATTTACAAAATGATTCTGCCAACAGAAAAATATGAATGGGGGAAGGGAGGGGTGTCAGCCCCCTCCAGCAATGCTCCTGAGTTTTCTCAGTATCATTTGAAGAAAAAAAACGAATATTATACCTCCCAGTCATCTAGAGAACATATGGCCACAAATCCACAGCAGAAGAGACAGAATGACTTCCACAACCAGTCATCATTTGAGAAGACTACCATGCCAACACCTATAGCAAGGATACCTGGAAAGTGAGAAAGGACAAGTTCGTTTTTCAAAACTTTTTGAATTGTTGACTTGTAATGTAGCATATTTCCTCTGGTAAAATCATATACTGTCATGTTGCCTATTACATCATTACAATATTTTCTTTGATTGTGACAAGTCTGATAGTGATCATTGCCTTGGCTTGGGTTAGGAATTCAATTCATAAATTCGACTGCTGTTTGAAGAAGAAAAAAAGCTCTTAAAGTCACTCACGGAACCATCACTAAGTGGGCCTGTGTCAATTTTGGCGGTGGTCACGACCAGTAAAACATGAATATAATCACAAAATTTTGAGAAATACTTCCTTCTACATTTTATGATGATAAGTAATAGAATATCTAATTTCATGCCAGATTCTTCAACAGGATTTTTATCATCTTGAGCAAGAGAAATTTTCAGGCTGTTTTTGGCGGGCGATCTTGCTCCTTTTCCAGCACACATATGTGCAAAATATCACACACTTGCTATGAGAGGCAACTCATCGTCGTGGCACAAAGGTACAAAGTGCAAGGTTATCTACAATAACCTTGCATATGTGTGAGTGCTTTAACCTTGCACTTTTGCTTTGCTAGCAAATTAATGTCGTTAAATTGAGACACTGAAGATCTACTCACCAAAAAATGTGCCCCAAGCTCGAAAGCCAGGTGATCTTGCCAGGTGTAACATCTTATTATTGCGAGCCACGACCGACATGTAAACCATCTTGCCAGAGATGTTGGACTTGCTTGTTAGACTCTCAGTCTCATCTGTATCTTTATAAAAGGTAAGGTAAATCTAGATCTGCTTTACTATTTAGTCTAGATCTAGATGAAGTCGTTTTCTGCCACTGCAAAGTTGAAATACGATGACCCAACTTAATGAAAAATCAGCAAACAATGCATCAAAATATTATGCGAATCAAAAACCTAGTCTAGGCTAGATCAGGAAACTCCCATTTCCCTGGCTTGATCGACGACATCTGCACTGTGTCTGTATAGCATTCACTTCCTTGTTCACGTTTCACACAGCAGCAGTTATTCTCCAGCAGTCAAGACTTATTTCCTTGTCATTCAACCCTTAACCCCATTCAAATTTCAGCTTTGATAATCGGAGGGAAATACTAGACCAACTAACAAGACTTATGTACATGTAGTGATGTACATGTACTCAGTAGCACCTCTCATTATACCGGATACAATCTCAGCACGCCACACCGGTGTATCGTTTGGAGGAAGGATTTATCCGATATGCCAATTTAGCAAAGGGGGAATTCCCTTTTTTCGAGTAAAGATCTCATTTATTGAAATTCATAATTTGACATTTATGACCTCTTCTTATACAAATTTGCTAAGAAAAATATTTGAAATATTCATTGTATTTATGTTGCAAATTATTGTTAAAATTTTACATAAGTTTTGCGAATATTCGGAAATAAAACAAAAACTATTTTCAGCCTCGTGCTTAACCCCTCATTTCGTATTAATATTTACTCAGTGCTCGAAGACAGAGGAGATTCTAGATCTTCTGCTCCGATCCTGCACGCGTACACCGGCCCCGCGACCAACCAAGCCGGAGCCAGTTTCTCGGCCGAGGTTTTAGTGCTGTACCGTACCGCACGCTGAGCTGAGCCGCATACCGTCATTGCAAGATTGGGCCGCGTGTACTACTTACGAGCACTCGAGGATTTGAAATTTGGAGTTGGATATTTGACTAAATACAGTTCATTCTGATGTGAAAAATCATGGCTCATTTTAGTGGAGCACTCAAGCTTGCTGATCTCGATGACTTTATCACTCCATCGCAGGTTTGTGCCATTGTCATTGAAGACAATTGAAGTGAACAAACTAATTTTATCTGAAATTGAAAATGTAACCTTCTTTGTCTTTGATTTTGAAGTTTGAGGGGCCCTTACATTTGTTAATTTGTTAATTGTTATCTTCCCTTACAGGCTTTAGGCTAGATGGGATAAATTAAAATTATTAGAAAAACAACCTACAAAGAATGAATTTTTTATATCTAACAGTAACTGTTGTAAACTCATTGATCATGTTGATTGAAACTCATTATCTGCAAAATAACCTCGCATACATGTAGATCAATGTGTGGTTAGTCTACAATTTACAACTTAATGGGGAGCCAGCCTTATGTCTACGCACATAAAATTTCGACCTGAAAGTGAACAAGAATTTCTTTAATATGGCAAGAATTCCTTATGTCCCAGCCACCTTATTTTTTCCTTTTTTATTTTTTATTTTTTGCCACCGTATACGTAGTAAGTAAGCAAAAAAATCTCATCAAAATTAGAGCAAGAACATTGCCATTTTCACATTTTCAGAATTACGAACCCTATTTTTATGGTGGCTGTGTCATTTCAACATTGAAAAAACAATGGTGCCTGTGTCTGCGCACTCATTCATTTTACACGCAGTTCAAGAGTTTTTATGTAAAAGACTAGCTACATGTATACGAGCTCCTTGGCTTATCAATCTGGTACTGGGCCTACGGAGCTATACATGGGATCCATATACCTTGTGTGTTGGCACTCATAGCTACATTCCTATACTTCGTGTGTAGAATCTAGGCAGTCATACGGCTCAACTTTTTCAAACACCACTGCACAAAAGTCACCAACATTCACTCCAAATCGGCATTTAATTTACAAAAACCGACCCCAATATATCCAAGAAATACAATAAATTCAACTCACCGATGTTGGAAAAGATGATTCCAAAAATGAAATCCGTAATTTACTGTCGATTCTCGCGAAACGAGCTATCGGAGTCATTGTGTACATTTCCTGGTCTGTGCCGGGCGCTGACATCTCCCCAAAATAATTTTTTCGTTAAAAATTCGGTCCCTATCCCGTACACGGAAAAGTCCTGATTTTCTGTGTGCGCGATCGTAGAGAACGACGTGCGCTTGCGATCCCGAGTTTCTTCGTGGACAAAAATTTTATTGGCCGATTTTAGTCTAAGACATCGGCGGTATGTAAACAACACGCGGTCGCGAAACAAATCGGCGGGGATTTCTTCAGTTTTGGGCATGATTTTGACTTTGGATTTTGCTGGAAATATGGAAAGTTCTTCCTAATGGCCATTTGATGCACTCATAGGTACACGCCATTGCCGACTGTGTAGGAATGCAGCCAACACACATAGCCAGGATTGGCTTCGTGAATGTAAAAAAAAAAAATTGGCTATACGCCTTCTACATCACGAAGCCAGGCGTTCTTACCCAGCAATCTAACTGCGCACGGGTTAGCAGGACTGGAAAATGCCCTGAAATATCACTTTTCTGATAACTCTCGCGACCGACAGCTCCTTCACCACAGCGTATCCTCCTAGGAAAACGTTTAGAATTAGAATGTCTTTTTGATTGTACGTATTTTTACCAAAAAATCCAAAAAAGATCGTAAGAAATTTCCGAAAACTCACCAGTGTTTGTGTGTATCCATGCCTCCTCTTGTCATGCAGATAAGGCATGACAATGGATACACACAAACACTGGCGAGTTTTCGGAAATTTCTTACGATCTTTTTTGGATTTTTTGGTAAAAATACGTACAATCAAAAAGATCAGGGCATTTTCCAGTCCTGCTAACCCGTGCGCAGTTAGATTGCTGGGTAAGAACGCCTGGCTTCGTGATGTAGAAGGCGTATAGCCAATTTTTTTTTTTTTTTACATTCACGAAGCCAATCCTGGCTAAACACACATCCCATACCTAAACTGCATCACTGTGCATTTTTGGCTATATTTAAGTGAAACTCATATATTGCAGTTTACTTAAATCTAAATACTTATGTTGAATAATAGATGATTAAAACTTACCAGTTTGTTTTGTGACCTTTGAAGAGGGTTTCCTGAAATTTTGGGTACTTTTTGTCGATAACTCCTATCGAGACTGTCCCGTCAGCATCCATTTCGTATTTTTCACGATTATGATGAAGGGAGCCCTCAGCGCTCGTAGTGGCACCGGCGCGATCGGTTCGTCGATCTCCTATGAAGACCTGGAAGGGCCAAACTGACGACGTAAAAAAATAAAAAATATTACGTACGTACGTAATAATTACTACGTATGTACGTAATATTTTTTATTTTTTTTACGTCGTCAGTTTGGCCCTTCCAGGTCTTCGTAGAATAGCTTGTGTGCGTAACATTCTGCGTACGTATCTATGGTGCGTAACCATGTAGAGCGGCCTCACTAGTGCGCAACATATTGAGAGCAGTCGTCATCCGTATGGAGGTGTGGGTAACAAGTACGAAAAACAAGGCTGTAAATGTAAGTTTTTATAACTTTCTACATTTTGTATCTTAACGAACTTATAACGTAAAATCTAAAGAGTGATACTTAAGTATCAGTTTGCCCACAAAAACCTCCATTTCAAACAAAATTACATCTGTATCCCCAATACCCAGTATACACACATGTATATGATCCTAATGGTCAATATGACCATTGCTTGCTGATGTGATTTGATGTAGGAGTGAGATTTTTAAGGGCTGAATTTGAAAGCAAGGTATTTAAAATATTTATCTTATTTTCCCCCCATACATTTAGTACGTACGACAGAAAATACCAACTATTTTTGCTATAGGGGTTACCATCCAGGATCAACTAAGATTGTAAAAATTGAATGACTAAAAAAGAGAAAAAAAGAACAAAAATCAGCATTTTGTTTTACCTAGCATTTGTAACTTATATATACATGTATGGGACTACACAATACTAACAATGCATGTGTAGTCCCATCCATACAAGTTACATGCCGAGTTAAAAAAACCCTGATTTTTGTTTTTTTTTTCTCTTTTTTAGTAATTCAATTTTTACAATCTTAGTTGATCCTGGATGGTAACCCCTTTCGCAAATTCCGAGGGTGGGTTGCATGGGTCAAATTATGTGAGAAATGGTGATATTTAGATCTATTTTTTTTGGGGTGATGCCTTCCAATACACAAGGTATATGGATCCCATGTACAGCTCCGTAGGCAAGTACCAGATTGATAAGCCAAGGAGCTCGTACAGCTAGTAAAAGACAACATCTTGAGGCTTGTTTTTTACTAGACCGAAATTTTCTGTCTCCAGTACGTTAGCCTCTTATCTGGGTAGGGTCGGCTACTAGTAGCCGACCCTACCCAGATAAGAGGCTAACGTACTGGAGACAGAAAATTTCGGTCTAGTTTTTTACATCTGTAAAATGTCCGAAAGAAGACTTTTTTTCAATATTTTGACTCGCTTTTTGCATGAATACCTATTTACCTATCGCTATGAAAAAGATGAAAAGTTTGTTTTGTAGTGTGTTTTGTTATATTAGAATTGCGCAGTTACGCATGTGTGCAGACTTGGGCATTCTAGCCATAAATTATTCAGCGTACCAAGAGTGTCAAATGGCAATATGATCTCATTATTTTCTCGAACATTCCTGCAGAATCAAATTTGGAACATTCCGAAGTACTTAAAGTTCTGATGGACAAGTTACATGTAATAGCTCAAGAACTTGCTGAGATGTCACTTCAAACATATTCCTTTTCAGTTTTGGACATACGGGGGGTACTCATCTTTCCAAATGTACGTTGTTTCGAATTTTCGTAATTCCGAACATTTGATGCATTACGGAAGGGAAAACTGGGCCCCATAACCCCTTTACTGAGTTACATGTTGGAAGTTTTTGGAAGTTTGGCGAATTTTTTTTTTTTGTCCCTAACCCCCCCCCACTGAGCGACTTTTTGAGAAGCTGGCGAGACCAAAAAAATACGGGTCTACGTTTTGACAAACTTTCATTTTTGGGCCCCCTCTTTTACTCAATCCTGCATCCGCCCCTGGGTTTAGACTGGGTTTAAAGGGAGCGACAAGTCGCAATCTATGGGCGGTTTTACAGTTGGCTGCTCCTTTCTCTGGATCAAAGTTCAAAGCGACTTCAATTTATCGCGCGCAGCTAATAAAAGTTCGCACATTGACCCAAATTTGAGTAAACAAGATCGCACGTTCTTTATTCCAGTATTTGAATCTCATTGGTCGGTTACGTATGTAGGGATTTGAGTTAACAATCACGCGAGGAATTCGGCAATAACATTCCTTCGGTAGCGCACGATTGGACCCGATTGTATCCGAATTTCCCCCGAGTCAGGCCAACTGGTCAGGCCCATGGATTACGACTTGCCACTCCCTTTAAACCACACTTAGACTGCAGTTTAAGTTGAACCGCAGTTCCGAAATACGGGCCTATGGGTCAGAGAACTTTGTCATGTTTATGCTCATGTTTATTTCATGCTTGTCCATTACATTTTTCACCTGCCAGTAATGCCCAGTATGTACATGTACCATCTCCATCCAAACCACTTGTTTGTTTTATCATCCCATTGTCTGTGCCATCCACACTCAATGTTGAGTCACTGTTCTATGTACATGTGTATGTGCAGTGTATACACTCATTGTGCATGTATTCAAGCTATATATACACACACACTACATGTGTCATGTTCATTGTCAAACACATGACATAATGTTATCCCTCTTTATATTCCACATACTAAGAATCTTGCTGTTAGATTGGTCAAAAGGTAATCATGTGATAAAACGTAGTTTTCCAAATCGATCGACCCGAGAAGAAAAGTTTGTGACCTTGACGGAATAGTACGGTACTTATGTGTTTTGCTGATCTCTTCAGTCCATTACAGAGTCACAATGCGTTATCAATATTTTGGGTACGCGCGAAATGAAAGTGTGTGACCTCTACGAATAGTCAAAATGAAAAGTGTGTGACCTTTACGAATAGCTCCATCTAGGCATACTAAAATAAGCGCGCATTGCCCAATCCCACGCTTAAAATGATAAAACAGTTGTGTGCACTAAGGTACATGTAGGGGTACGGTTTATGGTGCTTTTAACATATTTTGTGAATTCGGGCCTAAACATCTTTTTCAAGAAGTAGACAATAATTCTCTTTCTCGTACCAGTTAAATGTTTCAGATGTGGAATATAAAGCAAATAATCACCTTTTGATTTCGGACGATGAGATGTACTATCACTTCTTCAGCGATCTGAATGTATAACGCTGTCTTTCCTCAGCTTCGCTTCAGAAAGATAGCTACATCCAGATCGCCTCGGAAGTGATAGTTTGTCCCATCACCTTTACCAACAGTAATTAGTTGCTTACTATAGCTAGCTCTCACTTTACATACTTTTATTGTTGAAGAATAAAGTGGAACAAGTTGCATGTGCTTTCAGACCCAGGCCATGGTAGTTGTTATCCAGATCTTGAGAGTGATGTACATGTATCTATTTACCTGTGTAGTTGAACCCTAATTCATGTGAATAAGCCACCCTACTTCTTTATTAGCCACCCTACAATATTTGTTTGAAATTTACTGTTACTGTTAGAATATCAGGAATAATATGCTAACTTATCATTTTCATTTCAGGAATGCATCAAACCAGTCAAGGTGGAAAAAGTAGCGGGTAAACCAGGAGCCATTCGAATCGAAGATGATGGCAGCTATGTGCAATTAGATGATGTAAGTTGGCAGAGTTTTTGTTAGGCAGTATGTATGTTTAAAAATAAGCTATTAAACATTGTATGGGTCTATTACGATTTCCAGTAATATGAGACTATGGTGCTAAAATGTAATATCAATGATTTGACAGTAGATCTACATTGTTTATATTAAATGAAGGAAGAGAAGGCATACTTCTTTTATCATTTGGTTGAGCAGTATATGTTATGAGAGAAAAAGAAACAGAAACTCAAACAATAATTTATTTATTCTGGACTACCATAAAAGAGCTTCCGAAACAGGCCTACACCTAGTGGCCTACCCAAGATGGACATTTTAATATAATTTTTCATTCCTAACTGCAGACCGAACAGTCCATTGGATTTATTGAATTCAATTCTTCTGAATATCATAAAATGGTTATGATATCAGTTGCATTTAATCTAAGCATAACCCTTTCAAGACAATTGACCACATTTTGTGGTTTGGCTCAATAATTGTTGATTCAGAGCGCTAAAAAATATACCAGATGCATGAGTAGGAAGAGCAAATATTTCTGCACACACTATATGATATGTCCATTTTTGTCTTCTGAATATCATAAAATGGTTATGATATCAGTTGCATTTAATCTAAGCATAACCCTTTCAAGACAATTGACCACATTTTGTGGTTTGGCTCAATAATTGTTGATTCAGAGCGCTAAAAAATATACCAGATGCATGAGTAGGAAGAGCAAATATTTCTGCACACACTATATGATATGTCCATTTTTGTTGCATGACCATATTGCGTTTAATGCCAGGAAAATTTAAAAACAAGAATAAGCTTCAAAATCCTTAAGTTGGCAACTCTTTGAGAGGTTCAAAATCATTTTTTAAAATCAATATTGGCAGTTTTTCAACTTTTTGACAAAATTACTATCCATGTAGATCTATATTGTTTTCAAAGACATTACACCTTATTAGAACCATGTAGCACTATAATAAAGATATCCTTGTTGCCAATTTGAAGAATAAAACGTGATCAATTTAGCCCTTAAATAATTCCTGTCCTGAAAAGGATAAGCTATATAATTCTCACGTATTTGAAAAGTAATGATCAGCTATCATTCATCATTTATGCCATGCAGTATGGAGGGTCCAAGAAGTTAGAGAAGGCTCAAATAACTTTGAACGACTGCCTGGCATGTAGTGGTTGCATCACATCAGCTGAGAGTGTTCTTATTACACAACAAAGTCAGGAGGAACTCTTCAGAGTGCTGGAGGAAAACAGAAAACTTGCTGCAGTAAGTTGACAATAAACTAAACCCCTACCATGCCGTGGGCGGCAAATCCCGCCCCAAAATTTGAGTGTTGAACATTTTGTTTAGGCTGAGAATGGCGTGAAATTTCTTCCTCATACAGAAACCTGTGCCTGCAATATAATGCTTATTCCTATGCAATATATCTTTGCCCAGTTTGCTCAAGAAAAATCTCATTGAAAGTTAATGTTTAATTCTTGTAAGTTCATTTTTGATAATTGCTCAAAAATCTGGTGGCATGGAAGGGGTTAAATAGAATAGATACATGATACCCATATTCCATATCAATATTCTCTAAACAACAAGACTATGGCTGGGAAATTGTTTGTGTAGATTATTGTATCATTGGCAGTGGTGTAGATGTAGATGATTCAGTACTTTCAGTCTTTTTGTCATTTTGATCACAGCTATGTGGTGTGTATGTTGTGAAAGATAAAATTTTGATTTTGATTGAGTTTTACGTATCATCACCTTTGTTATCATTATGGGGGCACCACTGATGATATTTTGAGCACCTCTTGAAGTTCCTGCCATCTTGTTCTGCCTATGCTGACAGGATAGGCCTGTCCATGATTTGATATTGTCGTCTTTTCTGCTGTTTCCCTTTTCTCACTATGAACATGGCAAACAAAGAAGCGGACAAAATATACAGCTCCTCATTGTACCTTCCACACTGGTTCTGGTAGACAAAAGAACATCCCTTCATTGCTATTATGTAAAAATATGTAGAACAGGTGTACATGCATATTCACCTGTTCTACTTATTTTACATAATAGCAATGAATGGATGTTCTTTTGTCTACCAGAACAATTGTGGAGGGTACAATGAGGAGCTGTATATTTTGTCCGCTCTCATTTGTCATCGTGTTCATAGTGTCTGCTCCTTCCTGGTACAGTGCCTTGTAAAATGGTTCTTACAATTTTGTTTTACTGGGTAACATGACTATATTATTTCAAGGTTTAGGATTAGGAGAAGGTATAGTGTTGTGGTCTGAATTAATTACTGATACACACATATTTTGTTGCCTTGTTTGTTTGTTTTTAAGTGATAAAATAATTCAAAATTCAGAACATTATTTTAAGAATAGTATTCAAACAAACTTCATAAAACTTACTCCATAAAACTTACTCCAATTAAATTTGGCAATATCCAACCTTACAATGTGAAAACCTCAGTCAAGGACAACCGTTAAGTTATTAATGATCGAAAGTGTCAAATATTTATTTTAAACCTGGTGCTTGCAGTGCCATTTTTGAACTAAAATTCCTGGTATTTCAGTTTCATAAACTACTTTTGCTCAACCACCTTACTTTTCAATCACAAGACAATAAAGTGGAGTATGTAAGCTTTAATTTGATACCAAATTTGTAGTCATTTGCCAAACTTTGACAAAGTTTAACATTTTTCAAAATACTGGATATTGCATTAAAATGTGAGTTTCCCTATTAGCTTTGTACAAGAGGTGCCACTTCCAGCACCACTTCCAGCACCACCCCTAGTCCTCTAAGTTTAGAATGTAATAACTCCAATTCTATATATATATCCTACGTCAATGAAATTTTGCAAGGCAAATGGCATGGTAATAGACCTTCAAAATAATATCAAATTTGTTGGAATAGCTCTTATGTTTAAAAAAAAAAATCCAACATTATTTCAGCATGAAATCAAAACGTGTAACTGCACCATCTTTTTTTTTTTTTTGGGGGGGGGGGGGGTGGGACCAGTTCATGACACATGACCACAGTGAAATCACATGGCCTACTCACACCAACCAATATACAGTGTGAGTCAATAAAAAGGAAGCCCAGATTCAACCCTAAATATTGTTGGAAATTAGTACATATTGATTTTAATCATTTTTCCTTTAATTTGACACCTTGATCAATAATATCCCACCATGGACAGCTGAACAATAGCATTTTTTGTGATTCATGTCAAATTTACCTCTGCCCAAGTTTTCAATGAAACGGATGGTTGACCCAAGGTTGGTTGAATGGTCTCCATTGCAGTTGAATGCACGCACAAAATAATTTGAAAGTAACTCGTGAACACCATTCAGCCGAAACTTGGGCAAAGACGAAAATTGGCCAGTGCTCCGTCATCCATGATTGCATCAACTATCATACAATTATAATACATTTCAATGATTTTAATTGGTTATTAAGATATTGGGGCTTGGCTATGAGTTTCCTGTTTATTGATTCATGCTGTATATCGATATTTGTCAAACCCCAAAACCTGACTACATGTAGGTAACACTGAAACATCACTGTTACTGCTTTTTTGCATCAATTCAAGAAATTTAATGCCCTTGGCATGACAGGAGTTTTACTAGAATGTTCCAGAACTTCCAAGCATAGACATTTATCATTAACACTGTTAGTACCGACGTGTCACGTCATACTGGCCAAGTTGTCGAGGTTGCTGGTTCGAAACAATTTTGTGCGAAACAATTGCTTGCTAATCACACCAGCACCAAGCACTGAACTTGCCCTGCTCCAGCCTGCTGCTTGAATGATTTCGCAGTGAACCTCCACGCGGGCTCTGTTGTTTGGAACCAGTATCCCGGACGACGAGCGAATATGACGTCAGCACTTCGGTATTCTATAGCAGTATGAATGCTGTATTAAAGCAGATAATCATTTCTCTGTTTTTGTTCTATTGATAGAATGGAGAAGTTAGCAAACAGATGACAGTGATTGTAACTATCTCACCTCAGTCTAGAGCATCACTAGCAGCCAAGTATAAACTATCTCTTCCTGATACAGCAAAGAGGCTGGACACGTTCTTCAGGGAACTAGGTAAACATGCAATGTTTTCTTCCATTGCAACAATTTTCTGTTCCTATTACAGATGTATTGATTGGTTAAAGGGAAGGTTGAGTTCTGGGAAAGGTCAAGAATACTTTGTGAGCTTTCTCATTCATTTTATGTCAGTTTGGAAGAACATCATAGTAGAAATGTCCCCTAAAAGGATTGCTCTTCAAATGCCCTCATATTAGAAATATGATGAGAAGTATCTGAAATGTTTGGGCTGAACATTCATGCTCTATGTGTGTATAGTCCCATATACCCATTTATGTGTCTAGTGCATGTGCTTTTCAGCAAGTTTGGGTCAATTTCTTATTTAGACATGATCAACCTTTCCAAATTGCTTTGGGATAATTTATTCACAATGTAATCGCATGACCAGAACTCAACTTTATCTTTAAAGCACTTTTGGTCCTAATCTTTAAAGGGAAATCCAACCTTAATTTTTTCTATTGATATCATATGAAGCGTAACTTGCTGATTAATTTGATACCAAATAGATTGTGTCCGTTTTTTAATATTTTTTATTTGGTTTATTCCCCTACGCATATCCCACACAGGGGGCAACTCTCCAGTAATCGCGCGATCCCCAAAATCACACCCGGAGGAAAGGACTCTTTTTGTTCGGATTGCGCGATACGGAGACACCAACAAAAATCGGGTTAAGTTCTATTACGTTTCTCTGAATACTTTTCTTTAAATACTGTAAAAGTGGAAATTTTTCGTGCTCGGCCGAGTAAAGTGAATTTCAAGCGTTTTTAATTTTGCGACGCGCTAGGCTCGAGGGGCAAAAGAATACATAAACAAAAATATTTGCGTGTTTTTATTTTCGCGCACATTTCATGCTGCGCGAAAAGCGCGGAAATTTCCACACCGCGAAATATTCCACGTTTACAGTGTTGCTCTGAATATTTAGATTGTTCACTTTTTGAAAAAGCAAGGCCACAAATCAATAATTAATTCAGAGCACAACAATTGTCATTGTGTGTTGCAGTTGAAATTCCAGAACACCTTTTTAACCCAGAGTCATGAATCATTAATGACACTGGACCGCAAAAGGTTGGGAGAAATGACAGCTGCAACACACAATGGCAATTGTTGTGTTCTGAATTAATTACTTACACACAGATTTTGTTGCCTTGATTTTTCAAAAATTGAAAAATCTAATTATATATTCAGAGCAATACTTTAAGAGAAGTATTCAGAGAAATGTGATGAAACTTGCTCCCAAACAATTTTACATCCTTCAACTTTACAATGTTAAAACCTCAGTCTGATACGATGTATAATTTTTGAGTTAACAATCAAATATGTCCAAAGTTTTTTTTAACACCTAGTAATAGTGGAGAGTCGCGCTCTAAAAAAATAATTTAAAAAAAGGAAAAAAAGATAGAATCTAGACTAGGGATTGTCCACAGATACGTCATTCGTTGACTAAGTTCACTGCAAACATGGAAAATGGTGGCCCCCATGCATGTGCAGCAGACGACGGGCGAAAGACGTGTTTGGGGGATCATCATTCTATAACTTTCTCCAAAGCTGTCCAATTCTGCTAAATTTGGTATCAAATTAACCAGCAAAATTAAGGTTGGATTTCCCTTTAAGCACATTTGAAATAGTATCAAGTGTGAGATAGTTCTTACAGTCTTGTTTACGTTAACAAAATAGAGTTAAAGATGGTGCTGATTATCACTTTTTGTGTCATCCAAGTGCATAAAGATGGCCATTCTTACTAGCCAAAATGTACATGTATTGTACATGTAATATGTATGTTACATTGTTTTAGGACTAGCTGGTCATGCCAAACGATACTTATGATTGTGTAAAACAAAGGCGGTGAAGAGGAATGCAAAATGTCACTACATGTATTTAGAACAGCTATGTTGATGCTGATATCTACTACATTTGTGGGGCAAGTCTAGCTATTTTGTCCCATATGTTACCTACCACCTCTAAGATTTTAGTTTATCTGATGATTGTATTGATTTCGGAAGCTTGGATCAGACCAAATATCAAGTAAAACAATACTTTTTAGTCATTTTATTTTCATACAATACCATAATACGTGTTCGCTAGAGAAAGTTTCCCCGTACTGCACATGTGTATGTGTATTGCGGGGAAACTATGGTCCCAGCAATAGACCTGTTCACAAAGTCATTCAAATTTATGGATGTTTCTTTCCTGGGGGACCTAGTAACAGGTATTCCATTAAACCTGTTCCTGTAAAAGTGGACATTTTCACGCGATTAATTTTTTGCGCTCGGCCGAGTAAGGTGAATTTCACATGTTTTTATTTTCGCCGACACGCTAGGCTCATGGGCCAAAGATTACATAAGCAAAAAGACATGTGTTTTTATTTTCGCGCAAATTTCATGCCGTGCGAAATGCGCGAAATATTCCACGTTTACAGTATTAATGAATGAACTACAATACTTGGAATCCAGTTTGTACATTGCTTGTTGCTATGTCTGACAAGCCTCAAACATGCTTTCAGGTTGTCAAGAACAACCTTTGTTTTAAAAGTATGCATAAAATTTGAATATATTTGTGAACAGGTCTATTGCACAGTAGTGATTTTGAGTCATTTGAATTTGCACGCTACAACACGGTGGAGAATATTGGCAATGCCAGCAAAACGCATTTTTTTCATCAAATTACTTGTCAAATCGTGGATATCGGACCCCGGCTGGTGAGGTAAAAGATTTTTCTTAATATTGAACTACAAATTTTCATATTTCCTTGTTCCGTTTAAAAAAAAAAATGGAACAAAACTGGAGAAGATTCTGACTTTAGTAGATAGATAGCTGGTGTTAATGGGGCACCAAATGACTAAATATCTTGGACATGCCCTTTTCTATTCCTGTAGGCGTCCATCATGTGTTGGATGAGACCTTTGCAAGAGACTTCAGTCTTCTAGAGAGCCAGAGAGAGTTTATTCAGAGATTCAACAATCAAGCCACAAAGGGATCACTCCCAATGCTAGCATCAGCTTGCCCAGGTATTCAAAAAAAAAAAAGAATTAATGATCTCTACATGTATGCTTCTGAGTCATGGTATTTAGTCGTTTTCATTAAAGGTTGCCTGGGGAATTTCATTATTAAAGGGCATAATCATATGCCACCTTGCTCTGAGAAAAAGCAAAAGAAAAGAATAAGACCAGTGAAAGTTGTAACACAAATTGTGAAGACATTAAGAAAAGTTGAATCTTCAAAATTCAAGATTCACAAATATTATTATGTATGAAAATGAAATCCTTGAAAACTTTACTATTTTGTAAAACACAGTAGTTAAAAAATAGATACATATTTGTACTTATTAATTTATGTTTTTCGGACTGCAGACTTATCTGTTCCTTTGAGGACAGGATTACATGTTAGCCATGACATAAACAACTAAGGAAAAGTTACTGTGGAAAATAAAGAAAGTATTTTGTTTTAGTGTTCATTCACACACTTGCCTACTGTTGTTATTGTTTATGTTGTTCATTTAAGTGATATTTTGTTTATGTAGTGAATTTTGAATCTTTATTGTGTTCACCAAAGGTATTTTGATTGTATATCATTCCTGTTTGAATTGCTCCTCAGGATGGGTATGTTATGCTGAGAAGACGCATGGATCATACATCTTGCCTTACATCAGCACGACCAAATCACCACAGCAGATCATCGGCTCTCTCGTCAAGGACTACGTAGCACAGTCACTACACGTCAAGCCTGATCGTATCTACCATGTTACCGTAATGCCTTGCTATGATAAGAAGCTTGAAGCCTCAAGGGATGACTTCTATGACGATGTGTACAGGACAAGAGATGTTGATTGTGTCATTACATCAGGTAAGAACTTGTTACTAATTGATGGATAACCCCAAGAATGTTGGATTATTTTGATGGTCTCTCAGCCAGGAGGGGTGTATTTTGCTGTACCTTGCTATGATAAGAAACCTTAAGCATTGAGAAATGACTTCTACATGATGATGTGTACAGGACGAGAGACGTTGATTGTGTCATTACATCAGGTAAGAATGTGTTATTAACCCGTCGACTGCTGAATTCTGTCATTCCTGTAGGCGTTATACAGGAACAACCTGGCTTCTATAAGCAATGGGTTATTAGCTTGATCTACCCCTTTCACATACCATGGGTGGTAAATTACACCAAAGGGTAATCACTGTTTAAGTTCTACAGATGTCATTACAGAACCATTGACTATAATATACTTTGCATTTTAATATTTATTTTATTTTGATTGTATTTTTCCAGGTGAGGTTGATGCCATGCTTGCCAAAGAACAAGTATTGTTGTCAGAAATTGAGCCACAAGAGTATAAAGAAGTGTAAGTATACATGCATTTGTAATTACTGGAAGGTACTAATCAATTTATATTTGGCTGTGCTCCAAAATACAAAAGGTAATGAATGTTGAGCCAATCAAGAAATATTTTCGAAAGATTGAAATTTATAGAGAATTACAGCTATTTCGTCTGCCTGTGTTTACTTTATGCATTATTTTAACTTCTATTTTTCTGATTTGTTTTTTCATGCATTTTACTGTATATTTTTGTCCAATTAAAAACCTCCCAGCTGCGGTATACGTTTTTTATTCACTGTCCATCTTTAGCTCAGAATTTTATATAAACTTTTTTGTAATATAAAATTGTTCGTGAAAAATAATTTGGGTGTATCATCTGTTAGAAATAAAGAACTTTGATTAGCTATATCAACTGAATGATTTCTTAAAACTACAAATTACACTTGTTCAAGTCAAGAAAAAAAAAATTATCTCATTACTGTTTGTGTGTATAATATGCAGGTTTCCATTTTCTGAGGCTAGTTCCGTTGTTAGTCATTCTGGAGGTGGATCTGGTGGATTTCATGAACACATTCTACGCTATGCTGCCAAAGAACTGTTCGGCAAGGATCTAGGTGAATTGCAATACAAAACCATGAAGTAAGTCCGCATTGGCATGTGGTGTACTAAATCATTCTCCTAATGAATAATTTAACAATTACAATCCTGTTTCATCGCTTCCATACTCTTGTAAGCTGACCTATTTTCTATCTCTTTCTCTGCACTGCTCTATACATCTTCTCTAACAGATCAAATTAAACTCTTGCTCTCCTAAAGTAAAACATGCTACAGTCTAACTGAAGAAAGGGAGATGAAAATAAAATAGTCTTCACTAGACGAGATCCTGAGTTGCACTGACTTTACTAACATAAATTCAATTTGAACAGTACAGATATCCACATAAATTACATCATTAATTAAACAACCAATCAGCAATAAGAAAAATGGAATTGTCAACAGAAATGGACTAACCCAGAGAGAAGCAAGAACCAATAATCAGCATGGAAGGATGGTCATGAGATGTTCTGAATATGAATGAGAATGTAACAATAGAAACATGTGGAGTGGAGGTGGAATGTAAAAGGAAGTATGTGAGATGGAATGGAATGGGAGAAACCAGGTGTGGCTGTGGCAGTGACATGTGAAAGTGGAGAGAGGAAATGAAGGTCATGAGTTGAAATGTAAATAAACAGGCAAAATGTAAACAAAGGAGTATGGGACAGCAAAATGTAAAACAGCAAAGTAAAATACATACTGCAAAATTCAACTGTTACACTCTCATGACACAGCTTATTGTAAAACCAGAAACTTTTGTGACTTGAAAGTTTTACAAATTGTTCATACAGGCAGGTTTTACAGCAAGACACTTTAAATTGTAAAATATCCATGTTGTGATTTCATGGCATGGAACTGGCAAGAATCTCAACCACTTGCACAATTTGCAAAAAACTTGCAATATGTTTCTTGTACTATGTACGGATGTTCTTGACTGAATAAATGATATGAATAATTGTATGGGTGTACTGAGCTATGCAGCATAATCCTGGAACAAAAATTCTGAACAAAATATTCTTTTTCTCAGATCGTTACAAACTAAAAAGTTCTTATCATCCTTGGAGGTGTCGTGGTATAGTGGTTCATTCACTTGACTCTCAATCCAAGGGTTGAGGGTTCGAATCTCAGCCCGGCTCTAGCGTCTTTTGGCAAGACATTAATCCACATTTGCCACTCTCCACCCAGGTGTTAAATGGTTACCTGGCAGGATTTATTCCTTGAAATGTACTGTGCGCTGATTATGGCTGCCGGAGCTAAAGCCAGGGTAATAATATCCAAAACCCTTTGGAAGCGCGTAGGGACGTTATATCATAATGTGATATGCGCTATACAAGAACAGTATTATTATTATTATTGATCACCCATTGCAGGAACAAAGACTTCAAGGAGGTTGTAGTGGAATGTGATGGCCAACCTCTGTTGAGGTTTGCTCTGGCATATGGCTTCAGGAACATACAGAACCTGGTCCAGAAGATTAAGAGAGGAAAGTCACCCTACCACTTTGTTGAAGTCATGGCATGTCCAGCAGGTATCAACTCATTGTCTTCATATTTCTGGGCCCTGTAATACAAAGGTTTGCAATCAGTTGCACACTTGAAATGGTTAATGGTCAGCCTATTGAACTATATTTCCGTGTATCGATGATCTTTATTGGCCATTGCCATTTTGCATTTGATTGCAAACCTTTGTGTTACGGGGCCCTGGTTGAGTTAACTTGAATTTAATTGTTGATAAGAAATTTCATGAATGTCAATTACAATATCACCAAGAAAAGCATAGCCTTAACCCATTCCATGCCACCAGACTTTTGAGCAATTGTCAGAAATGAATTTTCAAGAGTTGAATATTAACTTTCAATGAGTTTTTTCTTTAGCAAACTGGGCAACTATATATTGCATATGAATAAACATTATATTGAAGGCACAGGTTTCTGTATGAGGAAGAATTTTCAAACCATTCTGAGCCTAAACGAAATGTTCAGCACTCACATTTTTGGGCGGGATTTGCCGCCCACGGCATGGTAGGGGTTAAGATATCTTGTTTAAAGTCCATTGCTCATTGGTACTTTATATTACTAGTGAAAAGAATATCCTGAGTGGTAAATATGGCCTGTAGTCTTGAAAGTGGCTTAAGTTAAGCCTGGCTTTACTTAGGCCACTAAGTTATGGAAGGCCAATTGTCAACCCCTAAGTCCTGGATAAGTTATTATATTTATGTAACAAAATAATGAAACAAAATTATTTTCTGGCATGAAATGAGCATCAGAAATCAATTCAATCGTGAGGTTTTTGTATTTGCATTTAGTTCCAGAACTAGAGGGAGTCTATGGTGATTTTGTAGGATTAAAAGTGGGTGACATTTGGCTCTCCATAATTCAATGGCTGAATCTACACACTTAGGTAGGGGCTTATAGTTAGGCACCTTTCCAGAATACGGGCCTATATCTTTAGTAGTTATTATACCCCCGCCAAACGAAGTTTGAAGGGGGTATATAGGAATCAGTCGACGGTTGGGCGGTCGGGCGGGCGGGCGGGCGGTCCGTTGCAAATCTTGCGGATCGAACTACTTTCTCAGTTTTCGACCAAAGCTCATGAAATTTGGTACACACATTGGTCTTACTGGGAAGATGTGCAAGACATATTTTTCGGATGAGTCGGAATCTGCGTTGCCATGGTAACGGCATATTTATGGCAGAAAATCAAAGAAACACCTTGCGGATCGAACTACTTCCTCAGTTTTTGACCGAAAGTCATGAAATTTGGTACAAACATTGGTCTTGGTGGGAAGATGTGCAAGACATATTTTTTGGATGTGTCGGAAGCTGCGTTGCCATGGAAACGGCATATCTATGGCAGTAAATCAGGGAAAAATCTTGCGGATCGAACTACTTCCTCAGTTTTCAACCAAAAGTCAAGAAATTTGGTACACACATTGGTCTTGGTGGGAAGATGTGCAAGACATATTTTTTGGATGTGTCGGAAGCTGCGTTGCCATGGAAACGGCATATCTATGGCAGTAAATCAGGGAAAAATCTTGCGGATCGAACTACTTCCTCAGTTTTCGACCAAAAGTCAAGAAAGGCAGTTGTCACGGGGCGGGGGTATTAATCATCATCTTCAGTGATATTTCTAGTTACATCTGGCATATCTCAAAAACACTTTTGATGGATTTAGGCCATTTTTCCTCTCTTGTAGTCATTTACAAGATATGCAAGGACTTAAAGCAAAGGATGGACTTGATTGTTTTAGACCCCATTTACACCAAGCTTTAGGCCGGCCCTAGGCCGGCCTAAAAGCTTGGTGTAAATGCAAAGCCGGCCCGAGGCCCTCCCAAATTTGGGACTACCTCTGGAGGTAGTCTCGGGTCGGCCCGAGGCCGGCCTAAATTTGGTATACATGTAAATGGAAAGGAGGCCTTGGGCCCCCAATTTTGCGCGCGATGCGACGCTGTTATGTAACAACAAACAAAACGCGCAAAGTACATCCGGAGTATCTGGCGTGCAAGCATCAACTGAACTAACCTCCGACATAATTATTGTATTATAAATTTGATAGAGATATCAAAACAGACAATATTCCTGAACTATCACCTTCTTAAAACTTGGAAAAAACGACGTTGTAAACACAGCAACCACTGAGGACGCGGAGTCGGGGAGTATGAAAAGACAACAAATCGCACGCGCGCGCGAAAGAAAAAAAATGTTTTGTTTACATGTAGGGTGACATGTGCGGTGAGTTTGGGAAAGGAGGCCTTAAAATGCCGGCCCAATATTCGGTGTAAAAGCAAAAAGTTGCGGGCCTCGGGCCGGCCTAAATTGGAGGCCCGAGGCCGGCCTCGGGCTGGCCTTTTGGTGTAAATCGGGTCTTAGGTACACATAGTGCAAAAATATTCTTTGGAAGCACCGTTAACCTGATCTTTATGTGTTCTTGATCAGGTTGTCTGAATGGAGGAGGGCAGATCAAGGCCGAGGAAGGCATCCCAGCAAAGGAACTCCTCACAGAAGTGGAAGAACTCTACAACTCTGCTCCTACAAGACGACCAGAGGGGAATGAACTGGTCCAGACCCTGTATGAGGAGTGGCTTGGAGGAGTGGGCAGTGAGAAAGCAAGGACTACGTTGCATACGCAGTATCATGAGGTGGAGAAGAACACTAATGCACTCAACATCAAGTGGTAGAACTGGAAGATGAATCCATTGTCATGGTAACCCTTATGGAGAATAAGATGGTACAGACACTGTATGAGGAGTTGCTTGGAGGAGCGGGCAGTAGGAAGGCAACGATGCTGCATGCGCAATACATGTACCATGACTTCGAGAAGAACACTAATGCACTCAATATCAAGTGGTAGAACAGCAACAAGGATGTGTTGTCATGGTAACCAAAGAAGAATAGGAAATATCTGAGGAGGAGGAAAAGGGTTGGTTTGTATACGTCTCTGTAATGCTCAGGGAAATACATGTCTGTTTATGTTTATTATGTATATATTTTGTCAGGTCTCCACAGTAACTTGTTGCACAAGGCATGTGGATTGAAATTTTAGATGTCTGCATGATTGCATAAGCTCCCTATTTGGATTTTTTTTTTTTTTTTGGGGGGGGGGGGCTGTGAAAGTTTGTACTCACTCAAATTTGGCGCGCCTTCTTGCTGCGATATAAATAGCGTGGGAGTAGGGGAGGGAAGAGACAACAGAAACCATGGAAACAAATGCACAAAGCAGATGCGATGCAGTCTTGCTGCTGTATGAAATCTATCAGGTGTTATAGAAGCGGATATATTGACCCCGACTAAGCCACGACTAAGCCCGCTTTGGCAGTGAATATGAAAACAGTATGACTTATTTTCAGCCATGACACAAAATCAATTCAAAATGTAAGATGTAAATTTCTCTTTTTACATGTAAATCAATAATCATAATTTTGCTTAAAACTGACATTTTTAAAAATAATACTTAGTATTGAACTGTTGAATAGCTCCCTTTGTACAGTTATTATATTCCTTTCGATTGTTAGAATCCACCTGTTCCATGCATTTTCCACACTTTCTCCTCTTTTATCATCCTCAAACTGTTCCTGTACAGCACATCAATGTTTGCATGCTCCCTTTCCTTGGTCAGACCATGTCTGTGACCTTGATTCTTCTGGTACCTAACTCATTTGTCAATAGTTGACAGGAAACACCAGGCTGGATGTTCATTGTCTCTAATTAATACTTTCAATAAGCTTCTGTACCCATCACTGAAGTTGCAGACAGCAGTGGCTGCACAGACTCGCAGAACAGTTCTCCCAACATTCACTCTCTTATTAAAGGGATCCTGGACCATATGACATTGTTCAGATTCTCATTAGCATTTTATGTCAGACACTGTATGCTTCGCTCAAGTTTTGCTCCAGTAGGAAGATCTTCATAATGACCCTTTATCACACCAACAGCAGCTGGAGAAATTCCATGCTTGTATTTGTAGGATTTTTTTCCCTGTGATGTTGGCCACATCTTGCTTGTAGCCAAACCAGCTACCGATTCTGTCTGGACAGTATTGATGTTGGGGGTTTTCCTCTGTGGAGGCAACGTATTAGAGGGAAGCTTTGATGTCACGTTTCATTTGGTCAGGGTTTCCCTTGTTCGAACGCACAGCTATGCTGTGTGGGGGTGTCTAAGACCCGATTCACATTCCCAGTAAGACCGATCTTGGAGGAATGGGTCATGAAGAACAGTTTGATTGATCTCCATTTAACTTTCTCTTTTGCCTTTGGCATTTATTGAACTGTGTTTTTTCCTTTGATATCATGAAATCATAATCATCTCCATTACAATACTTTGCTATCATACCCCCCCCCCCCTATATTCTGGATGCATATCGAGTGGAAATAAAGTTGTCCTATTGTTCATCACTATGTTCTAAACTGACTGAAAACAGGGAATGGAATTTTTCAAGCAATTTGATTATCATTTTGTTACTTTTCATAGAAATGTCTAACCATGTATTTGTTTTTCTTTGTTCTGTATTATGATAAGACATATAATCACCTCAGAAAACTTTATGATTCATTCAATGGTAATGATTTAAGAGGATAGGGTATAAAATGGTTTCATATCAAGTTCTTTGTGGATTTAACATCTGTCTGTGCATTTTGATTTGATTTGACTTGAAATTGTTTTATTCAATATAAATTCATCGCAGCTAAAAAGCTGAACTCAGATTCTCAGGTTGCATTCGGTAAAACTATAAAAAAAAAATACATGCATGGTAAATGTGAATATACAATAATACTGACAAATAAAAATATATTAAGAAAGAAGGTGTAAATTAAACAATACAATATAAGTGATAATTAGTGGTGTTTGTAGCAAACTGTCAACATAATCTCTGAGAAATGAAGATGAGGTAATAAAATGCCTAATGCATTTCAAGTCTGGTAACTTAATCTTTAGAGAGAGGAAAAAACCCCACACCATCAAAAACAATTTTCATCAAAATGTGAAAATAAGAAGTAAAGAAATATTAGGATAAATAGTTAATAATCAAGGAATGAAATAATTATCAAGGAATTACACCATGTGTGTAACTGATTGATTATCCATTCCTGCATATGTTCACTAGTCTTACTCACAAGTCATCTTTACCTTTATTTAGAGTGCTGGTTTGGTATTTAAACTAAATTCAATATCTCTTTGCAGTAGTAATATTTAAAGCTGGTATTTGGTTGAAGTATATTGGCATGGAATCCTTAACCCTTGCAGCAAAACATAATTTGGTGATTGTTCCCATTTTAAATTGCAATGAGATTCCATACATATATAGGATTATTGATACATGTTAATTTAAATTGTAAATATGAAAAGATGAATTTTATTAAAATATATATGAAACTATTATGTAAATTTGAACTTTCATGAGTATGTGATATTAAAATAGTTTATATACAAACAGTTATGGAGGATATAGGTAGTACAGGGAGAAGAGATAGATTGAGAGAGAGAGAGGGAAAAGGTTATGGAGAATTTGGGAAAGAGAGAGATCGAGAAGGAGAGGGGGTGAGTGCACAAACAGAGGAAGAGAGAGAGAGAGAGAGAGAGAGAGAGGGGGGGGGGAAGTAGTGTTAAAAGGAGTGTATCCCTATACAAAGCTCTTAAAAAATTGTGATATTTGGCATGGATCAGCATAATATGATATCATACTGTTCACTATATTTGTAAATGATCTTCCAGGTGTCATGAATAAATGTCAGATTAACCTTTTCAGGCTCGGAGCTTCGTTCTTGAACTACATGTATATTTCTTTTGTAACTCGGTTTTCTGCCATTTTAATTATTTTTTATTTTTTATTTTTTTAAAATTTTGTTCCAATTGCTTTTTTGTTTTTGTTTTTTGTTTTTGTTTTTGTTTGTTATTTTTGCTCAATGATTTTGTCTTTAATCATGTAAATCACTTGTATTTGTTGTGATTTCTGTTGATTTCCTAATAAAAACACACACACAAAAAAAAGATTATGCTGTATGCAGATGATGCCGCAATCATGTACAGTGGGGTAGATGCAAATGAAATTGAAATGGTTCTAAATGGCGAATTACAAACAGTGCGAACTTGGCTCAAAGAAAATAGATTAACACTCAATGTAGACAATTTGTGTTTTTCGGATCTCCTCAGAAGCTTACAAAACTTGATCAATCAATTCATTTGACTGTAGGCAATCAGATTCTAAGTCGGGTACAGACATTTTAACCCATAGACTATGGGAATCGGGTGGCTCCTGTATTGAGCCTATGAGAGTTACAGAATTCAGTAGTCAACGGGTTAAATACCTTGGAGTGTGGCTGGACCAATCTCTAGATTGGAGAGAGCATATCAAATACACAAGCAAAAAAATCAGTGGTAGGCTAGCTCTACTGAGCCGTCTAAGATACCTACTAACGTTAAAAACGGCTAAGATGTTGGCAAATGCTTTGGTGTTACCACACTTTGACTATTGTAGCATAGCGTGGTCACATTGCAATCAAACTACGAAGGATATTCTGATTAAACAGCACAAAAGAATGGGTAGATTAGTATTGAAAACAGACTATCAAACACCTACATCTACAGTAATGGGCAAGCTAAATTGGAGACCCATTGAGGAGAGATAGACCTTCCAAAAAGTAAAATGATTTTCAATATCATACACGGTCAGGCTCCATCCTATTTTAATTAAAGGACAATTAACCCCACATGATATTCTAGATGCGGTATTGTCTGCTACGTCTTTCCATGGAGGCTGCCATTTTGTGCATGACACGGATCAT
Organism: Heliocidaris erythrogramma; assembly: GCA_025617745.1. NCBI lineage: Eukaryota > Metazoa > Echinodermata > Echinoidea > Camarodonta > Echinometridae > Heliocidaris > Heliocidaris erythrogramma. The sequence goes on along the minus strand of CM046857.1, from coordinate 35,165,534 downwards.
TAGGTACCATATGCATTGATAATAGCCTACCTTTACAACAGATACGTCGCTTTGTTCTGATTTTATTACGATTGTTATTGGTCATGGGCCTAGATAATTGACGACCCATGAGTTCTAATAGCCATCCTGTAATGCAGATTCCTCGCTTTGTTTTGGTATTGTTACGATTGTCTCCGTCCTTGACGTCAATTCTCCGTCTCCACGTACAGAAAGTATATTTTTATGAACAAATTAAGACCTTTTAAAAAATATATAAAACTAAACTTACATTTCAGAATATGTGACTATATCTAATATATATTTGTCCTCTAAAAATCAATTACAAGTTAACGATGAAGGAAATATTACTTGGGATGAAAAATATTTTCGTGTACACATAAAGTAATGGCAGCACCCGGGCAACCTATCACACAGCAGTAGCGTGTGTCACCCCTTGTGGGCCGTTGGAGACAAATTGAATAAATTTATTTATGACATTATATCACCCGACGGATTAATTCAATACCCTTTGACTTGATAGTCCCCCATATTGGGATAGTTTGAACCTGATCACTCAGGGCACTCCGGTGGTCTAGTGGTTATGACACTGGTCTAGTAATCCAGAGGTCGCGGGTTCGAATCCCGCCCGGTTCCGCCTGTGATTTTTTTCACAGCACCCGGGCAACCTATCACACAGCAGTAGCGTGTGTCACCCCCTTGTGGGCCGTTGGAGACAAATTGAATAAATTTATTTATGACATTATATCACCCGACGGATTAATTCAATACCCTTTGACTTGATAGTCCCCCATATTGGGATAGTTTGAACCTGATCACTCAGGGCACTCCGGTGGTCTAGTGGTTATGACACTGGTCTAGTAATCCAGAGGTCGCGGGTTCGAATCCCGCCCGGTTCCGCCTGTGATTTTTTTCACAGCACCCGGGCAACCTATCACACAGCAGTAGCGTGTGTCACCCCTTGTGGGCCGTTGGAGACAAATTGAATAAATTTATTTATGACATTATATCACCCGACGGATTAATTCAATACCTTTGACTTGATAGTCCCCATATTGGGATAGTTTGAACCTGATCACTCAGGGCACTCCGGTGGTCTAGTGGTTATGACACTGGTCTAGTAATCCAGAGGTCGCGGGTTCGAATCCCGCCCGGTTCCGCCTGTGATTTTTTTTTTTCACAGCACCCGGGCAACCTATCACACAGCAGTAGCGTGTGTCACCCCTTGTGGGCCGTTGGAGACAAATTGAATAAATTTATTTATGACATTATATCACCCGACGGATTAATTCAATACCCTTTGACTTGATAGTCCCCCATATTGGGATAGTTTGAACCTGATCACTCAGGGCACTCCGGTGGTCTAGTGGTTATGACACTGGTCTAGTAATCCAGAGGTCGCGGGTTCGAATCCCGCCCGGTTCCGCCTGTGATTTTTTTCACAGCACCCGGGCAACCTATCACACAGCAGTAGCGTGTGTCACCCCCTTGTGGGCCGTTGGAGACAAATTGAATAAATTTATTTATGACATTATATCACCCGACGGATTAATTCAATACCCTTTGACTTGATAGTCCCCCATATTGGGATAGTTTGAACCTGATCACTCAGGGCACTCCGGTGGTCTAGTGGTTATGACACTGGTCTAGTAATCCAGAGGTCGCGGGTTCGAATCCCGCCCGGTTCCGCCTGTGATTTTTTTCACAGCACCCGGGCAACCTATCACACAGCAGTAGCGTGTGTCACCCCCTTGTGGGCCGTTGGAGACAAATTGAATAAATTTATTTATGACATTATATCACCCGACGGATTAATTCAATACCCTTTGACTTGATAGTCCCCCATATTGGGATAGTTTTGAACCTGATCACTCAGGGCACTCCGGTGGTCTAGTGGTTATGACACTGGTCTAGTAATCCAGAGGTCGCGGGTTCGAATCCCGCCCGGTTCCGCCTGTGATTTTTTTCACAGCACCCGGGCAACCTATCACACAGCAGTAGCGTGTGTCACCCCTTGTGGGCCGTTGGAGACAAATTGAATAAATTTATTTATGACCCTTATTATTGCTAGCAGACAATAACTTGGCTGGAAAATAGTGATTTATATCTATATCCTGTGTTTTTACATGAAATTGCATGTATCAAATAAGAGGCATATACTACACCATTCAAAATAAGCTAGTTCATACGCTGAGGTTAATTTCCCTTTAAATTGTTTCAGAGATCCAGCTGCTTACTCCATACCATCTCCAATCAAGCCCACGGGCTTAGGAATGTTTTCCTTTTTTTGTGTTTAAAAAAAAAAAAATATCTACAGATTGATTAGGGCACCCTCGCCCCAGGCCATTGCTTTTAGAGGTGTGTCCTCCAACTATGTATGTACTACGATTTTGTCATATTAAAAATATATATATACATGTACATCATTTTGTTCATTTATTACTTAGTATACTATACAGTACTCATATTGGAATTTTGAAATAAATGTCTTTAAAGTAAAATTAATTGAAACAGATGGTGTACTAGTGATATCAAATTTTTAGCCAAATTTAGAATCTGGAAAGTTGATATTCTGACAAAAGATGTTACCACCCCTGAACTTATACTACTATGCCTGTGTCCACCATAGTGGTAGTAAACGTTGTAACATATTTGAAGGGGGCACCTTTGGTCCACGCCCCACCAACATTTTAGATCCTGCGTGGCACGCAAAACGCACCTGAAAAATGTGACAATTTAATTTTTTTTTTTTTTTTTTTGAGAGAGAACTGTTCCCCTTTTAGCAGTATCCTGGCTTCGACCCTGTAAAAAGGTTCAGCCCCCACGTACGGCCCCACCCCGAAAACAGATTTGATTTTTGAAGGAATATCTATTACTAGTACACGACGAAGACGGCATAATATCAATCACGCTGTTATGATTGGTCAAGAATGTGACGTCATCGATGTTGTTTTCTCTGTGCGAATGAAGACGAAGACGATTTTCATCAATATTCCACCATCAGCTGAAGACACAATTACTTTAATATGGATAATGGTGGGTATAACTATGACTTGACTTAGCCCTGTATGCTTAGTTATAATAATAACAACAAGAATTCACGCATATGGATCATTGCATGCCTTTTTACTCGCTAGGACCTAGATCAGTCCCATGTGTTAAATTTTGTGTAAGTCACTGTAGCGCTTTCATTCGACGCACTTGCATTTGCCTTTTTTTGGCTTTGTGGTCATTCACTTTTTGAAGAGCAGGGCATTGAAAGTGGCATTGATGAGGAATGAAAATGGAATATTGTAGTGTGTACTTTAGTGCTCCTTTCAATAGTTCCCTCAAGTAACGCATGTCGTGCCTTGCATGTAGTCAAGAAGAGGAAGAAAAGAATGATATACCTGTGATATACCATTACCAAGTACCCATCGCATCTGATTTACATGGCAACAATTATAATATTAATACAAGTTAAGTTTAACTGAAACTGAAAGTAACTCCCACCAAGTATGATGGGGAGCCCCATAACCTTGTTCACTGGATGGGTGGGGAGCCCCACTCATAGCTACATTCCTATACTTCGTGTGTATAATGTAGGCAGTCATACACCTCATCTTTTTAAAACACCACTGCACAAAATTCACCAATATTCACTCAAAATCGGCATTTAATTTTCAAAAACCGACCCCCAAATATCCAAGAAATACAATAAATTCAACTCACCAATGTTGGAAAAGATATTTACAAAAATGAAATCCGTAATTTACTGTTGATTCTCGCGAAACGAGCTATCGGAGTCATTGTGTACATTTCCTGGTCGCCGCGGGCGCTGACATCTCCCCAAAAGAGTTTTGTCCTCAAAAATTCGGTCCCTATGGCATACACGGAAAAGTTCCGATTTTCTGTGTGCGCGATCGTAAAGATCGATGTGCCCTTGCGATCCCGAGTTTCTTCGTGGACAAAAATTATATTGGCCGATTTTAGTCTAAGACATCGGCAGTTTGTAAACAACACGCGATCGCGAAACAAATCGGCGGGGATTTCTCTGGTTTTGGACAAGATTTTGACTTTGGATTTTGCTGTAAATATCAAAAGTTCTTCCTAACGGCCATTTGAGGTAGGAGTGAGATTTTTAAGGGCTGAATTTGAAAGCAAGTATTTAAAATATTTATCTTATTTTCCCCCCCATACCTTTAGTACATGCGACAGAAAATACCAACTATTTTACAGTAATGTACCCGTGAGTGGGGAGCCCTATGTCTGTGAGTTTGACCTGAAAATGAACTAGAAAGTAGATTTTTTTTCATATTCCAGTAATGCATAATTTCATATTATTCCTGATATTCTAAAGAGTAAGTTTGCTAAAAAGTAAAAATCTTATCAAAAATAGAGCAGGAACAGTAGAGGCGCACTGCTGGTATCGGAGACTCTCTCCTATTTGGGAGACTGTCTTCCATATTGGAGTCTTAGCTTACAAAAGGATAAAAGAAACAACACTAACAACAAGGCAATTTATCCCAGCCAAATTTTTGCCTCATCGAGGTTAGAAACCCATTGGCCTGAAGTCACAAAGGTGGTAATAGATTTGTACCATGGATTATGCAGATTTTGTGGTATAAGTGCGCTTGATTTTGCGCTTACACTTGGAAAGATCCAATGATGAACGCACATGATAAGCAAAGTGTGCAAATTTCACGCTAGTTGCCATGGTTTAAAACCATGGTTTATGTACATGTAAATTAATTGAAATAAACTGCGTAAATTTACATAAACCAGTCTTAAACCATGGAAACTAGCGTAAAATTTGCGCACTTTGCTAATCATGTGCGTTCATTATTGGATCTTTCTAAGTGTACGCATGAAATCAAGCGCACTTATACCACAAAATTTGCTTAAACCATGGTACAAATCTATTACTACCTTTGTGAATTTGGGCCATTTATGGGTCAGAACAACAACTGTTATGAAAACAAAAGTAGACGCACTTATACATGTACAAGCTTATCTGAAGATAAGATAACCTTGTACTCCAGACTAGCTTTTACGGGTGAATAGGCTTCAATAGCTTTTGTGTGTACATCAGCAGGCCCTTTTCCAGGCTAGATCATTCATACAGGAGAGGAAAATAATTATTTAAAATTTCACTTTCAAGTCTGAATCCCTACATTTGTGGCAAAGTAAGAGTTGAAGAGTCCCTGAATCAGGTAATCTAGCAAATTTAAGAAAATTAAATCTTGTTTAGAGCAATTTTGTTGTCTGCTTTTGACTGCTGCAACAGTGAATGTTGGACACAGTCCCACATAGGCAAGGGCCTATGAGTGAAGTAGACGGTGAATCTTTGAAGTAGACGGTCAAAAGGGGTAATCTGCTTATCATATTTTCATTTTGCGCCGAGGTAATCCCTTTCCCGCAAATGTAAACAAAGCAAATCGATCTCCCACATGGGAGACTGTCTCCCAAATCAGAGACCAAAATTATTTACAGAAGTCTCTGATATCAGAGACAATCTCCCAAATTGGAGAGAATCTACTGAAGAACAATGCCTTTAAAAAAAAAAAAACGGCAGCCATCATTGCCATAAATCTGTGCATTCCTTCTTTTCTTCAGGGGGGGGGGGGGGTGGCTTTGTTCTCCATGAATGGTCATCCCACCAGTTGAAAAGAGATTTTGCATATTTACGTCATTGGCGGCCATGTCATTTCAACATTGAAAAAACAATGGTGCCCATGTCTGCACACACATTCATTTTACACGCAGTTCGGGAGTTTGACGTGAAAGACAACATTTTGAAGCTTGTAAATAGAATGTCTGAAAGAAGACCTTTTTTCAATATTTTGACTCGTTTTTTGCAAGAATACCTGGCGCTATGATAAAGATTAAAATTTTTGTTCATTGCATGTTTTGTTTTATCCTAATCAATAATCATGCAAATTAAAAATAATCAATTGTTCCTTTCACCCCTCTAATATCACCACATCATGGCTTTGTTTTAACACTTGTTTAAAAAAAAAGAAAAGAGAAATTTTATGATTCACTGGGAATCTTCTATTGGAAAATCCCAAACCTAGCACCTGTGAGAAAACAAGTCATGGATTTCTAAGAAATAGCAACTTATTCGTCATGATAATTGGTTTACCTTCTACAACCATATAAATCACACATTTAACAATTAAAGGTAATTCCACTTGAGTAAGTGCTATGCTATTGTTCTCTTTACCTTTTCAGCAGAGACATTTTTCCCATGCAGTTGCTGTGGGACAAAGTTCCCCTCAGCCCTGCTGCTCTCCCAGCACTGTGCCACACATCACCAGGTCTTTGAGCTCTCTCCATTCATCAGTGTTGGAAGCATATTACCGACCAATCAGGGAACGGTCGGCCAGGCTCTGCCCATTCCACATGAAATCATTGAACAACAACCAATCGCCAGGAAGCACAGTGGCCATGACATCACTCTGACACAGCTACAGACTGTGACCCCATCTTCACGGGCTCACTCCATGCCTTCCTCTCATCCCCAACAGCAACAAGGGTTAGATAAAAATGGGAAGAGTGGTGATCTGCCAGTCTCATCTTCAATTACTGCTCCACAGTTTGGATCAGGATATTTTGTCATGTCAGGTGTTGCACAGTCAGAAAGCACAAATGTTTCAACCCATCCCCCAAAAGGTAAAGCAACCCAAGGAAAGACTCAATATGCCTGTGTTATGAATCCAACTCCTTCATCAGAATGCTCACATTTCAATAGAAACTCGAGTGATGGAAATCATAGCCTGCAAACTACAAATCAGGTGGAAAATCAGTTTCAGCCCCTTGTTGTCAGAACATCAACAGATGAAAATGAACCCAGAGTAATGCAGACACAGTTTGAAGGAGTGTATACCATTCCAAGCAGATTTTCTGTCATTCAAAGCAATCATTGCGGTCCAACTGGAAAAAGAGACAACTTAAATACAGTCACAGAGAGTACTCAAAATGAGACACAGATTTCACATTCTGTAACAAACACCATTCTTACCTCTGTAGTATCGATGAAAGACAATGCTAATCTAGGACAGACAAACCAAGTGGAAGGTGCATACCGACTACCCTCGTCAACACTTGCAGTTCTCCCATTACCCCACCAACAGAGGGTTCTACTAACCCGTACCTCTGCATTCCCTATGAGTGTCCTTGCTTCAGTGGGTGTACCGCAGACTGCACCTACCATCAGACCCACCAAGCCGCCAAGAGGACAAGGGCCAAGACCATTCTCCTGTCCAACCTGTGACAAGACATTCACCCTTAAGTGTAACCTACAGCAACATGAGGTAAATTGCATTTGCCGGAAATTTAGATGTGAAGATTTATCATTTATGTGATCAAGTTTCTTTGTTTGGAAGTGTAACTATGTTATCTTTAGCAGGACATTGTACATGGATATCTGGTGATCCAAATGGAATGAAAACTTATTTTCGATATTTTTGACTATTTTTGCCGCTTTTGAACCAATTAGAGATTACATGTTTGCTTCATAAATGTAATTTTGAGAAAAGGAAAATTACAGTGTATATATAGAAAATAATCCAACAATAAAAATAAAAATTACAGTTGCTTTCATGAAACTTCAGTGCTTATTGGTTTTAATGTAGTACAGTGCATGTAAATGCTTATGTCTGTTGATAGCTAATTATGACACATATTGAAAGTATACATTGAAATGGAGTATTTACAATGAGGAAGTGTTGAGTCCTTATCAGAGGTTTGACATGGATGATTGTGAATTGTCATTTGGCTAGATAGATTCAGAAAAGTGAAGAAATAGCTAGTTGTAATAAATATATGGCAAATTTTACTTTGTTTTCTGTTTTTTAAATGGACAGGTGTATGCTCACTCCGATGATAGACCGTATGCTTGCCCCAAGTGTGATAAGGCCTTTAAGCTGAAGGGACATCTAAAGGAACATGAGCACAATGCACATAGTGAGGATAGACCTTTTACATGCTCACACTGTGAGAAAACCTTCAAACAAAAGAGCCATCTCACAGGTAAATCCCCCTCTCAGAGTTCAAACGCTGTCTTTCCTCTCCCCGCTCTGTCCGAGTATCCTATACCCACTCTTCTCTCAACTTCTTTCTCTCTACTCTTTCTCTCTCATTCTCTCTTTTTCAATCCCTCGGTATTTGTTTAGGTTGTCTTGATAGTTCTGTGAAGTGAAATGATCAATAACAGCATTTTGGAAGATTGTCAAACTAATATTCATATTCTTGATTTGTATTGGGGATCAATAGACCTGTTTACTAATTTTATGTATACTTTTTGAACAAAAGTTTCTCATGACCACTCAAAACCTTGTTAGAGGCTTGCCCGACATAGCAACAACTAATGTATGTCAAAGTGGATTCCATCCATACAGATGCCATTGTGGACAGCAGGTGCACTAAATAGTTGGTAACTAGGGTTCTGGAGAAAAACATGCATAAATTGAAATACATTAAACAGGTCTATTGGGGATTATTTCATAGAGTCTAATGCCCTATTTTCATTGTCGATTGTCATTGTTCATTGTAGATTTTTTTTTCAATAATATTTTACCTTGGTTCACAATTATGGATTATTATATCATCGACAGAGTGTTTCTTTTTACAAAAGGTCATATGTCAATCCACATTGGTAACAAACCACATCGATGTGAAACCTGTGGGCTTGTCTTCCGTCAGAAGCAGCATCTGAAGCGGCACACCCTCACCCACACTGGTAAACGTCTCTTCTCCTGCTCTCAGTGTCCTTCAACGTTCAACATCAGCAGCGACCTGAAGCGTCACACCCGCATCCACACAGGCGAGAAGCCTTTCAGTTGCGCCCACTGTGGGAAAGGCTTCGCTAGGAAACAGGCTGTCAAGATACACGAGAAGGTTCATTTCAAACCCTTCACCTGTCAAAGGTGTAATAAGAGCTTTGTAGATCTACAGGCGTTGGCTGAGCACGAGAAGAAACATGTCAAGTCACTGTCACACGATTGCAGAGAGTGTAGCCAAAGTTTTAGCCTCTTCACTGAGCTGAAGACACACATGAAGATCCATATGGGTAAGAAACTAGTTAGAAGGTTTTTATATTTCATTACTCATATCATAACTTTATTTTATTGATGATTAATTCAGTTTTACATGATTACCACAACCAATGACTAACTGATTCGAAACTGGCATTTGGTATTTTATTATGAAACTTCATTGACATGGACATCAATACATGTATTTTGTTTTACAATTCCAAGCACAAGTTAATGACATTGTGATATTGATTCAAGCTTTTTCCTCTCTCTCTCTCTCTTTTGTCTTTCCCCAGAAGAGAGCACTGTTGCAAAGAAAAAGAAGGCGGCAAAGGGAAAGAAATTGGCAGTACAACCCAGTCTCAGGGTGAGGTTATGATCACTTTCTTTGTAAAAGCCTTCAGTTACATCATAATAGAAAGTAAAAGTTAGATACTTTGATTCTTAGCAATAGTAATGATGATTTATTATGTATCAACATATTGCATAAACAAAAACTTTTTTTTTGACGAGATAATTTTGTCTGTCTAACAGGCTGCAAGTGGCCTGTGGGTCACTATTTAAGAACAGGGGCCATAGGGGAACACTGTAGCGTAGTGTTCCATAATCTTGTCTTTCACCGTTTTCTGTCATGAAGCCAGGTAAATGCATAAGGATGTATGTACAGGTGTGAAAAAGATATGTGAAGACTACATTGAACTTAATATTTCATACAGTGACAGTCCAAACTGATCTATCAGAATTAATAATTGCTTTTTGTTAGGTTATTCACTTTTTATATGACAATATTCATTTATTTCAGTGAAGAAAGTAAAATTAAATTGTGAAAATACTAGCTGACCAATATAACATAAATCTTTAAGTTGTAATAAATTCTAATTACATTACATTATCATCTTGCACTCTAGATTATTATTTTATAGTAAGAGTATGAAAAGTATAATAGAGTTTATTGTATGTTCATCATCATACTTTTTCTTCCATATTTTTTTAATAGATGACAAGACAGAGAACAGCAGCAGCAATCACATCTGACAGGAAAATTAAGCCAAAGAGTTTAAAGCCTGCAAGAAGAGTGCATGCTTCGAATACAATCCCAAAGATGAGAGAAGAGGATGAGAACCTATCTTGCAGTGTTTGCCAGAGGAACTTCCAGAAGCAGTGCTACATGTTGCACCATGAGCTGAAATGCCATGGCATACAGCATACTCCCCACCAGTGTGATGAATGTGGAGAAACATTCACTGGAAGGAATGCTCTCATGATTCACGCTCGGGAGCATAAGGATCTGGAGAGATTCAGATGTGACCGCTGCAACGAGGCCTTTCAGCATGAGTCTCTCCTGAATAGACACCTAGTAAATGCCCACAGTGTCAAGCCCTTTTCCTGCAATGTCTGCTCAAAGACCTTTGTACAGAAGAAGTCATACATTGAGCATAGCAGAAAATGTTCAAAGGAAGATACTGTCAGTTGTGAACTTTGCCAAGATGTCTTCAAGCAAAAGGCATCGTTACTGCGACACAAGGTCAAAGCTCACAGTCTACGTCCATACACCTGTTCTATCTGCGAAAGGGGCTTTGCAGCGAAGGGAATACTTCAACGACACATGGTAACCCACAGCAGCGATCGTCCTCACCAATGCCAGTATTGCTTGAAGACCTTCAAGGAGAAGCGTCAGGTGGACCAGCACGAGATGACCCACAGAGGTGAGAGACCCTTCCAGTGCTTCCAGTGTGGACTGTCCTTCCATCGCAAGGCATACCTGGAGCGCCATGAAGCCATTCACACTGGGAAGAAGCGGTTTGAGTGTCCTCACTGCCCGACAGCTTTCTTCATGGGTCATGACCTGAAGAGACATCTAAGAATCCACACAGGAGAAAAGCCCTTCGTCTGCAAGATTTGTAAGGTATAGGCATAATTATTCTTTCATACAGTAGGATGAAATAGTTCTGTGACACCCATGCTCCAGCAATGATTGCCCCATATTGACATATTCTATTTCTTATATCAACCAAATATTCTATTTCTTATATCAACCAAATTTCTTACTGCAACCCTGGAACAAATACTATGCCTAATCCTAACCTTAAAAACCTAACCTAAAACCCAGTTGCAAACCTAACCCTATTTTGGATGAAATAACCCTGTTGCATGAAACTTACCATTAACGGTAACTTTTCCATCAATGGTAACTCCCATGGAAAGCTTGATTTTGATTGGCTGTTGAGTGATGTTGCTATGGTAGTTACAATTGATAGCAGAGTTACCATTAATGGTAAGTTTTATGCAACGGGCCCAGGAGGGAATGTTGGGTTAAGTATGCAACAATATGCTAAATGAATATAAGGGACCTAGGGGGGTAAATGCATGTCTCTGTTGGACTTGTAAGTTGTAGATGTAAGTTCAATTTTTACTTCTGAGTTATATTTTTACTGTAAATTTTAAATCAAATAATGGTAATTCATGATTTGCCCCTCTAGATCTTTCAAATTGCACATTTCTACTGCTACTCTGTTACCATATACCTTCTTAAATATTTTCAAACTATTGTGGATGGGATACAATTGTAGTTCATTTAAATTTTGTAAGAAATTTACAGAACAATTTATTCTTATAAGTTTATAAGTTCTATCTTAAAACCCATTGTTGTCGATGTCCCCACTATTGTTTCTTACCTATAGTGAACATCATTTAGTTATGAGTAACCAATTTATAAGCACTCACTCTGCAATCTAAACTTCAGTTACTATAATGATCTTTCTTATCCGTGCAGAAAGCATTCCGAAGGAAAGCGGCTGTAGCATACCATGAGAAACAAGTGCACATGAGGAAATTCCAATGTAGCTACTGCTCTAGAAAGTTCTTCACCAAGGCCCAACTAGATGCTCATACAGTCATACACTTGGGTGTACCTCCTTCCCAGATTCATATGGATAAATCAGGTCAGGTTCTTTTCTTATCCCATTCTGTAGTGCTACTGTGTTAGCATTTGTTGAACATTCTATTCATCTAAAAGACTACTGCCAACTGCTGCCTATAGTTTCTTTCTTATGAATTGATTGTAGAATGGTTTGACAGTGGTGTATTAGGACTTGTTTTTTCCAGTTCATCCATGGAAGCATTTATGCAAGATAATTTTTAAAGTATACACTTACTTCATATGCCTTGAATTTTATTTTTATATAATGTTTATGTATTTAATTTCATTATATATAAGAAGATTATGAGAATAAGTATGCACTTGTATGTCAGGGAGTGATTTGATTAGAAAATTAACTTTTTACATTGTTCAGTCGTCCAATGAAACAAACAGTGGACTGCTTCTATCGACTTTAGTCACTCATACGATGAATAATAAAAATACTCAAAAAATTGTGGCAGGCTAGGTTTTAAATCCATATAGCAAGACTGAAATGTTTGGGCTGCCATTTACTTCATTTACTCTATTACAAGCACACAACCAGCTTCAAACAGATGTCCACCTAGCCATGAAGCTAGCACATGATGATTATGAGAAAAGACTGTGTGAATTATTTGTGTATTCAAGGTCCAAGTCATGAGGCTTGTGATGCTGTAGAAGTCCCCTCAGCTCCTAATGGATTGAATTCTCCTGGTGGATCTTCGTCACTAGAGCTTGATCCAACTGTGGAGTCCGACACAACCCCAGTGCTGGATCCTCTATTAACTGCAGGCATTGATGTAACCACTGGTGGTTGTGGAACACAAGTGAGTAATAAAAATATTAAGCAGAAACAGGATTTTACTGTGTTGATCAAAACATTTTGGAAATTATTAATATTTTTTTATTTATTTATTAATTTTTTTTTAATTTTTTTTTATTTTTTAAATATTTTTTATATATTTTTTTTTCATTATTTTTTTTAAATTTTTAAATTTTTTATTATTATTATTATTATTATTTATTTTATTTTTTTTTTTTTGGGGGGGGGGATTGTAAGTTTTTTGTATGGCATAGGAACACCAGATCATATGGGACTCTTCTGTAGTAAGGGGTTGTTCAGACAAGCAAAATTGTATATGAAATTATAAAAGTCTTGCTGAATATCACATAGTCTTGAAATCACAAACACAGATAAGTGGTAGAACTATATGAATTGACTTGCAATAGTTCTGTTTATATTTCAGAAGTTTTGGGTCAGTATTAATTATTTTTCAGACTAATGTCCAGACATATCCTTGTTCATATAGATTCCAAAGGAAAGGTTCCTCTACATGAAAGCATGTATTTAAATAAGAAAACTCTTGTAAAGCCTCGCTCACACATTTTGCCATAAACTGTATATTTAAAAATGTGGCAACAGAACAAAATGACAAACCAGTAAGCGCAATGCGCTTCATAATATCGCTATCTTATAACACACAGATAGTGAGTGATGTGCATGGCATTTCTTCGTTTAGATTTTTCTATCTAATGTGAATTAGTCTTAAAAGAATCTGCTCTTTCCAGAACTGTACCATCTTTTGGATATTGATTTCTTAATTTTTTTTCTCTTGATAGGAAGGATGTAATTCTGATGATCTTCCATGTCAACCTTCTGACTTGCCATCCCATCATAGTTCTACATCAGGTCCTGATAGCAATAAACATACATGTATGGCAAGAACTTATTTCTATTTTGACTGAGAACATATCATGCTTGTATTATATATATTTAACAGAATAAGCAAGCATTCAGCTGTCTGTTCTAACAAATCTTCAGGTGTGATTCATTCATTTTGCAGCCATGAAACTTTTGTGAATCTCAATTACTTGTGAAATTTGCAAAAGCTTCACTCTCACAAAATATTATGGTCTTATTCTTTTGAACAGTAGTACACAGATATTTACATGTAAGTCTTTTCTTTTGTATCAAATTTACTTCAAAGGATGATGGAAATATTGTGTTAATCTTGAATTTGTTTTTCAAAGTACTTGCAGTTGGATCTTATTTCACATTCTACTTTTTTCTTGTACTTACTACACCCTTGAATTAACTACATTCAATTTCCCATGTCCTTGTACCTTGCAGCTCACACAAACTCATCAGATGGAACTGACATCACATTTTTCCTGTGTAATTCCTGTGGGAGTCTGTTCCCCAGTGCAGCCATGTTAGCAAGACACACACAGCTACTCCACAACCCATCCCTTGCCATCAATAACCCTGCTCCTAAACCCAAGTCCAACAAGAGACAACGGACAAAACATGAGAGTAGGAGTAGGACAAAGAAGAAAAAGAACACAGCAAAGGTTATAGATGGGACTGTTCGGACACAGATGTGTGCTGAATGCGGGGAAGAGTACATGGGTGATTCTACATCCCACGAGTGCCTAGATGCTAGTAAAGTATTTGTGTCTCCTGGACCAGAAGATGTGGACGATCCAGGACCTGATTATGTGGACCGATACCCAGTGTGGACTGACGGGCAGTCCAAGGAGAAGGATGAGTCGCTGTATTACTGTGGACACTGTGATAAGGGCTTCAAGAAAATAAGCAGTCGTAATGTCCATCAAAGAATCCACACAGGAGCAAAACCGTTTGTGTGTAAGACTTGCAATAAAGCCTTCGCTGTCAAGAGCAATCTGAAACAGCATGAGATAGCTAAACACACCAATGCAAGACCCTACGCTTGCTCGAAGTGCGATACCAAATTCAAACAGCGTAGCCATCTGAAGTCCCATGAGGAGATCCATGCAGGCATCAAGAACTATGAATGCACAGTCTGCAGTCAGAAATTTAGGCAGCCTTCACATCTGCAAAGACATAAACTGGTTCATGATGGGATTAAACAGTACAAGTGTGAACAGTGCCCCTCTGCATTCAATCTGGCAAGTGACCTGCAGCGACATGCTCTGATCCACTCGGGAGTTAAACCATTCCAGTGTGATCACTGTGAGAAGCAATTCAGACGCAAGTTTCAGCTGAAAGTCCACCAGCAGACGCACACAGGGGAGCTTCCCCTTCAATGTCCACATTGCAGGAAAGCCTTCATGGATAAGAAATGCTTTGAGAGCCACGTTTCCGCCCATGAAGGCAAGGCCCTTCACAAGTGTGATTCTTGCGAGAAGTCCTTCAGCACAGATTATGTCCTGAAGCATCATTCTTGTGGAAAGACTCGTGCTAGGTACTTCAAGTGTGAACAGTGCTCCAAGTCTTTCAAACATGAAGATTCCTTCAACAAGCACAGATGCAGAAGTGCAACAGAGAAGAAAGGAAGTACATCATCAGCTCTTCGATTCAAAAGTGACCAAAAAGATAGTGACCAAAAAGAATTTCAGAAATATTTGTGAAATGTGTGATATGTTATTCAAGCGACAATACGTTCTCATACTAAAGTTCATTCTTTCAAGGAAAATCCAAACTTAATGGCAAGTTGCTCTGAAAGAAAGAGGAAACGTCAGAGAAGGAGACTGGTGAAAGCTTGAATGAAATCAGACGAGAAATACGAAAGTTAAGAATTGTGGAAAGTTGCAATCACTATATTACCGGTATGGGAATTTCAAATTGGCCAAATTGGTAATGTCCCCATTTGCTCCAACACACAAAATGGCTAAAATGTCATTTTTTTCAAAAATTATTACTCAGTAGGTTCTTTTTCTTTTATGAGGACAAATAACAATATGCTATATACAATATATTTTGAGTACTGCCCCGAGATAAAGGCACAACGGAGAAAACCCCAAATAAATAATATTTTTGTGTATGAAAACGGGAGAGTTGTCCGCAAGTTTGTCTCAATCGACTCACCAAATTGCTAATTTGAGATTCGCATAGATGTAGTGATCTTTCTATTCAAACATCTGTAAGTTTCTTATTCCTTGTCTGATTTCTTTCAAACTTTCACCATTCTGTTTTTTTTATTTTTCTGCTTTTACACGGGTGGATTGCCCCATTAACTCTTTGGTTAGAATTTGAGGAGGTTGAGGGTGGAGCTAGGTGAGCTTGATTTGCAAATGAACTGAAATATATGTTTTTATTACATATAGGTCTTTCAGGTGTAAAGTTTTAAAGATTATGCTGTTTACCATTTGAAACATGTCGTCCAGGAAGAAGCTGGAAAAGTTAGTTTTTCCTTTAGGTGAGGAGAATAACTATGCAGTTTAAATATGTGTCTATGCATATATGGCTTCAAGTCAAGATATCTTTGAGTAGTTGTGAGAATATTTGTGAATAATTATACTTATATTGTAAAGTATACTTTCATCTTTATAGAGTTATCTTTTATGTACCAAAAAGCAATGGATTTAAATGGACCAGTTCAAAAGATACCATGAAGATTTAGGAATTTATATACAGATAAGGATTCATTCATTTCTTTTCAGAGTGCAAGCTGGATCATTAATGAAATCAATATGCAGATTGAATTGCATAACATTGAAAATGAATTATGATGCAATGTCAGAAAACCTATCCCAAACTGAATTATACAGTGTCAGTCATCAAAAAGGAACCCTGATTTAAATTAACCCAAAATAAAACCCCTTAAGTTTTTTTCTGTTCTTTTTCCTTTTGTAGCTGATGCCCCCCTCCCCCTCTCCCCTTTCCCCTTGGTTACGCCTATGGCCATTATGATGGAAACTTGATTAAGCTGAACCTTGTATTTGCATTTTAATTTTGAATTATTGACAGTTTTCTGTCAAATAACATGTCATTATTAAATGGTTGTAGAATTCTTGAAAAAGAAAAAACAAATACCCGGGACAGTTTTCAAATGAGATTCACAGATTTCACAGAGACATAATCAATTTTCAAGTAATCAAGAGCTCTACATGTATTGTGCAATATAAGAGTGTGCAATCCATGTGTATCTTTGTATTCGCTGTGCTCAGTGCTGTGCTCATGAATCAATTATTAATTTAAAGAAGAAAGACTATTCTTACTTTTCTTACAGAAGATGTAAGATACCATCAAAATTAAGGCAGCAATAATCACCTAATGTGTGTGAATTGTGTATGTATAGTTTAATTATGCATAAATAAAGTCAATTAAAATGTGGGGAGATATTTGACAAATAAACGTTTTATGGGGGGAAAAAAATCTGTATGCATTTGCTGAATGGACATGAAGAAATTAAGATAAAACAAAAGAATTCAAAATTCTATTTGCACAAAATTATCATTTTGCATGAAACCTCCTTAAATGGTTTTCCCAGTATTTTGTAATACAGTATGTAAATATGTACCATCAACCTTCAAGAGAAGACTTTTGCAGATGTTTAATTAAATATGAGATTATGAAGGAACGATATATCTACAAGTGGATTATAATTTGAATGAATTACCAAATGGAAAATGGAAAAATAAATTTTTTCATCCTCTTGGAAGAAAAATTATTGTCCTACTTTACACTGAAATCTTAATTTGTGTGAAGTTACATTGATAATGGATCTGATCATATCAATCTAGTTAACAAGATATTGAATAAATATATTTTGATATTTTTTTTTTTTGTCTGTTTTTTTTTTGCCTTACTTTAGGTTGGGATTATATTTGATACAGTGATATACATCAGCAACTATATAATGAAGCAATATATGATTTATACACGGTGCTACATAGTAACCTCACAAATATATATATATATATATATATACATGTATATATATATTGAGAGAGAGAGAGAGAGAGAAGAGAGAGAGAAGAGAGAGAGAGAGAGAGGGAGAGTGTGGGAGAGAGGGGGAGAGTGTGGGAAAGAGAGAGAGAGAGAGAGAGGGGGGGGGGGGAGATAAGGCAAACGAGAACTTGCTAAAATGTGGTAAATGTGAAACAGATAAGCTTTATAAGACAGAACGCAATACAAAGCTTATTTTCAACATTTAAAGATGAAACGAGACAAAGTAGAACAATAAGGGGGGGGGGGGGGGAGGGGGTGTACAGGGATTATTGAACGGGAAAAAAAATGCATATTGGGTGAGTGAGAGATAGAACTAAACATGTGGGAAAGGCGAGAAAGATATGTAAAAAGTGAAAGGCAGTAATAAAGAGATGGAAAATAGAGATAGAAACGGTGAGAGCTGGGGAGCGTTTCATCAAGTGTTTTGTCAGTGATTTTTACCGACAAATTTGCTCTCAGCCAATCAGATGCAAGGATTTCAGTAGCTTATAACAGTTGTAAAAAATCAAGGACAGAACACTTGATGAAACGCTCCCCTGGAAAAAGGGAGAATGGGCTGTTTGAGGAAGGGTGGGTCATGACGATATAATTTCAGTTAAACAAAGACTTATGACCAGTCCAGTTCAGTACATCATTGAATATTTATTCCTCATTTTTTTTTTAAAGATATATTTTTTATTATTTTCTCTCAAATCAAATACATTGTACAAATCATTCATAACAAAATAGTACATGATTGCATTATAGATTGATATATGGCATAAACATAGATTGCAATAATTTTCCATGTACATGATGATGAAAGAATAGTATTTGAGAGAAAAAATTTAGTCAATATTAAACTTACAATTAAATCGTAATAAATGTGGGTTTGGGGCAATTTTTATGTTGATCAACAGATACACTGTAGAACGTTGAATTTCTTTCTTATCTTAAAGATAAAGTTGAGTTTTAGTCATGCGATTGCATTTTACATTTTGAATCTGTCTAGAAGAGAAGCAATAAGAAAACGTTTATTATGTAGTTTACGTACATAAGAATTGCTATGATGCTTTGTAATCATAAAAATGATTAGAAATTAACTCAATCTTGCTGCAAATCACATGCACTGCACAAGGGGAGGCAAGCAAAAAAGGGGGTCTAAAGGGGGCCATGTACACTTTCAATTATGGTTTATTCAAATAATCACTCGGATTCGCGGCAAAAAGCCGAATTGCACGCGATTACATAAAGAAAAATTCAAACACGATAAAAAAGTACTTTCGAAAAATAAACTCAAGGGCAATTTCAAAGGCCTATTGTACTGCCTATAGAAATCGGGGTTGGATTACGTAATACGCCAATGTAATGTTCGCACACTTCTAAAGCTGATAGACAGGGCTATTGACATTGCCTTCAGTTGATTTTTCGAAAGTAGTTTTTATTGTGCCGCCGCCGCCCACTCACTCACCCACCGTCACATAAAAAACATAAAACATAATTTTGAATGAATTAGAAAGAAAAATATATGGCATTTCAACTAGCTAACAACCAGTTGAATAATCAATTACAGTAAAAAGTACATATTTTAAGAGGATAGTGAAACGATATATGTCGGGTAATTTAAAATATTGGTCTGTAAAAGAATTCAACACGAAAAGACTTTGGCTTGAAAAATTAACAGGGAAAAAATAAATGAAACGATCTATCACAAAATAAGTTCATTTTTGGCAATATAATAGCATAATATACAGACATAGATCAGATGATTACTAAAAGTGGTTGTTAGTATACAATAAAAATATGAATATAAAAAGTAAAAACATCATAGTTGAAGCCTGAAGTATTGATCGGCCCTTTGTAGGAGAAGAAAATATAACTGACAGATTTTATAACGAGTTGGGAAAGATGGAAAGAAAGGTAAGATACAGAAGACTAAAAGAGGAAGCAAGAAAGAGACATATAGACAGATAGGCAGACATAGACGTAGAAAAGAGGAAAAGAAGCGAGGTATAAATCCATGCCAATTATATAAGATAAAACAGTTACACCCATCTTGTAATTAGCTTTAATTATACAAATAAACTAGGTAAGGGGGCGGACTACATTTTGTTTTATACCTGAACTCGGGGATTGTGGAACCTTGGTTTCAAAAGGGGGCACGGGCGGAAGTGCCCCCCCCCCCATCCGCCACTGCACTGCACACAGAGATGGGTATGCACTACACACACACACACACCCACACACTTGTGGCATGAAAGTGTCCAAACTCTTTCTCTCTCTCTCTCTATTTCTTTTCTTTTCTCATTTATAACCTCTTTTCCTTTTATGAAAGACAAAGATTTGTAAATTGTTAGTATATTGTATAGTATATGAGATTAATAATGTATACATGTTCAAAATCACGGCATCTGGTGTTTGCAAAAGCAAGAAGGGCGAGCAGGCTTAATAAGAATAATAGAATAGTAATTCAGAAAGCGTATTTTCCATTGGGTATAAAGTGCTTTGAAATATTTTCCTGTATCAGCATTTGATGTAAATATGTATACAAGTTACCAAGCAGTGACAGTAATTATGTGCATGGGATTTCAGAATAGCAATGTCTCTAAACTGTATGTGAATTCTAATATTGGTGGTGATTTCAGATGAGGAGGAAGCCTATTCCAGAGTTTGGGAGCTGCAGTATAGAGGAGTAGCAACTAAGAATCTTTTTTACTCTCCCTTCTTCTCATTCTTCTTTTTCTTTTCTTTTTCTTTTCTTGTCTTTTCCTCCCCCCCCCCTTCTCCTTCTTCTTCTTCTTCTTCTTTTCTCTTTCTTTTTCATCTCTCACACAGTATCATTCTTGTTTTGCTTTCTTGCTTTTCAAGTACCATGATATGCATCGCTTGCAACATAAACAGAGAAGAAGCACGATCACGAGTACGAACCCGACGACGAACGTCAGAACGTCAATCGAATGAAGCTGGATAAAGTTGAGCTCCAGGGCTCTAGTTCTCAGGTGTGACCCCCCAAATTTGAGTATGTGCTGGACCCAAAAGACGACGGTTTCATTCTGTTTGGACTGGATGTCGCTGTAGATTCTCGAAGACCGACGGACGTTTTCTTTGAAGCTGGAAATTTAAGGTGTCAAATTATGTTGAGTAATAACTTTTTTCAAACGCAAATTAGAATTGTACCGGTATAAGGGAAGTTTTTGTCAGAAAGATTAACGTGCTAATGCAGTGTGACACACAACGTGTTGTGTTTACATAAAGACTAGTCATTACACTGTTTTAAAGTTTTTAGTACCGACTGTCAGTAAGCTTGCGTCGGCAATATCATACATAATTCGGAAGGCAAAAACAAATCCAAATCAATATTTAAGGTAAAAATTACCCAACTGATATATTAAAAGAGAGATGTGATTCGTGATACAAAATTGAAGAGCTTGTTATCTTTATTTGCGTGCTTTGTTTTCCTTTGTTCCCGTTGATACATTTGATTTCGGCTCTCTGCAAGCATATTCTTCCGTTTTACTCTAAAGAGTGCTGGACGAAAAGCTTCATTGGGTATTATATAAAAGTTATTCTTCAAATGATTATGCTTAAGATTCATGAAAATTTATTAACATAAGAAACACCAAATCAGTTACACTGCATAATACCTGGGGTTATCAAGCACTTCGGTCACCGCCGCCTTGACTGTCTCATATTTTATGGAGTCCTTCTGAAGTCGTCTTCCCATTCCTCTGTCCTCGACCTTAACAGCATTTGATTCCTGCTCAGAAAAGACAGGCATGATGACCATGGGAACGGCATGGTAGATGGCTTCAAGGATTCCAGAGATACCACCGTGGCATATTAGAAGTCGAGCTTTCGGGTGACCTGTTTAAAATCATTATAGTACATGATAATAGGCATCTGTATGTGGTATTATAATAATATTAGTCGGTGTCTATTCCAGGTCGTTAAAAAAAATTATTCCAAACTGGATCTTTTCTTCTTCCTTTTTTTTTTGACCCTCCGATATGCCATTTTATTTTAAATTAATCTCTGAACAACACGATTGAATACATTTACAAAAGAATAATGTATATTACAGCAAAATAAGTTATACAAATGAATGTCAACAGTTTTAAGCTTTTTCTAAACAGCACAGTTGAACGTAATAACATAATGAAATTTACAAAAAAAAAAAAGGTTATGCTTAAAGACAGAGCATACATAATAAATAATACCAAATAGCAACATAATGAATAGGAATGGTCTGGAAATTGCAATGAAAATTATACTAAACAATCAAAATTCTCTCAAATTTATCTTTTTAAAATCAAATTTGTCAGTTTTGTTTGCGAGGTTACTATAACTTGCCTCTCATTTGCATAACAATTCCTGATATATTGCTCAATTGTCAGGATCTTGATTGGCTTTACTACTTTCAGTCTAGTCTTGCAATCCAAAATATTTTCAAGAATCATGAATGACTTTTGATATGACCAAAGAATTTCAATTTAATCAGTCTCATCATATTCCGTTTAATGCAATCCTGCCCTAATTATTTCGGATGAGTATACTCTGACCATCAGTAGTGTTTCAGGATGGGGTGAGGGGAGTATATGTGTCCCAGCTGGCAGCAGAGGGACACAATGCCAACAAAAAGAGGGGAACAATGGACAAAGTAGGGGGAAAAGTGAGCGGGGACTAGCCCACTATGCCCCCTCCCCACCCCTAATTTCGGTGTTTGCGAGTCAATTTCATTGAATACGTTGCTGTATTGAAATAATTTTGATAGCGCATTTCATGTTTAAACGTTTGTATGCACTCACAAAGGAATTTCCAAATTCGCTTTACATTGAATGGGGTTATGGCCCACGAAAACCTGACGAAGATACATACCAACTAGATCATTTTGTGGCATCCAGTCTACCAGCATGGTGTTGTTACCAAGATAACGAGGGCTTCTCCCAGTATACCGCCAGATGACTCTTTGTGGAAGCTCACTCAAGACTCTCGCAAATGCTTCGGCCATCTCAGCTTTAGGAAACTCAGAAATGTGTGACCCCTTAAGAATATTTTAAAATGACATTTTTTTACAACTAAATTTTGCATTTTTGCATTTTATATAAAGTACTTCAAGAAACTGCCTTATTTTCAAGTACCATTGACTGTATGACTTAAAAGAAGCTTAAGAAGGCCACACTTGAACAAACCTGTAAACTACTTTCAGTATTAGGTTTTTAAAATTGCGTTCCTGGTAGGCTAATTTTCATTACTGGGAGGTAGAGCGTGTTTTTTTTGTTTGTTTTTTGCTCACAATCAATAAAAAATGTAGTGCTCATTAAAAAAAAATAATTTAATCAGATGGCAGGGGCATTGGTAGTGGAGGAGGATCGTACAGGCTCGTATTCAAGCCGTCGATAGTGATAGTTTCATTTAGTGTTTCATTTCCCTGGTTTATTGAAGGCTATTGAACATTTAAAGGTATACTGCATTTCAAGAACAAAATGCTAACAACCTAAACCATATAAAGGTAATGGGTGATTGCCTGAGCATAACTTACAAACATTTGCCATGTATAAATATTGTTTGGTTGGGACTGTCAGCTCGATTTCCCTTATTTGCTATCTCTCTTAATACTACCACTTCCCTTACAATTCTTTGGCACATATTATATTCAGTTGTCACCATGAACATTCAGTGTAAATCTTGATGAATTCTGTGGCAATTATATTTAACGTCAACATCAGAATTATGTGACAACTAACATTGCTATAATGTACCCTGAATGTACATGTATATACTAACCAGTGAAAATACAATAAAACCGTGTTCAGCTGATCCCTCCACGAATCTTTCGTATTCCTTCAATAAAAGAAAGAAAGGAAACATTGTGAAATAAAAAACATTTTACACATTTGGAACTCGATCAATTGACCTGAAAGTAGAACAAAATTGTTTTTCTTAATTATCAATATCCAAATTGTACGTAATAATTATTAGCTACGCCTATAATTTCAAACCCTCTCAAATTCATCATACTTTTTATAGATGCTAATTACTCTTCCTTTATAGCATTTTATCAAACTGTCTAAATTAATATCTTTAAATTTATTAGTGGACTAATGCGAAATATATTACTGATGTTCTCAGCTTTTTGTGATGTGACTGAAGTGTACCTAAATTTCTATTTAAAAAAAGCAAATTAAGAAGGCTTTAGGCCCGAAGCTTCCCCGTGCCCTCCCTCTGGTTGGCTCCACTAATGATCATGACACTGAAAGGATTTTTGATGAGTTCTTAAAAAAGGGTACTCATTTATTTCAATAGAATTATCAAAATCGTCACGATGAGAGGTGTCAAAGCAATGGTTACATGTCGTTTTTCGAAGGTTCGTAATTCCGCAGGTTCTGTATCATGTTTATTCCACAGGTTCTTATTAAAAATCCGAAAATGAAATAGAACCCTGAATATCGTTTTCGGAATTATGAACCTTCGGATAAACGAACATGACGAACCAGGCTTCGGAATTATGAACCTTTGGATTAACAACAAATGTTCGGAATTATGAACCTTCGGATTAACAACAAATGTTCGGAATTACGACCCTTCGAAAAATAAGAACCTTCGGGAAAACGAGTACCCGGCCCCTTTCCCCCTGTATATCGTAATATTTTATTTGTTTTATTTCATAGTTACCTTCTCCAGTGGCTTTGCAGGAATATCGGCTATATTTCCAATAGCCACCCAGTTAGGAGCTGTAGGGTGCGGATAATCCAAGGCGAAGCTTGTCACGGACAGCCACAACTCTGCTTTAGCTATCAGGTCTTGAATGCTTCGACCTGGAGCGAAACCATGCTTGTCTTTTATTTTGGTTAAAGCCCTGAAGTGAGTCCATTCTAAAATGCTCATGACAACGTGATGCTCAATGAAGCTGGCAACGCGCTCAGGAAACGACATCGTGTCTGACAGCGGGAAGAGACCGAATGGCACATACGATGACGGGAACGGGATTCCAAACAAGCGCTCGTTGAAGAACGGATATCTCGCTGTGGTCGTCACTGCAATGTAGGGTATCACCAGGTAACTACTGAGCATCGCGTCACATCCTTCAAATGAGTCTCCGATCAAGAGATCGAAGCTGGATTCATTGAGCATAGTGAGTGTCGCAGAGTCATCGAAAAGACACTCGCAACCACGTCTCATCAAAGAGATGTCATTTCCCAACGCGGTAATTTGATTTACCACACTCTTCTCAAACGCGAGTTTAATCACTTCTTTTTCATTGACCTTATATCCAGGAGGAATATCGATGAACTTGTAATGGATGGCCGTGCTGTAAGTATCGGTCTGGAACCCTTTTGTTCCTGCATAGGAGCTGGTGAGGATTGTCACGTTGTGACCGCTTCGGACCAGCGCTCGTGCGATGGCGGATAAGCTTCTCGCATGGCTCTCGGGCGCTGGCATGAACAATGCTAAAAGAATGTCGGCACCTCTGGCATGTCTGGTCAGAGATAAGACATCGATGGTGATCACAATTAAGGGTAAAACGGAGCTAGGAAAGAGTCTCATCACGCCCCAGGTTGATTTCAGATTTCCAGATGTACAACACGGCGTACCGGAATTGTGTCAACTCCCAAACGGTTTCCTAGAAGTAAAACAAAACTTTTGCAGTTTCAACCCTATGCAGGCATTCCTATAACAATATTATGACAATACTTGAGACCACATTACTAAGTGCTTCACTCGGCTAAAGCCCATGAGACCGACAGCCACGTTACCAACAGCCACCAGACCGACAGCCCATGAGATCGGCAGCGAACGAGATAGCCAAGGAGACCTACAGGTCGGTCTCGCGGGCCTTCAACAACTTTTCTGAAAGTTCGCTTGACGGACATTGTCGGTATAATTTTGTGCTGTAGGTCTCGTGGGCTACCGGTTGTAATAAATATTGTCAGCTGTCCCCAGCACCACCGACCCTTTCAGGGTCGCTGCGTGACCATGAATGCTGCAGCACCCATGCAGTGCCAACAAAGGAGACACTCCCCCTGACTTCAATCACAATAGATACTGAAGTAACCTAAAGTTATTAAGGCAATGGTTGGATCACATCGCGGCGCCGAACAGGGGCGACTACATGAAAATATTACATGAACATAATCATGCCACGAGATTGCAGTATCTATATCATCTAATATAATTAATTCGCTAAGGCGACGCGGGGGTCTCGCGCCCGCCCCAACTGACTTTGCACGCGCTGCTCTATAAAATGTTTTCCCGCTGCCCGCCGCGAGCCGCCTTCCGTCCCGACCACAGAACTCCTAAGTTCTGTGGTCCCGACCGGTCGGCCTGGCCGCCCGCATGTGCAACGTCGCCTTCGCGTTGCACGACGACGTCGTGTTGGCAGCAGGTGAGCAATCTCCTGAACGACCAAACCCCATTGGCCCGCGTGCTTTGCCTCGCCGTCGACCGAATCAGACGACGATTGCGCGTGCGTCCGGCGAACGGTACGTAGTGCAGACTCTGTAGCTCTCACCGGGGGAACCCACGTAAGAAAATAATTATGCCATGGGTATGTTCAATAGAGGTCCGTGATACGTACGTACGCTTTGTATCATAGTCCGCTTTGTGATTAGTATACCAGTACCATATAGGAGCAGCACCCACCAGACTGCGGTGCAATCTCAATGCAAGCTCAATGCATGCGACGCGATTGCATATTATGTACATGTACATAATAGAGTACCGAAGTGATGACGTCACAAAAAGCTATTTTTTCATTTTGACATTTTTTATACCATATCTCAAAGGAACATGGTGAAAAACATCCAGATCCCAAATTTTATGGCAATTGGCTCATTGGGCCCCGAGATATGGCCGCATGAATACCTAATTAGCCCCATTGAAGTCAGTGTAAATTGGCCTGGTTCTTAACAGTTTAGAACCAGGCCAATTTAACACTGACTTCAATGGGGCTAATTAGATATTCATATAGCCATACCTTGGGCCACCATGAACTGATTCATGTCAAATTTGATGTGTGAACGTTTTCCATCATGCTCTACCTAAATATGGTCATAAAAATACTGAAATACAAAAATCAAAATTTGATGACGTCACACTTCGGTACTCTATATAAAATTTGGAGTGGACTATAATTGGATAATTGGATTATTATAATTGCTAGGCGGGCTTAACCCTTATAGCTTACGATACAACAATGACTGCGAATTCCCGAGCGAACTCATACATTCTAAAGATGATTTTGGACGTGAGTTATTTTATATTGAACTAAATAATGTTAGAAACTTTATTTATAGACTTTGATTGTCCCTTTTTTCTCTGTATAGTTAATTGATGAAATTCTCTTTTTAGCCGGACTCTGTCTCGGCGTCGTTGCACTCTGCTCTGAGCTAGCGGTACCAGCACTGCAGCCTTGGCTGCATGAACTCGGGGGGAAGAAACCTGCAGTAAACGCCGTTTATTTCGATATTTTAAGGTTAACTTTGGACGTGAGTGACGTTGTTGAGAACAAAAAATGTTTGAGTATAGTATTTGTGGGCTCTGTTTTTCCCTATTCGATCTGTATTTAGTAAAAACAAAAAAAAAATGATTACATTCTTCTTTACAACGCTGGTAATCTGTCACGGCAGAGCCCACGTACAGTCTGAGGATGAGCTGTATTGGCTGGTTGAACTCCCAGCGAAATGTCTAGCAGTAAATATCTTACTGAGCGCTGCTTATTTCAAGATTGATAATAATACACTTACCATTTTTTTAAAACTACAGTTAACATTTGACGATGAATTTATCCTACCGTTTGTCAGAGCAGTACCCAGGATTTTTTAAAGGGGGGGGGGGGGGGGTGGTTTTTACCGGTTTTTACTCCAAAATTCTCTGACAAGGAAAAAAAAAAGGTTATCAAAGTATTTTTTTTATTATATTTTTTTTTCTGTGGGGGTGGGGTCTTTTTAATAAAAAATCTGACAAGCAAAAAAAAAAAAGAATTATCAGAGCAGATTCTATACATTACTTGAATTTTAAAGCCCGCACTGCAGTAAATGCCTCACTGGGTTTCTCATTTCAAGAATGGAAACAGGGGGGGGGGGGGAGGCCGCCTTAACCCCCCCCCCCCCTAGTTACGGGCCCAAATTGTGGGGGGGGGGGGGGGTGATTCGGGCCTTCTTGTCTAGCAGTGGCGTATCTATAGTGATTGTGGTGCCAAGGCAAAAATATATAATTGCGCCCCCTTAACTTATCAGCTAAAAAGCACAAACTATATTATTTCCCGCTTTAAATTAAGAAATTAGAGGACTCCGTAAATATGATTTCTTATGCACTTATGGTAGCCAAAGTTTGATGAAAAACAAGTGACCGAGCCGTAGCAATTTTGCATTTTCACCCCTCAAACACGCAATTTCTTATTTATTTCAACCTTACAACAAAGTCGCAAGAGAGCGCGGCAACCGAGTACTGGAGTTATTTCAAAAAATTAACACTGGAAAACACTACTCTATTAAATTATTAATCAGTACATTGAGTGCAAAATTAACGAAAAACACATTCGAGAAATTTAGCAAGGTACACGAAAGTGAACTTTTAATAATGCTACATTTCGAATTTTGAATACTTATAAAAACGCAATACAAGTCATGTATATGAACTAAATCCTATATTGGGGGCGCGAAATAACGAGATGCTGAAGAAACATAATATGTGAGGGAGCAAAGCGAACTTTAGAAAATTTTGAACATCTTTAAAACACTAATTACACTGGATTTGGGGTGCATTATTTAATGACCATTATTTTTCGTTCTTTTTGCATTTTTTGCACTCCCCTCAAGTGCCGCGCGCCCGCGGGACACGTGCACCCTCTACCCCCATACGTCACTAGTGTCTATATAGCAATGCCATGGGTGATTCTACCTACTGCAATAAGGAAAGCGCGTAGTAAGGGTTGAGGACATGTTCAGTGGGAAAAAAGTGTGAGTGAAGATAATTTCTTCATTATTGTACTTTATGATTACATCTCTCCTAAAAGTGGAGGCGGGTGACTAACATTATCTCCCATCCCGTGATTTGTAAGGGAGTGAAGCGACGTAGAGTGTTTCAACATTTTTTCTATTATATATGAACGTACCTGCAAACATACAGTATTGGTGAAACTTTGAATAGCGATTCTTGAATTTACGACGACTTTAGATAGCTTTTACCTCTTAAACCTTGTAATTATATACAGTATATGGCTAACTAGATGAACGTCCAAAGTGGAAAGTGGAGGGGCATGAGCCCCCGATCCTTGCTGTTCAGGCCCGTAACGGGGGGGGGGGGGGGGGGGTGTTCAGGGGGTTCGAAGAAGAAGCGAGGGAAGAGATGATGGAAAGGGGGAATAACGTGATAAAATATCGGTCTTTCCGTCGATTTTGATTTTATTCCCGTAACTTCCTAATCTGGCAAATCTATAATTAATCAATGTCGTCTTTCACCATTCATTTTCGAATTTTGTACCTTATGCCATGTTGCAATCGATTTTTTCAAAGCGTCATTCAAAGAATTATTCAAATTCGTTTGTAGTATCCATGGCAGGCACGAGGCGGGGCTGGCAAGCAGAAATCTGCTTGAACAACAACAAAAAAGAATCATAAGGCGAACAAAATTTTTTGTGCTTTTCATATACCAACTGGCTTAGATAGGGGAGGGCGCACAATGGGGTCACGTGAAAGGGGAGAGGGGAAGGAAAGTGGAAAATAATGTGAGATAATAGGGTTTCCAGTCGGGATTCCAGTCAATTCGAACACTTTTATATTTGCTTTTGTCCTGCAACTTCATAATAAGGCCTAGTCAATATACGTCTTTCGCCATTCATTTTCGGAATTTATTTTTCATTTTGCTATTGATTTTGTCAAAGACTGAAAGAGTTCAAAGCGTTATTCAAAATCGTCACCCGCTCGTTGTAAGGTCTTGTCTATGTTACGATTTTGAATGAAAATGTCTTGAAATCGACTTCCCAAAGATGGATTTGATGATAAAATTTTGCAGCGGATTGCCAGGTCGGACGAATTCTATTGAAATCTGACGAAAATGAATGGAGATATGTTGAAGTTGATTGACCATTGAAACTGTTGACATCTGACATTTGGATGATTATTAATTGATTCCTATCAGCCTATAGGACGAAACTGAATGACATTTTGACCTTTCAAAAGTGTTGTTACATTGGACAGGAAATCCTGAAAAAACAAGGAAACAGATTGCTTAAAACACCATACAAATATAGCGTGGGAAGATAAACAGTGATAAGCATGATAAGACTCAAATGAAATCTGTGGTAATTGAATATAATAGTGAAATATAGAAACCATACTGGAAAAGAGAGAGGGGTTGTCTTATTTAATGTGTCTGTTCGGAAAATTTTCCCGCTCTCAAGTTGCATGGAGTACTCCTGGCGGACCTGTCCTTTCTTCTCCTCTCCATGCACCTCTCCCTCTTTTTCTTTACTCTTCACATATGCAGCAAAATTGTCTATCCTTGAATTTCTCTCTTCCCTTGCTTTATTTTCTGTTGTCTTATATCTTTTGTTTTTATTATGTTCAATATTATACTATATACGTGTCGTAAGAATTTTTTTCAAATTATGGATTTATAATTATATTATTATTGTGACACATTTTGGTAATCTTCAGTGTATATCTATATTTTTTTCTAGTCAATATATTAACATGTTACATGAATTATGTTCGTCATTACATTGAGGGATCCACATTCTACAAGCTCTGCTTTTCAGTGGTTCCCTCCATTTCCACACGTTTAACTTAAAATATAAAAAAGAACTATTATACTGGATGTTTATTTATACTTTCTAGTTTATAACCCTAAACCATGTAAAATGAATGAATGAATGACTTTATTACCAACAACAAACAAGGTTACAATAGAGTAACAAGTTACAACATACAATAACATGACATAACTAGGTTGGTAAAAGGACCCTACAGAAATAGCAAGAAAGCTAGTAGGGCGTAGGACCCTTAATAAGTACTATAGATTGTTTGCGTATACATCAAGCTAAATATGATATATATAGTATGTCAAGACTTAATTGTAATCAAACAAAAAATCCTATAATTACATGCCAAGACTCAAGTGCAATCAACACAAAAAAGTTCTAATCGAAACTATTACCTACTGTACGTGTATTAAAATGAGGCTAATTCACACATATACTAAATAATTGATGAATTAGGATATTTATAGCAGACTGAGAACTTAAAACGGCATAAAAGAAACAAAAGTAAACAAACAAGTGGCAAATCAATATAAAAATAAAATCTACACATAATTACATAACAAGTATTTGTTATGCATGTACTTAAAATGCTTTACAGTATTGATACTTTTCATTTCTAGGGGTAAGGCATTCCATATTTCAGACCCCATAAATGCAATTGATGTCTTACCATGCTCAGTCCTTACTTTAGGAATAAGAAACTTGTTTCCTGTTTGTCTCGTATCATAACAATTTTCAAAACACTTGAAGTATTCATACACTGAGTGTGGTAACTGTCTTCTTATTAATTGGAAAATGAAAGTTGCTACCAAATGTTTGTACAGCTTAAAAACATCTAAAACAGCCAAAGAATGAAACGAGGGTGATGAAGGAGTCAATCTGCTACTAAAAGTTATTGCTCGTATCGCCATCTTTTGTAAGATGACAATTTTGTTAATTAACCTTGTAGGCGCAGATCCCCAGACTTCAAGGCCATAAGATATATGGGATTGTAAAAAGGAATGGTAAAGTAATAGGAGTACTCTTTTCGGTACAAAGTGTCTTAGTCTGAATAAGATTCCTACTTTTTTACGAAGCATGATGCAAAGATTACTAATATGTTCACCCCAACTCAAATGTCTGTCGATATATATTCCAACAAAAAGCGCAGTGTTCACTTCATCAACTGGAACATCTTTTAGATGAACTAAGCCATTGACATTTATTCTTTTCCTTCTCGGCTTAATGATCATGAATTTAGTCTTTTTTACATTAATAGTTATTTTATTTACATCACACCATCGAAGAATATTCATCATATTTTCAGATACTTCTAGCAAATCAATGGTTGATTTCCCAGGAGGAAAAGAATGAAAAATATTGGAGTCATCCGCAAATAGCCTGAAATTGAAGTAATCAGATGAACGGGGCAAATCATTAATATATAATAAAAACAACTTTGGACCTAATACAGATCCCTGTGGCACCCCACAGACTATTTGTGATAATGGAGACTTTGATCCGTTATGTTGTACAAATTGATATCGGTTGGTTAAGTAATCACGAAACCAATCTAACGGAATATCTCGTATACCATAATTTTGTAATTTGCCTAAAAGAATATCATGATCTATCGTGTCAAATGCCTTTGCAAAATCAACAAAAATACCAACTGTAACACAGCCCTCATCTTGGTATTGGACTAACTGATTAATGAGACTTATCAATGAGAGTTTAGTACTATGTTTTTCTCTAAATCCATACTGATGTTTGAATAACAACTCATACTTCTCAAGGTATTTAAGTAGACGATTGTTTACCAATCTCTCAAATATCTTGCTAATGACTGGTAGAACAGAAATGGGTCGGTAATTTCCTGGATCATGCTTTGATCCTTTTTTGTACACAGGGCTAACTCGTGCTATCTTCATAGAGCTTGGAAAGGAACCTGATTGCAAAGACAAGTTAAAAATGTAAGATAAAGGGCGAGATACATAATGTACACTGTCAGCTAAGAGATTGACAGGAATGTCATCATATCCGCATGACTTTTTCTTATCACAGCTTAGAATTATTTTTGTAACCTCTTCAGGGGCTACAGGCAACCAATAAAATGAATTTGCAACTGGTTCATTTAAAAGGTGTTTATAACCATGACTATGCTGTATAAAATGTATTATACCATTGAATATTGAATTGTATAACTGATTTTTTGTCAAAATCAAATGTTCTGTTCTGTTCTGATGGAAATGACAATAAAACTGAAACTGAAAAACTGAAACTGACCCGGTCTAGTCATTCAGGCCCTTAAATTATGGCCCTCTAATCCAGCCTGTTCCACCGGAGTGCCATGAGAGTATTTTATAAACATCGACTTCTTGGAAACCACAAAAATAACACTATCAGTATTCAGTAACCATTTTTGGTCTAATAATTTTTTCCATGGCTGTATTGCAATATCCAGGCAGGTCGCTGCCCTATCGCCCTGACACCCGAATGCTTTTTAGGTCCACTTTCTATATTGAAATGAGCAACAGCAAAGTAAAGTGCATTTTTCCTCGCTCGTTTTGCTCGCTCGCACTCCTTATAAACGAGATAGATTCATGCAACGAGGTCCATGGATATTCAATGTTATGACAATTTCAGGCACGTCACTGCCCTATCGCCATGGCGCCCAGATATTAGGGTTACTTTCTATAAAAGAACAACAGCAAAGTGCCCCCCCCCGTTCGCTTCACTTCCTAAAAACTTTATTAATATGAATGATTCCTGCATATGGCAACAAGATGGCCGGAGATATAGCTTTACATTTCACTTATTGGTGACTAATGAAATAAAATTTTGCCATTTAAAAGTACATTTTTATTTTTCTCTCGATCGCTTTGCTCGCTCGTAGTATTTGGAATCCTAGACAGTGGTAGCATATGTTCGGGCTTCGCATTTGACCTACTCCCGTCACATAATTCTGACTACGCTCGTGCCCATACCCTTCGAGGGGCACGCCCCCTGACCCCCACCCGCCACCCCTACTCGGCCGCTTCGCTCCTCAGATAGGTCCACTTTTTCCAATGTTGAACACCCCCCCCCCCTAAAAAAAAGAAGTTACGGGCCTGGTCTATGCCACTGTTCACCAGATTGAACTTAAAAGCGGGCCAAATATGGTATACCTACTGGAATTGTTTCCTGTTTTGGAGCCAAGCAACATTGTATTAGACATTTGGACAGACCAAGAAATAGCCCTAAATTTTATGAATGAATTGAAAAACAACTGCATGAAAAGAAGGGGCATAAAGGGTATTTGACCAGTCACGTATCTCCAAGTTTATGAAGGTTAAATTACATTATACAGTGCGCAACAAATGTATACACACCTCAATCAAACATTTGAAACGTTACAACAACAACACGGCAGAGCAGCGCCTATCAGCTAGTATCTTTTTGTTATAGCTCGCTCGCTTATAGCAAGGAGTTATCACAGAACGATAACTCCTTGCTTATACAGTGCGAGTCAGAGAATATGTTACACTTTTTAAAATGCTTATGTTACATTATAATAGAAATGTCATAATTCTTGCATCACTGTTAGATAGAATAACTCTTCCAGTTTTAATTGATACCACATTTTGTGGGGAATCAATAATGAATTTACAGGATAGGAATCAATGAGTGTCTGGATGAAAACCCATTTGCGCCAACATCAACAATACCTTGCCTGATTTGGATTCCACTGCACAATGAGCAAGAGAGCCTTTTGTAATAATAATTAAGATAATTGAGAAATGCATCGAGAGAAACGGACGCCATGTGGAACTATGTCCAAGTGCCCAAAATGACTATGAAAAAGGAGTTTTCAGTAAAGATCACTGAATGTTCTGATTTATGGCTTTATTTATTTATTCATTTATTCATTGGTTCTCATATTTATTTGTTCGTTTGAAAAGATTTTATTTTCTGCATTTCAGTCAATTCTCAAATTACAATAACAAAAATAACAAATCAATTGCCATATAAACAAATTAAATTTACACTTTGTTGATTCAAATAATTGGTGTAACACTGTCAGTAAATAGCATTTACAGGTGTACATGATAAATGTAGGCTAATTTATGCGATATACGTTACAATTGTTATGTGAGGTATTACAAAATAATTTGCAGAATCAAAGAATCATACAAAGAAATAATACATGAATGATATTTATATGACCCGAGATACACATTACGTACAATTGTATATTGGAGTCTATATTGAAGCAGAAGGCCGCCGTTATAAGCAGAGCTTGAATAAGACGGTCGGCCAAAATAAATATCTAAAAGTACTTAAGAAATGTATGATGGGCCATATGGAAATACAGTAAAGTCCAGTTTTATGTTAATGATTTTAAAGTCATAAATAGAAACAATAATATTTAAGGGGCTAGAAGTGTCGTGGTGCTTGTGCGTGTTGGTGTGCGTGTTGGTGTGGACGCGCGCGAAAGTGTGGATGGCCAACAGATAGTACTTCCAAGAATATTATAACTTCTATAATAAATGCGCGGGAGAAGATAAAATGTTAAAGTACCGATTTTTTTATTATAAAAAGGGGGTGGACCAATATTTGCGTTTTGTTGGGTATGTGCATCTTAAATTGACAGGTTAAATGTAGTTTTTATACTGCGTTGTATTGTGTCAGAATGTATTTTTTCATATCTGCCTTAAAGGAAGAGAGAGAAGTGCACTGTTTTATGTTTTGAGGGAGTGAGTTCCAAACATCGGGTCCGTTGTGTCTAATTGATTTGTGGGCCAATAGCAGTTTGGGATTGTTCAAATGAAAATCATTACGATGACGCGTGGGGTATGAATGAACATCTGTATTAACGGAACATGCGTTGTGGAAAAGGGGAAGTAAATTTTGGGTGTATTTGAACATATAAATTGCTGTTTGATATTTGTGAACGTCATTAATTTTAAGTGTTTTCAAAAGGGAAAATAATGGATTAGTGTGGTCTAGATAATTAGAATTGGTGCAAATTCGGAGCGCCTTTTTTTGTAATAAGAAAACTGAATTAATTTTAGTTTTGTTGCAGTTGCCCCAAACAATGTTGCAATATATAATATACGGTAAAATTAGTGCATTGTATAACATAATAAGTGCCTTTTCGTTGATGAGGTATTTTAGTCTACGAAGAACTCCGGTGGCTTTTGATATTGACGTAATTACATTGTTAGTGTGATCATTCCAGGTTAAATTGGAGTCAATGGTAACGCCTAAGAATTTTGTTGATTTTTTTTTCAATAATAGGCAAATTATCAATAATAATGTTTTTAGGCATGATGGATCCTGCCCCTCCCCCCTTCCTCACCCCCTGTCACTTTGTCCTTCTTCTTCTGTTTTTGTAAAATTTACTCCTTTCCACTGTTACTATTCCCAGCTTTATTATTTTTCAATGCTTTCTCTTCGATGGAAAGTGTGTTATGCTTATGATTTGTTTGTTTTCCATGGCGATGACATGGATGATGGCCATGTATCTGTCTTCTTCTTCTTTTCCCCTTTTATTGGGCATTTTATGCATGGTTGCCCAGTCTAGTTTTTTATGTACTGTATTCATGATATACCTTTTGCCAGGGACCAGTGCTTCTACAAGCTCTGCTTCTATGCTGGTCTCTGTTTTCATTATCATTTTCATAAAATTAATCTAATGTAGTCTTCATTACTGTTACTTTTTTTCTTACAACTCAAACTTTAATGCACATTATTTTGCTTGTAATAATCAAAAACGTTTCTGCACTAAGTTGTGTTGTCAATATTGTTGATTGCATAATACATATTGTTATATACATGTGCTTTGAAAAATGAAAGTGTAATGAAATAAAATCTAAATCTGAAAACTGAAATCTGAAATCTGTTAATCCCACATTCCTAAAATTATAATCAATTAAAAAAGTGTAACATTTTTTTTCTGAATCACACCCGGTAGTAACAGTCTAATTTACTACCCGCCATTTGTGTCCAGTACTATAAAAGGGCTTTTACACTTTCACGGATCGCATCACTGATCATCCCGGATCTTAATCCGGGGTGATCCGGCGTGCGACACCACGATGCCGGTGTGGATACATTCTGAACCGGGTGAATACACGGACAAGTGCGGTGTCTATACGAACAGACAAGGTAGCAACACGGACCATACCGGAAACGCATACGGAGCTAACACGGAGTTCAAGGAAGAGCGCGGAGGCCACTGGGTCCTTATACGGTCCTTACACGGAGGTGTACGTTGTCTATTGAGATATCCCGGGAATGTTGACGGGTGAGCTGAGCTTGTATAGGCGCTCATTTCTTATAGGCAAAATATAAGGAATTTCAAACCCCGATGAAACCGGTATTAGTACTGTAGCGGTTGGTCGCTAATTATAAGACGAGATGGGAATAAGAAGCAATCACCACTTACCGACTTTATTCGTGCAGGGGTTAACCGGACATGGATCCTCCAAAATGTCAAAAGTTTACAAATATTGCACAATCCGATTCAAATATATATTTACAAAGGTATCACCACAGAAATGATCACAAAACTACTTGGCTAGCACAAGCGAGATTTTGGATTGTTCTCTGAGTGAATTGCAGAGAATAATATGATGAAATAGAAATTTCTCCAGGTGAGATGATGGAGTATAGAATGTGAAGTAGAGAATTGTAGAAATTGCTCCAATTGAATTGCAGGAAACAAATTCAGAAGTGAAGAGATGACATCCTCAAATTATCGTGTTAACTCGATGAGAAAACTTTGAGAAGTGTGTCTAGCAAAGTTGGAGATGAAAAGTGTTTGTTCTTATCCCTTGCTAGTGTAGCAGGATGAAGAAGTAAGGGAGTATTGTTGAAAATCCTTGAACTGAGGGTGAGTCATTAATGGGCTATGCAGCTGACCACTTGTTGATAGATAAATGTGATAACATAGGGGTGGTTGTGACTTCTGGTATAAAGGGCAATGTCCTCTCAAAATGACTTTGTACAATAAGTGAAAGTGAGAAATTAAAGAAAAGATGAAGTGAGGATGAGGAAAATACTACAGTACGGACCTCCCGGTGTCTACACGGAGTGTCCATGATGTATTCGGCAGCTACACGGAGGTTCACGGTGCCTACAAGGAAGAGTACGGACTGGTTTTCATCCGTGAACTCCGGGATGAAAAATAAAGCAAGCTTAATTTTTTCACGGGATATTACGGTACGCCAAGGATCACGCCGGATGCCTCCACGGTGTATACACGGTAATGCCGGTGATAATACGGTTGATCCCGGAGTGACGATCCGGGATGATCCGGGATGCGATCCGTGAAAGTGTAAAAGCCCCTTAAAGGACGATGTATCGAATGATGAATGGTAACAATTAAATGAAACAATTATGTTAATGCATTAGGTGACAGGGTCATGAAAATGTCATTTTTAAAGGTTTCTTCGGTCTTTTTCATTATTTTCGTAGGATGCCTGTTGGCAAAAGAAGCCCTGTATGGAGATGAACCCGCTTTGAAAAACAATCCACCGCCCTTGAAGCTGAACAAACTATATGAAATCCCAACCCTTTTGGGACATTTTTTTTTTGCCTGAACAGTGAATTTCAGGTCGTTTCCACGAATCCATTCCATGTCAACTATGGTAAAAAGAAAACAAGACCAAAACAAAAACAAAAACAAAAAAACTTACCTTTTTGTTAAACTCGATAGGTTTGCTTGATGTGACTGCAATCCCTCAAAAGATGAATAGTCATCACACACTGGGTATTGCTTATAAACAAATCTTTGAGAATGGAGGAAAATCCCCAAGACGATAACAGACCGGCCAGTTCTTGAAGATAGAGGCAAGCTCTATGAAAAGGTTCTATATATGACAGCTTCTATCCGACATGTGGACTGCGCGGTGTGTTGTGGGGGTAAATTGTAAAAGACAGGTGACCTGGATTGGAACGGGGAAATGTTAAAAGAAACATTTCCCTGCTTGGAAGCTCGATGTTGAATGGACAGTTTCACGTGATGTCACCAGAGCCCCGTTTACACTGAAACATTGGTGATTAGGTTTTTAGAGCGCCCTCCCAATCCATGTGCCTCCGTGGCCTAATGGATAAGGCATCGGTCTCCTAAACCGGGGATTGTGGGTTCGAGTCCCACCAGAGGTGAATGGAGATTTTTTCAGCATTAATCAGTTTTGAGAAATGTCAGTTCTTGGATTGGAGGCATCCATAAGCCAGTTCGGGGTTAGTGCATGGTATAAATGACCCCAAATATCCACAGATATTTTAGACATGGAGGGTCCCTTTATGTGCACTTCAGAAAAATAACTCTGGGAGTGATAGAGGTGCCTCATGAATAGCTTTTGTTTCCCCCTTTAAAAAGAATACTTCAACCTGTATATCATGGAATGCACCATTAGTGCATAATTGAATAATGATTACATGACATTCATGAGCACATATCGAATATTAGTGTCAGTGGGTTTTAGAATTTGGTACAGATGACCTTTATCTGCTCATGCTCAGATTGCATCTCCGAAGTGGCTTATTTCATTAAAACAGTTCCCAATCTCAATCTTTCAGAAGTTAATCTTTCTAAACTGTCATAGTTTTTACTCTTTCCCCCTTTTGTTTGCAGTTTTATGAGTCGTCAATTTTATGCCATGATTTCCTTTACTTTTCTAGTTTTGTACTTCTTTCACAGTAGACTAATCAAATATTTTATCATTTTTATTTGTAAAGCGCATATATAGAGACATGTATGCACTATAAAAGTATAATGCATTATTATCATTATCTATAGAGGGGAAAACTTCCACAGGAGGCCTAAACGGCCGCCCCGACCCCCCCCCCCCCAATTGGCACCCCCAAAA
This sequence comes from Heliocidaris erythrogramma, assembly GCA_025617745.1. Lineage (NCBI taxonomy): Eukaryota > Metazoa > Echinodermata > Echinoidea > Camarodonta > Echinometridae > Heliocidaris > Heliocidaris erythrogramma. Next base: position 35,126,329 of record CM046857.1, on the reverse strand, counting down.
TACTATTAATGAAAGAGTACAATTGATTAATGAATTCATCGATTTATTTATATCTCCACTGCGGCAATATGCCAAATTGTAAAACAAAATTACAGTTCAATTAAAGTTCATTGAAATACTATTGTCAGCAAATTAGCATAATCTGAGTAAACAGGTAATACAACAAAAACCTTAAGAAAGGGTAAATGACGAAAAATTGAAACGTGTATATTTGTATCATTGTCACATCAAAAAACAAAAAACAAACAAACAAACAAAAAATTGGTAAAACAGTATTGCACTAGGATAATACGGGTTATTATATTTCATTTGTATAACAGATCAAAGTAAAGGATAAAATTAAAATAATACCTGCCAAACGGAGTAACAAGGCCTAAATCTGCGTAATGGAGATTTGCCTTGATACACGCCTTTCCTTGTCAAAGCATGTATATACATGCGTGTAAGTCAAGCTATAAGGGACTGTTGTGTTAAAATTTTATTAGAAAAGCAAAATCAACAAAGATTCAAAGCTAGAAATAGAGAAATAGAGCTGTTAACAAAAAAGAAGAATATTACTCTATAAAATAATTGAGGGGAACGGGTTTAAAAAGCATGTTGCGCTATTAAACGCAATCGAACCTTCCGACATAATGCTCTGACGAAAATTGCTCCGGGCTTTATTTCGTCAAAGATATATAGGGTTAGGGTTAGGACTTAGGTTTAGGGTTCTGGTTCGGGTTAGGGTTACCTATATATCTTTGACGAAAAAAAAAATCGAGTGATCACTGACGTCACTCCCTGTGGGGAGTGAAAATAGAGTGAAACTCCACTCTTTTCCTTTTAGTCACTCGATATTCACTCCTAAACAAGTGATCACTGATGTCACTCCCGGGGGAGTGAAAATATAGTGAAAATTCACTCATTTATTTTTAGAGAGACTACGAAATTGACCCAGAGCAACTGTCATCGCAGTACTTGTCATACAACCATTAAAGCTAGCCCCATCATTAACAAATTGTAAAATAGTATTAATTTGAATAACAAACATTAATCAAATTGGCTTTGAATGTATAAGGAGAAACTTCTCTATAGCCGAGATGGCGTCTTTGATTTTAGGGTTATTTCCGACTGACTTTTAAGCATGTGTTGTCTAAAGTGTACCTTTAAGTATGCGTATAGGCATTCAAACATAGCGGCAATGAATAGGCCTAATAAAGTGAAAGCTTATACACAAAATGTATATCTATTCAAATTTGCCAATCCGCAGGTCCCCTAAAAGCGCGCTATTTTATTTCCAATTCTGCCTGACTATGAATACATAATGAGCAAGAACAGCCAGGAACATCTCATTTGCAAACTATTGAATAGACTACTTATCATTCACCAATTGTCATGAGTTATACATCAAATAAAAGAAGAGGGATCAGAGATTTGTGACATGCTTTTATTGTGTTCCAAATAAAAGACGAAATTGGTATAAAATGGTGTTCCTTTTATGACAAAAAATGGAAATTAAATGAAATATAAATCTGGCCAAATCTACCATAGTTTTATTGTGAGCCAGGGCAAATTTGACATGAGCGTAAAGGGCATTTTCTGTACTTTTCAAAGATTGAAATAACATTTATGTGCACTTCATGACAGGGTCAGGATCCAGCAATATGTAACCAATGTACACACTTTGTCTTTAAAAAAGTCAATTCCAGCATTCTGATTGGTTACCACGACGCAAGATGTTTTCTCACAGCCAGGCAACAGCTATGCGCATGTTTGCGCAAGGATGAAGCAACAGGTTGCGCAATGTTTCATTCAACGCGCACTTGGTTACGGATGGCTCGCTTGCCAATCACAGGGCTAAGATTCTATGGTCTTGACCATGGTCTTGACAACGGATGATCTGCGGCTGAATATTGCTGGATCCTGACTCTGTCATAAATTTATGGATGACTTGAATGTAACAGTGAAAAAGATCAGATTCCAGCGCTTCCATATATATGTATCTTGATGGCGGCTCATATACTTTTTATATGTCTTTTAACAACTTGAAATCTTGTGAAAAAAAGGCTTTTGTATGACTATTTCATCAGTTATTTTAAACATTTTATTTTTAAAATTCTGACTAAAACAAAATATCCCTGTGTTGGTAAACTATTCATTTATTTTTGCAGAAAGTCTAATGAGCACAGCATTAATATTTATTGAAGAGCATAACTTTAAAGATGACCATGCGATACAGCCGGCTGGGTGCAGGGAGAAAGTCCATTTCGGGCACTGGAAATAAAATGCGCGATTTTTGCTCATTTGCATACGACCTGCGGTCTGACTGTATTCAAATTTGATTATCAGTAGCTGGTACTATACATCAGGCCCGTAGCCATGGTTTCTAAAGGGGTGGGTCGTTTTTGGCAAAAGTGGACCTTTTTGTCATAATCAATACAACTGACAGCGTGTGGGTAATTCTGGTAACAAAGATTAAAGGTGTTTGTGTGTGTTTTTTTCATGAAAAAGCGGACCTCAGCCCAAGAAGGGGGGTCGTCCGACCCCTCCGATCCCCCTCTGGCTACGGGCCCGTACATATTATATAGTTCAAACATGGAGCTTGGTTCAAATTCCTTTTGTGATAGCTCAGTTAAGACTTTAAATAAGTGTATCCTCCCGGCATAGCAAAAAAAGATTGGAATGGAAGGTATTGACTTCACCCCCCTAATCTCCCGACATGAAGTTGCTTTTCCTTGACTTTATTTTAATAACACACACTTCTAATACATATCCCAAAAAAAAGGCCGAGCTAGGAATGCAGTGTATGAAATGATGAGAACAGAATAAACAAAGACTTAAAACTTGGCTTGGAAATAGTGATAAATATCAATGGTACAATTTAAAAAAAATCATAAGGGAAAACCGGTCGAAATGACATATGCGCAAACGTAGTCAGGGACAGCTTATAGCTGTTTAAATGCTAAAGAAAGAGGTAAGACTTTTTTTTAATGGACGTGCTTTCTTTCCTGCACCCAGCCCACTCCCCACTCCCCCTCCCATCCCCTATCTCTCTCTCTCTCTCTCTCTCTCTGTCTCTGTCCCCCCTTCGATGACCCTAATTCATATCATAATTACTATAATCCTGAAAAGTCACACAATTTTCGCCTCCCATGTTATATAAGCTTGCTTCAATTACCTTCCAGACTGATTTTTCAAATAGGCATTTTCAAAAGGGTTAGATAGTATCTTTAAAGGAGAATGTCATTGCGGTACATGTCCATTTACCTGTACATAATGGATAAGATGTTGCATAATGAATAGCTATTGTACAACTAAAGCCACCAATGCAAAATGGCAGCCATCTTGGTACCCCCATTGTCTCGCACAGGTGATATCTAAGAGCAGTTGTAGGTCTTTGTCACTTCTTTGAAGAATTGACAAACCTTTGTCAGACCAAGCAACTTACAAGTGCATGCCAAATCCTGCTTAACAAAAGAAACGGCTGAACCAAATATCTTGACACATTGGCGGATCCAGGGGGGGGGGGGGGGGGGGGGGGTGGGCACTTCCGGCCCGTGCCCCCCTTTTGGAAGAAAAGTATGCATTTTGACCATAGACGATCCGCCATTTTCTCGATTGTCCCCCCCCCCCCCCTTTTTAGAATGAAGCCCTTTTTTTTTTTTTTTTTTTTTTTTTTTGCTTGTGAGGGAATTATGGAGGGAAACTGGACCTCAATAACCCCCCTGCTGAGTGAATTTTAAAGGTTTGGCGAATTTTTTTTTGTCGCCACCCCCCCCCCCCCCCCCCCCCCCCTCCACTGAGCGACTTTTCGAGAAGCTGGCGAGACCAAAAAAATACGGGTCTACCTTTTGACAAACTTTCATTTTTGTGCCCCTCTTTTATTCAATCAGGATAAAAGTATCTTCATTTGAATGTACATGACTACAAAAATGGTTTATTAGGAGAAAATCCAGTGTCATGCATTCCACAGCTGATCATGAGTGTCACGGTAGCTAGTGTATAGGTCAGTGGGTATCTCACAAATAGAACTGCTCTGACATTACTTTGTAAAGAAAATTGCAGCCCTCATGGGATAATGTCAAGCAAGGAAACTGCAACTTTTGGAAACACTGTTCTCCTCCTTAAATAATCGAATAGAAGTAATTTCAAGATATTTGTAATAGGCTGACAATTATCTTCACGATTATAGGCTAATGTTTGTTGCCTTTTTTCCCCTTTAAGTACATGCGTATTCCCCCGACAGAGCACCAATGTAAAAGGGACCATTCGTATATTCAATTTGGTTATCAATGGCTAGTGTGATATTTATATAGGTCACATTCATGCTTTTGTTCTAGATCACTAAATGCTCTATAATAAAGACCAAGTACCTGACATAGCAACAATGACTGGAATTAAAGAGCAATCCAACCTTATAGTAAAAGGCTAATATGTGTGAAAAGGAGAAAATAAGAGAAACAGGATGGTCAAAGTTTGAAAGAAATCGGACAAAGAATAAGAAAGTTATGAATGTTTGAAAGATGAGATCACTACATCTATGCGAATTTCAAATTGGCAACTTGGTGAATTGATTGAGAGTGGCTGAACCCAAACTGTAAGATTACCATAGGCCCTGTACTATAGCTGCTCCTGACACGACCATGTTGTTGTTGTTGTTGTTAATTTAGTTTTTAAGGCGCTTCTTTTTGTCATCCAATATTGAATATTTACGCCAATGGGAACCTGGATTAGGCTTCTCTCAAGACACAATATTTTCTTATATAAAGTGTCAAATTAGGGTCTTTGCTTGCAGACTAGGGCCGGCCAGGGTTAGGGTTATTTAGTGCCTCACAATACCCTCTTGCAGTGTTTCATCCATTAACATTCTTACAAAACTTCTTCCATTTTTGCATCCCAACTCGCTTTTGCCCTTGGGAATAATTAATTCTCTCTTTTTTGTTTTCGCCCCCCCCCCCCCCCCCCCCCGCTTCGTGGAAATCATTCAACTTGAATAATACACCCCAGTTAAAATATAAGTGGAACTATAGCTGAGAAAAAAAAATCGACTATCCACCTCCGGTGGGACTCGAACCCACAATCCCCGGTTTAGGAGACCGATGCCGTATCCATTAGGCCACGGAGGCTCGTGGCTCCTTCTCCTCAATGAAATGGTGGTCATGGAATCTTTAATCTAGTGTCTCTGAAATCTAGATCAGTTTTCAAGCATAATTAAAATGTTAATGTAGTCATTTCTGAAATAGCGCCAACATATTACGGTACTAATAATAAGACATTAGTATTACTTACAGTCTAAGTAATACATTATCAAGCATCATCTTCTTCATTTTTATTGCTTGGGGGTTGGGCATTGTGCCTCTCTTCAGCTCACCTGCCTTACATTGTAGTTGTAGTAATATTGGTACCTGTTACTACATAAAGCCGCGCCTATTCTTTGAAGCTATATAGATAAGGCTCTTTTTGTTGGAAACAGAGGGAAATAACCTATGTAGGTAAAAGGGGCACTTATCAGAAGAGGAAAGGGTGTTTTATCAAAGGTGGAAAGGGGTACTTATAATAGGTGAAAATGGGTACATATCAGAAGAGGAAAGGGCTCATGTTAGATTTGAAAAAGGGCACTTATCAAAAGGAGAAAATGGGCACTTATTACAAGTGAAAAGGGGCACTTATCAGAAGTTAAAATGCACTTATCAAAGAAGAAAAGGGCACATATTAGAGAGGAAAAGAGACAATTATCAGAGAGATGAGGCAATTATCAGATTTGGAAAAGGGTACTATTATAATATTAGAAAGAGAAATGGGGTACTTACCAAAAGAGAAAAGGGCACCGTACAGAAAGGTAAATGGGCACTTATCAAAGAGAAAGGGGCATTTCGGGGTACTTTAAAAAGTGGGGGCACTGTGCTCCCCTGCCTCCCACCCCTCCCCCCCCCCCCCCGGAGCACCGCCTCTGGTACGACATGCTTCGATGGTAATTTCCGACACTAACCTCAGCCTAAATAAACCTTACCTAAAATCCAACTGCAACATACTAACCCTAACCTGCTTAATCCTGTATATAGATCTCCTTGCATTATTTTGTGAACACCCATCGAGGAAAGCTTAGCCCTTCTACATAAATTCTTTTGGGCAATGCAGTCCCGGGAGCAATCCTCAGGCATTGGTTGTTGTTGTGGTTTGCTTAATGTGTGTGTGTTTACGTGTACCATCATGGTTTGTTTAATGTGTGTGTGTATGTGTACGTGTCCGGATAATTACCCCCTGGAAAATCACCCCCCGGAAAATTACCCCCCGAAAACTACCTGCCAAGGACAATTACCCCCCGGTATATTACCCCCGGAAAATTACCCCCCAAGGACAACTACCCCCCGAGGACAATTACCCCCCGGCTAATTACCCCCCGGAAAATTACCCCCGGAAAATTACCCCCCAAGGACAATCACCCCCCGGAAAATTACCCCCGAGGACAATCACCCCCCGAGGACAATCACCCCCGGGTAATTACCCCCCAAGGACAATCACCCCCCGAGGACAATTACCCCCGGGTAATTACCCCCGGAAAATTACCCCCCCCCCCCCAAGGACAATTAACCCCCGGAAAATTACCCCCAAGGACAACCACCCCCCAGGACAATTACCCCCCGGAAAATTACTCCCCAGAAATTCCCCCCCCCCCCGGAAAATTATCCCCAAGATTAACCACCCCCGAGGACAATTACCTCTCAGAAATTACCCCCCCCCCCCCCCCTGCCAAGGCTAACCACGCCGGGCAATAACCCCACCCCCGGATAATTCCCATGAATTCTCGAAGCAAAGGACTGCTACTTTAAAGATCACATTGCAAGAAAATTCCATCAAAATAAATATTGGTTTAATACTTATTATTGCATAGATGGCATAAATTAAACAAGGTTATCCAAATTCAACGCTTGGAAACATTTGAATTAATGAGTATTATCAATTATAAAACGGTAAAATACAGCCCCCGATATAGCAGCTGAAGAGCTCCTCGAACGCTGATGAGATGTGTGACGACACACGAAGGACCAGTCCTGTCTAAGCAGACGATGTCCCATAACATCTTACACATTTTCAGTGCCTGTTTTGTCATCTCCTCTTCACTTATTTCTCTTACTTGACTAGCGTCAGTCTTAATGTTAGTCTGTTGCCTCACTCTTAACTTCGTGTATGGTATTATTTTGATGAAAAATGCAGCGTTAAAAAAAATAAAGGAACCAGTCACTTGTAAACAAAATAAGACGCCATTGTATTTTCAGCTGCTTGCACCGGGGCATGTTCGGCGTTTCAAGAGGGAACGAATACAATCTGTGATATTATTCGGAGGGCTTTTCAATTTGAAAATGGGGTTTATTTCATTGATCATTGACCCTTCTCCTGTGTATTTACAATCAAACGGTTTTAGTTATCAGAATCAGTTTCACTTTCCCTTTTAGAATGGTGTGAAATAAGGTCATGTTAAATATACCAAACTCTTTATAATTTGATAAATAATTGCATTGCAATTACGTTCATTCATTATAGGACGTCGTCTGCTTAAGCAGTATCGATCCCTAGTGTGACGACATCAAAACATCGCTATATTTCTGGCGAATCCTCGGATATTCCAGATGCTTAGAAGAGCTTTTATTTATGTTGTTTTTATAATCATCAGATACGCAGTTGACATAAAACTTATACGATTGCCATCTGTAAGCTTCCCAGTTTCTAGTGATACATTAAGTGCCATATTGGTGATTTTCTTGCAATGTGATCTTTAACTGTTTTAAAAGGTTGAGTTGTTGTGTTTACGCTTGACTAATGTCAATGTGGTGAAAATCTCTAAAAATGCTTCGAAGATAAATCTACGTATAACAAGGACATTAAACTATTTACATTATCTATGACACTCCATGTTAATTTAGTTGCCAATCACCAACAATTTTCCGCCTTAAAAGTGGATAACTTTATCAGCATATTAAATAGTGTTCAGTTTTCAGTTTTATTTTCACTTATAATAGAACAATCAATATGCAAATCATCATTTCAACTAAGGAGCAGTGGCGGCACCAAGGGGGGGGGGGGCATTTCCCCCCCCCCAGTCAGAAGCTTTGCCCCCCCCCCCAATAATTTTCGGAGTGAAAAAAGGGTGGAAATTTTTTTTGTCCGCCCTTGCCCCCCCCCAACATTTTCTTTTGCCCCCCATTTGCCCTCCCCCCACTTTAAAAATCCTGGTGCCGCCACTGCTAAGGAGGAATGTATCGAATTATTTGCTGTAAACCGTAAAAATGGAAGGATCTACTGAGAAGCAGAGCTTGTGTAATAAATATATAATATATATAAGAAGGAAAATAAAATATTAATATGAAAGTGCTTAATGACATAATCATAACACAACAAATAACATAACTGTAAATTCATCGAGGGTAGTTGTCCCGGGGGGGGGGGGGGTATTTTCCGGGGGTAATTGTCCTCGGTTGTGGTTGTCCTTTGGGGGTAATTTTCCGGGGGGTAATTGTCCTTGGGGGTAGTTTTCCGGGGGGTAATTGTCCTTGGGGGGTAGTTGTCCCTGGGGGGTTATTTTCCGGGGGTAATTTTCCAGGGGTAATTGTCCTCGGGGGTGATTGTCCGTGGGGGGCTATTTTCCGGGGGTAATTTTACAAGGGGTAATTGTCCTCGGGGGGGGGGGGGGGTGATTGTCCGTGGGGGGTTATTTTCCGGGGGGTAATCTTACAGGGGGTAATTGTCCTTGGGGGGTAGTTTTCCGGGGGTAATTTTCCGGGGGGTGATTGCCCAGGGGGTAATTGTCCTAGAACCGTATGTGTACCATCATGGTTTGCATGTATGTTATTCTTTGATGTTATGTTCCTGAAAATTAAATATAAAAATAAAATTGAAACCCTACATCTGGGAGCGCGGCACCCTTTTAATATCCGTTGCGATTATTGGGCTACCTTTGGCGACCACTCCAGCGACCACTCGGAATCATCGAAGCGTGACGGGCCGAAAGCAATAGAAAATTGTGGTATGGTGTCCTCAAAAAGGACAATACAAAACGAACAAATATTGACAACGTTAAAGTGCGGTTTGATCTGCACGGGTCGGATGGCAATTCAGGTATAGGCGATGTGGAAATGCAAAAAAAAAAAAACCAAACAAACAAACAAACAAACGAATTGAGCTATAAATTCAATATTTGGTGTGCATGTTCCTAAACGTCTGGGCGCAGCTAGCTGAGGACTGTACGTCAGCTACACCCTCATTTTTTTTTACCATAACCCCATGACTCTTCCCCCGAAGATTCCCCGTCTGTTGTCGAGCATATATCCCCAACCTTGTACGCCCCCATACCCGTTCCCAATATTGGATGAATTTTTAAAATATATATTTTTCCCCTGAATTAATTAAGCTGGCGCCTTCGCAAGCATTTTGATAATGAGACATTTTATCGCCCAGGTACAGAGATAGAGATTTAGAAAAAAATCAAAATGAAGGAGGGAGGGAGAGAGAGAGAGAGAGAGAGAGAGATAGAGAGAGAAGGGATGGAGGGGAAAGAGGACATACAAGCACAGAAACATGAATGTATCCCGCCATTTAGCCTACGCCGCGGACCCTCCCTCAAATAGAATACAGTGATTCTCCATCTGGCAATCGGTTTAATGACTAACATCTCGATTGTCTTTTAAGATACGGCTAGGTTTGAGATCTTGCAAAGGTTTTCCCTTTTGACCCTGGTCCTACCACATCCCCCCCCCCCCCCCCCCCCCACCGAAGGAAAAGGAAACATCTTTTCCCGATGGAAGAAAAAGAAGAAGAAGAAGAAGAAGTAGAAGAAGAAGAAGAAGAAGAAGAAGAAGAAGAAGAAGAAGAGAAGAAGAAGAAGAAGAAGAAGAAGAAGAAGAAGAAGAAGAAGAAAAAAAAAGTAAAACAATAATAATGAAGATAATGTTAATAAATGTTATTAATAATAATAATAGTAAATTAATAATAATAATGAACTTCACAAGTTTCAGGCGTGCGAATAACCATGGTTATATGTCCATGTTTCCATGTATTAAACTCGGCAGAACTATAAGCGAATCCATGATTGCCAAAAGGGAGGCGCCACATCGCGCCGAAAATGTTTAAATGCGACACTACTCGAGTTAGACTAGATTGCGAGTAACATAATATTTTAAGAAGGGGGTGGGATATTTTCCCTCTGTTATAATGTGGATCTTCCTCTGCTGGAGACAGCCACTTTGACATGAGAATGACATTTTCGTCTCTTTCATTAATGCGCCCTGTCTATAATAAGCAAATTCGGAGATGCAATCTGAGCATGAGCAGATAAAGGTCATCTGTACCAAATTCTAAAACCCACTGACACTAATATTCGATATGTGCTCATGAATGTCATGTAATCATTATTCAATTATGCACTAATGGTGCATTCCATGATATCCAGGTGGAAGTATTCTTTTTAAAGGGGGAAACAAAAGCTATTCATGAGGCACCTCTATCACTCCCAGAGTTATTTTTCTGAAGTGCACATAAAGGGACCCTCCATGTCTAAAATATCTGTGGATATTTGGGGTCATTTGTACCATGCGCTAGCCCCGAACTGGCTTATTATAAAGTAACGCCTCGGTGTGGATTTTGACAATGTCAACTGTGTTAAACTACGTTGTATGAAATACACTAGTTCGATAAAGCCTAGAAAATAATCATCACGAATCAGACGGGCCTATAGAGAGGCACAAGAAAGAGGGAAGAGATGCACAAATTAACAAATAGCCTATAATTGCTTGGGTGTTTTTTCGGTTTCCTAAAGAGAATTGTTGAATTTAGAGAGAATTAAAGAAAGAAAATAAGAAGCATTTCATTAACATACAGTAGTAAACCCATGAAGAGAATGAAATATTACATTTTAAAAATTTTTATCCAAAAGGAATTCTCAATTTCAAACAAAACGAAAATCCTTAATTTTGGAGACGCATTTTCCCAGGCAGCTATATAGTCTCCCATGCAAGTGACATCGGGCCCACCGCGCCTTGACTTTTTGATCGGAAAAAAAGCAATAGATTATTCTGGCTTGGCAGTCTTGACCGTACTTGAAATAAAGCGTCTGCTAAATAGGTAGGTACCCTGTTAACAAACAAATAAGGAAAATGCCACATAAATATCTTTTTTAATTGACGAGACTTCCATTTTGGATTGGGCCGGAATGAAGACTAGACATTTGTGTGTCGATCGCACCCGATGCCTTTTCTTTCCCCAAGTCTGTGTGATTTTTAACGCTATTTGTGAAAGCGAATTGCTGGTGAGGTGTATCAGAGTGCATGTTCCTTCATTAAATAAAAATAAATGCTCAGTATCTCCTCCCATCCCCTTTACATGATCTTGCCTACTCCCACCCTCCCCCCTTCTCTCTCTCTCTCTCTCCCTCTCTTTCTAGTTTCTTTCCCTCTACAATTTAGCTTTCTTTGCCTGATCTCAGTCAAGGAAAGTGGATTTTCATAAAGATGCATGTACACTATGGATTTAATTCAAAGTTCTTAATGAAGCCTCTCTTTGAATGGACTGCGTGAACACAGCTAAATTCAATGCCTGACTTTACACGAAGAGAGCGCAATTCTAAGTACCTGCAGGGATGAAATGAATACACTAAATTGCCAACAATGGCTAAAATGTTAAAGACATTCCCCATTCAAGTTGTAGGGGTCTTCTAAATGACAAAGGAAAGCCTACCTATCATTGTTTGAATGTTGAAAAGAACTTTTAAAACTGGAAAAAGCTAGGATGGGACTGCAGTGAATGATTGAGGCAAGAAAAGTAAACTAGAAGATCATATGATACGAAGAAATCTTTAAAGATATGAAGAGGAATGTTTAAAATTTTTAAGAGCGACAGCCGCATGCTACGCTGACGTCTGGGCGCAGCTACGTCAGCTACACCCTCATTTTTATTGGATGAATTTTTAAAAGATATATTCCCCCCCCCCCCCCCCCCGAATTAATTAAGCTGGCGCCTTCGCAAAAGCATTTTGATAAGGAGACATTTTATCGCCCAGGTACAGAGATAGAGATCTAGAAAAAAAAATCAAAATGAAGAAGGAGGGAGAGAGAGAGAGAGAGAGATAGAGAGAGAGAGAAAGAGAGAGAGAGAGAGAGGCTACAGTGTACACATATATTTCTCCCCAGTCCATTGGACTATATACAATTATAGGCTTGCTATTTAGAATTGCAATCTTAGTCAACTTAACATAATTATGAACAAAAGTCTGTGGGAAACTGAAAGAAAATTATACATGTATAATGTTCAGTGATGTAGTGTGGGTCCAGTCATTGAGTGGCCACTGTCATCATGGGGGGGGGGGGGGGGGGGGGGGGGGGGGGGG